>VDFB02274714.1:42639544-42785776 GCA_007258455.2 Sequoia sempervirens
AGAGGATAAAAGAAAAATCACACCAGTGGTACAACATAATACTTTTGTATGACAAGAATACTCATTAATCTTTACTAAGATAGCCAAAATATAACTTCAATAATTCACCCCCTTTCATGCTAACATTTCATCTCATTAAATTAACTAAATTGAAAACTATTTAATTTAATTCCTAGGTAAGTCTTCTTATTTAATTAAATAACCCCAAGTTTTTTAATTAAGTGTCATTTCACCTTTCCCCATTCATTAAATCATTTAATTTAATGAATATAACTTTAAACTCTTCTAAATCCCCTAATTGTATGATTCAAACTTATTTAATTAACAATTATCTAATTAATCCAATTCCTCCCACTTGCAAAGGATTATTCCAAAAGAATATTCCTCCTTCGCACAATTTAATTTAGCTTTAATTAACTAAATAATCTTTTTCCTCACCCATATGAATATTATAAAGAATATTCTTTCTCCTCCAATCATTTAAGAAAGGGAATAATTTCACTTTGCTTCTTGAGCAATCTAAACTTGAAACCTCTTGAGCAAGTTAACTTTTGACCTCTTAAATAGGTCAAAAGTGTGTTTGTTTGGAAGGAATGAGAACCCTTGATTTAATCTCATTTTACATTCTCACCTATTGACGTGAATCATGATCCATGCATCCCATTTCCTCCATCCTTTACCATTGAATAATGTTTTTGATCTCAATCCTCCATTTCTCATTTGCTTTCCTATAAATAGGTTATTATTTAGAGACAAATGCATACATATTTCAATTGCAAACATATAGTGTCGAAATCACTGACACTCACACTCATAATTCACTCACATTTAGTATATTTTAGTTTATTTTTAGTTGCATATAGCTTTAAGCTTCAATTAATGGCTTCCATGCATCCATCTTAGATTTTATATAAATTTTGGGTTTGAATCTTTTAAATTAGAATGATCATATATTAGCTTAGCTTTTGCATATTTAGAATTTTTTTAGCATAAAATCATGTTAATTTATCTTGCGTCATGAAAATTTAGCATAAATCATGTTTTCATCCACATATCACAATTGTTTCATCAATTCTCTTCAATAGATTTGATTGAAACAAGCTCACTGATCATGGGATTCGAAAAGGTCATTGTTCCACCTCAACACGACACCAATTCCAAAATGGGATAAGTTTCAAATGGGTTAGAATAGAAATTTCCATGTTTTTGTATTTAGAATTCTTCATTTCAATAAAATGTTCAGTTTATCTTTCATTTGAATGATCTTGTTTGAGATTGAGTATTAGTGGCTCCATTATGCTTCAATTCATCATGGATCAAGCATGATCGGACCATACTAGTATCCTCAGTTGATAACAACATACAAATGAATGGAGGTACAAATAGAGTAATGCACATAGAGAGAGAAAACATCAAACAATATGAGGGATCATGTAACAGAAATGCAATCAAAAGAAAAAAGAAAGCAAAAAGGGAAAGGAAAAAGGCTAGTAAAGCACATGTGAGTCAACCATCTAGAAGGTCATTTGCATCAGTCTTGTTTAGTAGATGTGGAATGCAGATCACTAGCGAGAAGCACAACATCAAGTGTTGTACTAGGAGAATAACCTGGTTCAACATGTGGTGTGTCACTCATTTCAGGAGGATCATCACGGTTGTTATCATTTAAGGTCATAGAGAGGAAAATAATAAATTCAGCTCATTATGCACTTTATCATCAATTTTAATTGTTTCTTCATCATCATCCAAGTTAACCACAATAGGAGGATGAATAATGATATCCATATAAGGTGTTGGTCCTTGTTGTGTTAAAGTCATAGGATTTATTGGTTGTGCTAATGGAGGAGGCTCATCATTTATTGCTTATGTCAAGTTCAGATTTTTATTTTTAGTGTTGTTCTCTCCATTCATCTTTCAAGCAATAGCATGACACTTATGACTACGCTCTCTAGCATTTATGTTTCTTTTATTATGGTTTTCAAGTTGCGCTTGTGTAAGAGTGGGTTTTTAAACCGTAGGTTCCTTTTCTCCTTGTGAAGGAAGAATAGAATAAACCATGGAAGGTTGTTCAACCACTTTCTCTTTGGCTTCGTAAATTTTCTTAGGAGGTGGATTAGGAATTGTGTTTATTTCTCTTGGTATTTTATAGGAAATAGGAAATGGAGTTTTGATGGATGGGTCTTGGTTTGTTGGAAGGGCTCTAGGCTTGGGTGGTGGAGGTTCAATCATGGGTGGAGGAAAATTCTCAAGGGATGGCTTGGCTATGCATTTTTCTTTGAGCTTTTGGTAGGGTAGGAAAAGGAAGTCCTCATGGGGTCTTATAGGTTCCATGGGCTCAAGAAAAAAATAATCTAGGGATAAATTTCCATGGGAAGATAGAGGTATAAAGCCACTATTGTTCACTCTGAATATTAATTTCATTGCCGACTAGAAAATTTAAGAAGTTATGGACAACAGATGGGACAAAATTCATGGAACAAAGTCATTTCTAACCTAGCTTCACATGAAATTGATCAGAATTAGAGATGATAGAGAATGATACATTTAATTTCATCGGTCCTACTTTTAAAGGGAGTGTGATTAAGCCCATTGTAGCATGAGCAAAACCACCATGCGTTTTAATCCATTCTTCCGGTTTATCATATCTATCTTGAGTGAGTTCATGCAAATATAATACTTCTTATGTGATCACATTCTCTCCACAAATGTGGGATTGTTATTGATTCTTCTGACTATGTAAAGAGGACAATCATGTTCTTTTTTATTGTTTCTTTTGAAGAGAAAGTAATAGGCATCTTGGTTTGATGTTTACAAGGCTCGATGTCAATCACTCCTATCATTGTATTAATAAGAATCTGGTCATTAATATCCATAGGATATTTTTCATCTTCATCCATAGAATTTTGTTTGTTATTGCTCATGTTAACATCATTTGGGTGTCAACATTCATCACATCAGGCTTAGTCTCACTAGCCTTGACAAATGAAATATTGTGGTTAGGAATGACCTACTGGTAAATATTTTAAAATTTTGGTTAGGAGGAGCTAAGAATTTATCGCCTTTGTCATTCACACCTCTAATTTGGATATTATTAGAATCAATGAGGCCTTACACAATATGTTTAAGGAACTTACAATGTTTTATATCATGTCTTTTTTGTTGGTGATACACACAATAGGAATTATTTTTAAAGCTCAGAGGTAACGCCTTTCTAGGGTCAAGGGGTTAGATGGGAGATAAGGTAAGCATGTTCTTGTTAAGGGATTAAATTGTCTTTGCAGATCCCCAAAGATATAAGGGTTAACCTTCTTTATAGCAGTGATTTGCGTATCATCTTGTTGGGTGGGTTGGGAGGTGGAATTTAGTTGAAGGAAACTTTTTATTTTATCTTCTGAAAGGCTGGTAGGTGTTTTGGTCTGAGGATTCAGATTTCTTAGGATAGGTAGGGCTAGTTTTTGGTTCACTACTGCCTTGTCTCGTATCTTACTTTGTATGTTTATATGAAAATATTTTGAAGGTGAGAATTAGGAATCTTCACATTGATTTGGGAATAAAGTGATTGGTAATGTGAAATAAAGTCAGTAACTTTTTCACCCTCATTTTTCTTGCATCTCATCAAATCGGCTAAGGTCATTTGAGGAACCATATGCACTTGGAAATGGTTAATAAAGGCCTCAAAAAGTTCATTAAATGAATGGATTGAGTTATTCTGTAATGTGGAAAACTAGTCCAAGGCAACATCTTTCAAGGATCGGGGAAAAATATTAGCCAAAAGTTTTTCCTCAAGCATAAAGTCACTACATGAAGCAGTAAAGGCAATAACATGATTAGTCGGATCTCCCTTTCCTCCATATTTTTCAAATATAGAGATCCCTATATCTTGTTGCAATCAATATCTCCAAGGATAGTTGATTGGTTTTGATTTTGATTTTGATTTATGGTGGAAACTTGACGTTGGATGGATGAAAGGGTTTGTAAAAGGTGGTTAATGATAGGATCATTTCTTGTGGTTTAAGATGGAGGTGAATATGGTGGTGGTGTGTTGGAAGGACTAGTGAATGGATTTCTTACAGGAGGATATATAAGAGTAGATGCCGCATAGGTATAAGGAGGACTAGCGGAAATATTAAAGGTAGGACGGACATTGCTAGTGGGTTGGATCAGTGTGGTCACTTGAGGATTGGTATAGGTGGGAATGGAGGTTATAGTTGAAGTGGGAGGAGTTTGATTTCCTCATATTTTCACATTGTTTGAAGCTTGAGCAACATTAGTGGTTGAAGGAAGATGTTTTCCAAAGATACGACCTATGTTATGCACAACTTCTAGTGCTTCATAACTTTCCATCATATAGTGAATACTATGTATGGTAGGTATAATAGTGTTGGAAATGTTTTCAATACTCACACTATCTTGTAAATGGGCTAGGTCTTCATGCATTTTTATTATGTTCTCTTGTGGGAAATGGTCAACCATTTTTTGAACACTTGGCATAGAACTTGTAGGTAAGGTAGGCATACCAAAAGAGGTATCAAACGTATGGTACATACCTAGTGAATTAATACCAACACTAGGAGTAAAATAGCTAGATAACCCAAGATCTGCAGCAAGTGTTTTATCGAGGGATGTCATGAGTCTCACACTTTGTCTCACCATAGTATTAGCAGTAGGACACCAAGTAGTACAACTCATGCAAGGGATAAACCAAAGAAAGTGCATGAACATTATATTTTATGCTTGCAATTACACTTGAGATGAAAGAAAATTCAATAACAACAATTCTACAAACTGTAACAAAAAACTAAATGTAGTACACAAAAGCATAGAAAAGAAATTTGAAACCCTAAAAACTTGAAAGTCAAAGTCAACAGGGACTAAGATGCCAATAAGTGTGTATTTATCCTATTGGTGAGGTTTTGCAGCTCCATGGACTGAAACAAACGACAAAAAATAGAGACAAGGTTTTGAGATAGAAACCTATAAAGGGACTAAGATGCCAAGAAGTGAATTTTAGTCCTAGTAGAGGATTTTCTTAGAAAAAAAATAAATTTTGGATTGTTTACAGTGTTCATAGGTTGCCTATTTATGGAGCTGATGTTTAGAAACATGAAAATGTGCAAATAAATGCAAGAGAAAGTAACTAGTTGACAAGCAAGTGTATGCAAAGTTGAATGCAAATTTTTTTAATTTTTGGATGCAATAGCAGTGTTTCTAAATGCAATTAGGATGAATAACAATGCACTTTTTATTTTTAACAATGAGATAAGATGCAATAAAACAAAAATGCAACCTATATGCACTTCTAGTAATGCAAATGTGAGAAAACCTAGATGCAATTTCACTAAATATGAGAAACCTTAGATTCAATTTCACTAATGCAAGATGCAATGCATCCTACATCTAGGATTTTAATGAACTCCAAATCAGAAAATGAATGCTCAACAAGGTCAGGTTAACCAAAATGAACCAAAAAGAAAATTGGATGGAGGGAAATCTCACTTATTCTCTTTTGGTCATTCAATTATGTCCTAGTCCACCCTAATTGGATTGAATATCAACCTCTCAAGATGAGTAAATTATCAATAAGGAAGACCTAGGAAGGGGTTCTTTAAGCTTTTAGGTATTCACCACCAAGTAAAAACTTGGAAAAGGCAAATAATCATTCAACTCAGAAACATCTAATAATGCAAGCTAAATGAAGGATGCAATTGATAAAATTATGCAACAAGTTAGGATAAGTGTACCTGGGAAGTCTGGAAATACAATGAGGATTTTACAAATGCAAAGAAGTTTTCAAAATGAGCTATGGAGGACAAATATGCCCTTACTATTGTCTGAGTCCTGCTACTATTTTTTTAGGGCAGATGCAAAATATCTAGATGTCAAAACCAGATCTGAAATAATTTATGAAAAATACCCTCGAGAGGACTAAGATGCCCTAGGTGGAAACTTAGTCCCATTCTAAATTTCTAAAATATTTGAATGTGGTGTTGAGGCTTGATGTCTACTCTTCCTTCTTCTTTGATCTTAGGTTCTAAAACTTTTGAATTCATCCTATAGATGATTTTCTATGAAGATGACATCTTTTCAATGCAACTTTACAACTTTGAAACTTTGCACTTCAAATGATCTTCAAGTCTTCAACCTAAATCAGAAAAAATGAACATACAAGAGAGGAAAAACTTGTTAATTTTTAGTGAATGGGGATTTTCCTTGGTCAAACCCCTTGTTGGTAATTAAACCTTGAAATGAAATGAAATGGAGGGAAATGATGAATGAATAACATGCAATTTTACAAATCACAAAACCCTTTCTATAAGGTGTTGCCAATATGCTTGAAATGGCTACAATGGATGTGGTTCTTGAATATTTCTTGAAGGATATAGATCTTGCTTGAAACACTTGTTTGAATCATAAACCCTACATCACAAATGCTAGCACAATAACAAACATGATGCAACAATATCCTTGATATGAAGGTTGAATCTTGATGATGAATCCAAATGCTTGATGAAATGATCTTGAATTCTCTTGTGAACTCAATTATGGTATGATGAATGCTCTCATAAAAGAATTGTATGAAAATGAATGAACCTTGTATTTATACTTATCCATGCTTAATATCCCAAAATTACACCACACCAAGCTGACATATGAATTCATTAATTAAAGGAGGCTAAATCCCACTGGAATTTGAAATTAAATCCTGAAAAAATACCTCAAGGGGGATTAAGATTCACTAGGTGGCATCTTAGTCCCAAGGCATGAAAATTAGGGCAAAGACTCCAAAAAGGGACCTCTTTAAGGCACACTTGAAATCAGGGTCCCTACACCTTTAGGGGAGAAAGACACCCTAGGTGGTGTCTTATTCTAGACCCAAAAATCAAGGACACTTAGAAAAAATCATTAAATTATCATTTATTCACTTATGTTTGTTGTGATTATCCAAAAAAATATGTAGTTCATAAGGATTGTGGATGCAAAATAGTACCAATTAAGACATAAACAAAGCAAGGCGGGCCCCTCCTTTCAACTAGATGCATAAGATTGCAAAATTTTCTAGGGGAGATTCCAAATGCATTCTTTGTCTTGGATTGATTAAGGCTACCTCTCAGGGGGAGCAGGTAGTGATGTCTTTGGTTCATGTAGTCAAGGAGAGCACATCTTGTGATTGAAGTGGTGTGCAAGTGTTTTCATTTTCACTGATGTCAAAGTGGAGAGGGAGAGGTCTAAGAAAAATAAATAAATAAATGTAAGGAATGTTCAAGGAAGGGAGGAGTGACTTGAGAGTTGGACCTATAGAGTTGCTTTTGTTTTTTATAGTTTTTTAGCAAATGCAGCCATTAATGACAAAGGGGGAGATTGTTGAACTATGTTGTCATTAGTGTTGTCATTGATTTCAACCTCTAGTGTGGTTATGATGAGAAGGAGTTTGTGGTGTTGAGAAATTATTGTAGATGTAGTAGATTCAATTGGTTTCCAATTTCTTTTGAGAAATCTTACATAAATATTGTACAAGGTGATGAGGATGTGTTATGTATTATGCTCGACATTTCTTCATTCTTGAAGATGTGCTTGTGTAGTTTGAATGTGATGATCAAAAGCCTTTCAAGGTGTTATATCTATTTGATATTTCTGATATTTGGTTGGAATTGATGTCAAAACTATTGGAATTAATGTATATAAGGCTATATATGTCAAGGATATTGAGAAAATTGTAATAAAATAAGTTGCAGGTTGTCGGTGGTGTAGTGAAGTTCAGCATGGTGGCTAGCTTAGTATATTGATGATAAGAGGTTGTAGATCAAAGGCTTTGTTGAAAAGTATATCTAGTTTATCCACATGAAGTTTTAGAGGTTCGCATGAAGATTTGATTGAGTTATGAGTATCTATGTTTTAAAAATTGTTCTATTGCTTTAGTTAGTGTTCCTCAAAGAAGAAGATGTGATTCTAGTAATTTGATTTATAGTTGCGGATGATTTTGTGGCGATTCATGATGCTTGTGGATTTTTCTAGATCATTCTCTCTGTTTGTTGTTGGTCCATATTGATCATTGTGCTTGCGATTGGTGAATTCCTTTTGTGAGTTCATGTTTTTGATGATCATGGCTGACAGGGTGATTGTAGCATGTTACGGATATTCGAGGCATAATTGTTTAAGGTGTTTTGTGTTCGAGACATGTTTTTTTGGGTCCTTACTATGTTTTGGCCGACATTTTTTTTGTGTGCATTTATAAGTGTTTATTCAATTTGGGATGACAGTTTGTACACATTTTATATTTTGTTGGGTAACAAGTAGTTGATGTTATCCTTAGTTGTAGATATATATGATTGATTTTTTATACCATTTGAAGTAATGGTGAGCGATGTATGTTGTGTGCTACATGCAAATAATGTTCTAATATTTTGAAGGAAGAAGTAAAGTGTGAAGAAGAGTGAGCAGATGAAAGTGCTTATGTGCTTAACTCAAACTATAACTAGGCATTAGAAGATGGTATTTTCTTAGTTCAAAATATTTTGGATGTAATTTGAATGTGACTGTGAGATAGTGAGTCTTCCTTTGGGAAGTAAACCTTTTTTATTTGAGCAGTGAGCTCTAGGTAGTGTGCCTGAATACATGTTTATTCCCCATTTATAATACTTTTATAGTGTTAACAGAGTATAATCTTGTGGTTTAGCCTCCACCATGGTTTTTCCGCTAACAGGGTTTCCACGTAAAAAATCATGGTGCTATGTGTGTTTTTGAGGTGGTGATGATTTATGCTTTCATGTTTATTTATTAGATTTGAGAATAAGTTTAATAAGTATAATTTCTATGGCAACTGATTCACCCCCTCTTAGTTTTTTGTCCTTGTGTTGCCAACAATATCTAGAGTTTTAGGTTTTGAATGATGCAGTAGTAGAAGAGATGATACATAGTGTCTTGCTTCTGACGAGGGGTATCTGGGAGAAATAAAATTTCTTTGTATTTCTCCATGTTGAATTTTCTTCTCTTATAGATTTGGGAATATGCTAATACTACCTATATCTACATTCCCTTATATTGTCTAGTTTTTATATACTCCACAAGCTTGGTTAATGAGTTGTATCTAAACAATATTTGACTATTTGCATAAGATGATAATATTCCCTATTTCATAAGTTTTTCCCAGTGTTTTTGAGTATTTTTTGGTGTTGGGATATTCCAAGATGTTGTGTAATATTGCTACATGGTTTGTAGGATTTTTTCAACCTTAGTGAAGTGTGAATTTGGTTACTTGATGGTGTTAATGTCACTTTGGCCAACCTATCATGTTAGCACTAATTGTAGATGAGATTCATGTTTGTGGAAGCCTGGTGTAGAATGTCGGTATAGATTTGGGTCCTACTTCACCCTTGATTTGGTTTTCCTTCACTTTTTTGCATCATGGAGGTATTTGGTACAAACCTATTTGGTGGTTACACATTTGAGAATCATACATTTCATTGAAGCCAATTTGGAGAAGGTTATTCAAGGTTGCAAAGGATATATATGCAAGGTCAAATCTTTGGAGAGGTGTAGAGTGTGAAATAAATTATATTGATTGTGTGTTGACATCTGAGTGTGAGAAATAATGCCTAAGACTACCAAAAGTAGTGAGTAGAAGGTGTCTATAATTCAGTGTGCCTGAAGTAGTTGGAGGCGGTGAGCCAAAGGTTGTAGATGTTTAAGAGACATTGCGGTGGTTTATCCAATTGCTATGAGCTATTGAACCTCCTTGTGATTGTTTCTTTGTAATTAGGAAGTAGTTATCTTCCTTGGAAACAAGTCTTTTTCTCTTTATACAGTGAGTCCTTTGGGTAGTGAGCCTCTTGTAATTGGTTTTTTTTAAAATTCATATAGTGAGTTAATCCTCAACATGGTTTTTCCCTTCTTGGGATTTTCACATAAAATTTGGTGTTCTATTGTGAATGAAATTATGGATGTGTTGTTGTTTCAATTGTATACATTCATACTAATATCTTATAATGGTTTGAAGGTATTATGCACAACTGATTCACCCACACCACCCTCCCCCCTCTCAATTCTCTTGTGTGTCTAACATGAGGGCATCCCTTGTTTTGGGATAGATATGTAGGAACCTCCTTGCGGATATTCAAAGGTTATGAGTATGAAAAATATAGTATAATTTGAGAGTTATGTTTGGTTGTGTAGTTGGAAAATAAGGATATGAGTACCCATTCACTAATATGATTTTAAAATTTATGTTTTTGTGTGGAGGTGGAGGAAAGGGTATGAGTACCCATACTTTAAACATGGTTGTAGAATTGTTGATGATGCGATGAATTGGAAAGATGGATGTGGTTTTATGAAGTTATATGTGGTTAATATTTTCAACAAATATGCATATACTTCCCTATGGAGTGCAACCCAACTCCTCATAATAGAGTTTTCATGAGAAAACTATGGTGATGCGAAGCCTAGTTTTAATGGGTATTTTGTGAGTTTAATGACTGTAAAATTTGTAAACCTATTTTCATGTTGATCTCCCCAAGCTTGAGGGTGGGCTGCATTGCAATCATAAGGATGGCAAGCAATCTCCCATTTGTTAGGGGAATTTTTTTTCTCTATTTTATTAAATGCATGTTTTTAAATATTGTTGTGAAGAAACCTAGTTTTGAAGACCCATGTTTAGATTTATAGATCTTCATTTCCTTGATTTCCAATTTCAAGAAAGGTTGTGGTGTAGAGTTAAAGTTATTGTAAAATATTGCTTCCAATTTAGAAATAAGCTCACTGTCAAATATCATTAATGTTGTGGTAGGTCCATTTCATCCAATGTTGAATGAGAAAATATCAAATATGGAAGGCCATTATAATAATACTGTTTAATTGTATGGAAATGAAATAATATAAAAATATGGGTATTCTTCATTTTGTATTTATTGCAGTATGGGAGTAATTTTAAGATGCATAAATGAAACTAGTAGATAAAAGGAGTGTAAAATGTTCCTTCCTTCCAAGGTTTCTTGTAGTTTGTATGAGAAGGGGCTAACGATGAAGATTCAGAGCATAGGAAATAGTTGCCTGCTCTAAAAATATAGTAGAGAATCCAAGTAATAAATATGGGATTTAAGTAATGTTTAGAACGGTTGCCCCATTTTTCCCATCTTGATGCTCTTAATTCTCTGATTTTAATTATTTGGAACACGTCATTGAAATTTCTAGTTTATTTTAAACAAAAAGAGGTTCAAAATTTATATAAAATAATAATGATGTTAATAAGAATTTTATAGCCGGTGAGAAATGGATAATGAATCTCCCTTGGGTATATTTAATATCTCTAGTAGCTTATCTCATATTGTTAGTTATTTTTCCTTTATATTTAAATTAATTGCCCATAGAGAAGAAAGTTAGATGAACACTCATTATTTATTGATTATTTAATTAAATTCTAATACAATATATAAGCTATCATTTTTAAGTAGTCCAAATCAAATATTTTTGTTGTCTGATTAAAAATGATTTTAAAAAAGAGAAATAAAACTTACTACAAACTATTAGCCATTAGATATTTTGTTTGAAAAGGTAATGATTAGTTGAAGATTGTAACCAAGTAAAATAATAAAAGAAATCATGGATAATGGGGTGCATTCATGTCACTTTGTGGTTTTTTGTGACACCAACTTAGTTACTTGAAGACCTCTAAGATCTATACTGGCCTTCCTAATGTTGTTAAATCAATCAAATAATGCAATTTAAATTCAATTTTGTGGATGATAATAAGTGTATTTAAGATAGTCATTGATATTTAATGATGTAAGTATAATGTGCCTTAATACTCCAGTCATCATGGTGATATGTTAACAATATTGTGGATGTATGTGTGATATAAAAAAAAAGTGTTATTCTTGGTGATTTTTGATATCAAAACCATTGCATGACACTATTTCTTTCCCACAACCATTACATATGATCAAAAAAATATGGATGACAACCATATACCACATAAACACATATGCACATCCCATATGACACAATACAACCATATAAAGAAATGCAATATGGAATCAAGTAGATTCTATCTAGGAAAGACGTTTCTAGATTTTGTCTAGAGTGAAATTTTCCTTTTTTCTTTATGTCAAAGGGGGAGAAATAGGTCTCAAAATGCTAAATAATCTAAGGGAAATAACTCAAGTGATGTTGTTTCATATTATATTTGTCTTCCTACATGGCTAGTAATTTTCTATTTTCCATCAATCACAAAGGGGGGGATTGTTGAATAGGGATTGCCATTGATTTCAAGGGAGTGATTTCTAAGGTGGACTAATGCTAGTTGAATAATGAATGGAATAGTATTTGAATTATCATTATTAGTGCATTTTGACAAAAATGAATTCAATTTCTTATAGTATGCTTGGAATATCATGCTTGGGGGTATGTGCAGGATTATGATGGGCCAAAAAGTGGCAATATGATGGGTATGTGGCTGACAACTTTTTTTTACCCAAAAATTGATGAAATGAAAATGGTTTTTAAAGGATATTCTCAACTTTCCAATAATATAAATTATGCTTTACTTTGAATTTAATAAGTAATTATTATTCATTTTCTATTGAAATTACGACTAAAGTCCTGATTGATAGACTGATTGAAAAACATCTATAGCTTTCAAATGGTATCACATTTTTTGAATCCAAAATGTGTGTCACATTCTATGCTTTGCATACTCTAGAATTAAAAAGAAAATTTGAATTTCATGAATTTTTACCAAGTTAAGGTGGTAAGACATACAAGTTTTTATATTTTTTAAAAGTTAGAATAAAAAATTCATAATTAATTATTTACTTGGAAAAAAATTACAAAAAAATATGCATCACATCGACATGAGTCATCTACTTATATCTAAAATATTATAAAATATTATCATTTTATTGTGGTTAGGTGGCTGCAGACACCTACTTCTTATTTTTCCCCTAAAATTTAATTACACGCATTGAAATTTCAAATTTTCACCAAATAGATTTCTTTTTTTTAAAAAAAGCCTAGTAGTTTAGAAACTACATTCAATTTTCTACATATTCTATTATTACATATTTTTGAAATAATACAGATAACTTATTCAAATTTTTACATCAAATATCCTAACTCTATTTTTTCTAATTTTTTTGCCACTTAAGGGCCTAGTTTTTCTATGATGATCCTGCACATACCCTTGGATCTATTCATGTTGAGATAAGTAATCCAGAAGTCTGATCTGAAATGTTGGAGGTCAGTTACTTAGGGAAAATATATTTCTTTAGCAATATAGTCATGTTCTACATTCCTTTCTAGATGCTTGTTTTGCTCTGTGATTTGAGAGGAGTTTATGTCTACATCTATTCTATCTTATTCTTGAATTTTTGAAAGTTATGCTCAACATGAAAAAATATTGAAGTAACATAAGGTTTACTATGATATGGGGTGGTGTATGATCAGTATCCAAGTGGGAGATTGTTTTTATATGGAGCCTAATCAGACTTGGAGGTTAAATTTTCCCCACTTTTCTTAGCACAGTTTCCCTCCAAATTATTTAACAGGGGTTTGGGGGCAACACCACCAAGATGAGGTCAAGGGGCAGCACAATTATTTTTTCTATTGACCAACATAAAAAAAGCCTCTTTTGTAACCAACATAAGTCTTGATAAAAGGCTAAGGGTTAGGGTTTCCATTAATATTGTATTGCAGCATTTGCAATGGTATTGAGTTGCAGGGATTGTGGTTTGTAATAGATTCGATTTGATGGATAATAATATTGGACTCTCTATTGATGGATCTAGCCCGAGTTTGGGTGAATCACATTAAAATTGTCTCTCATTGTTATTATTTATGTGTTCTTCATTCCTCTATTTAATCTTTATTTGCATTTAATTGATATTTTCTGCATGCAATACCTAACATACTATGCCTATCTATTAACCTATTATTTTTTTGGATATATGCGATAATGGCTAGTATTGTGTGACATTCTAAGATAACATAGAAAACTAATCTAGGTACAAGTTAAGGTTCCTATTGAAGCACATGCGATCAAGTTGATTTAGCAACAGAAAAAAGGAGTTAGGACCTACCTGTTACACGTTTAATGCAATTTGAATTTAGGTCCACCCTATCTTGACCTAGTTATTTGAGGATCCCTATCCAACATGAATTAATGTTAATTTAATATCTTTTATATAAATTAGATCTCACTTCACATGATATGTATACAAGAGTGTGAGAATATGCAAGATTGTGATTGAGTGTGAGAGAAGTTGTATGAGAGTGTTATTTCATGTGAGTTGCATCTCAATCATTGTGTAACATCATGAAAAGATCATAAGGAGTGTAAGAGAGTGTCTGAAGAAAGTTGAAATCTTGTGTAAGTTGTGTTATCAACATTGAAGTTCCACAATCTTTATCTTTGTAATCTAGTAGGATTGGTATCCTATTAGTTGAGTTGGTGTTGACATATTTATATTGGGGATTGGTGTCTCTAGTATGTTGGTACAGACTTCATATTATAAATTCCCTTATTTTATTCCTGCTTTATGAGGTTAGATTTGGACAATAAATCTAAGCAGAATGATTCTCACAATGGTTTTCCACGTATAATTGGTTTTCTCATTTGTGAATGCATGCTTATGTGTTTTCTTGATTATCAGAAGTTATTTTGATTCAAGTTTCATGATTGGATATATATTTTGAAGTAAATAGTTTTAAATAGGTTTGATCTGCTGATTCACCCCACCCCTCTCATTAGATTGTGTTCCCTTTAGATTGTTCACTCAGGTTTTTGAAGTTCAAAACCATTCATTGGTGATATTGTTGGTGTTCCTACCTTTAATCATAGCTTAGAGGTTGTTATGCAATATTATTATTCTACTATTGTGATATCATATTTTCACAAGATTTCATGTGTTATCTTATTGTGCCTAGCTGCACTAATTTTTTGTAAGTGTTGTACAATGTATTTATAAAAAAAACATTTCTTTTGAGTTAATATTTCATGTGTTCGATAGCGGGCCATTAAAAAGAAGGTGGAGCTATGGATGAGGAAACTAGGTACACTTTAAACTTTTAAAAATCTTTAAAAACTACATCACCACAATACTACAAAGGTCCATGTGGAGTAGGCCAAAATAATTTTAGGGTATGTCCAGGATCATGATGGGCCAAAAAGTGGAAATACGATGGGTGTGTGTAGGGTATGTGGCTGATGACTTTTTTTTTACCCAAAATTGATGAAACAAAAAGGGTTTTTAAAGGAGATTCTTAGCTTTCCACCAATATAAATTATGTTTTTCTTTGAATTTAATAAATAATTATTATTCATTTTCTATTTGAATTACAGTAAAGTCCTAATTGATAGGATGATTGAAAACATCTATAGCTTTCCAATGGTATCACATTTTGAATTCAAACATGCATCACATTTTATGCTTTGCATACTATAGAATTAAAAATAAAAAATTCATGAAGTTTTGACCAAGTTAAGGTGGTCGACATATGAGTTTTATATTTTTAAAAGTTCTAATAAAAAATTCAAAATTAATTATTTTTCCCGAAAAATTACAAAAAATATGCATCACATCGAGACATGAGTCCTCTAATTTTATTTTTCCCCGAATTTAAGTACTACTGCATTAAAATTTCAAATTTTCACCAAATAGGTTTTTTTTTTTAAATTAAACCTAGTAGTTTAGAAACTACATTCAATTTTCTATAGATTCTATTCTTACATATTTTTTAAATACTATAGATAACTTATACATTTTTTTACGTCAAGTTGCCTAACTCTGATTTTTTTGAATTTTTTGTCAGTTAAGGACCTATTTTTTCCATGATGATCCTGCACCTACCCTTTAAAGGTAATCCCCCACAAGATACCAGTGGCGTGTATCTGGTGTCTTAGATAGCTTTCACAACATTATTATGAGGGAATTTCATATATTTTAATACTATTCAAGTAACAACATTCCTGAAAACTAGCTATGGAATGCCTTCACTCTAAAGAGATTAGATTTGGGAATCACAACAAATGTGATGTCTATTGAATTGGGTCCAACCTAGACAAACAAAGTAATAGAAATCATAGAAGATAAAGAAATACCATCAGTGGTACAAATGGTCATAAGAGATTCATAATAGTTTTCTTTATGAAATTCATTGATAAATAATATTTATTTTATGATAATATTTTCCCTACTAGTCAGATCAACAAGAACACCATTGATGGTCTTTTGATTGAAATGTATAGTGATATAAAGAGTAGTATACTCCCCATAGTATGGAAGATCATTTGAATTAATGATATATCAAGAAAATTAATTCCATTATCTTTAAAATGAATAAGCACAACATCAAACATTTGTATGTGTTGAAAAGATATAGGAGTTGAAGTTGTGCTTGTTACAAAATTTGTTGAATGAGAAGGAAAGGGATCAATGTAAATCTAAAGTTAGTGATTAGGTTTGGAATATACTTATTTTCATTTTATTTCTTGTCACCGATCTAGGTAGTACTATTATCATTGTGGTATTAGAAAATATATTGAAAATGCATACATCTCTTAGTATCATGTCCACATACATAGTGATATTAATAGAACATTTTATCATCATACTAAATCATGAATGACTTATTTGAAGAAAGAAATATTATCTCTGGAAGATTTATTAGTTTATATTTTCATATATTCTACATAATATTATAATATTTATTGGACAATTGACAAAATTATCTTTTCCTTTGAGGTGCTATTGATGAGAGCTTAAGAGCTCTAGGTATGGTGATCATGGTAGCTTGATTAAAATATTTATTTTTCTCTTAACTTACAAAATAAGATGAAGAAGAACCCAACCATAGTAAATAATTTTTTGCTAATTGTAGTAATGAAAAAAGTAGTCATTTCCCTTGCTTGCTTGATAATTGACATTAAAGCTGAAGTAATGTTGTCTTGGAGTGGTGTTGTAATGTGTTGTAAACATTCAAACTATTCTAGGACCTTTATTTAACTAAAAAATCACTTAATTGATCCTTTGCAAAGGTGTTGTAAAGTGTTGTAACACACTTTCACACTTTTCTAGGACTTATTTGCTTAATTAAGCCTAATGGGTCCCTTTTCAATAAAAATGTACATAATGTGTACCTTTTTTAAGTGTTGTAAATTTTTTTATAGAACTTTCACATTTATCTAGGTGGTCTTAATTAATTGTGGTTAATTGGAGTTGTTACCACCTTTTTAGGCCTTAATTTTGACACAGGTCCTAAAGATCTTTCCCAACAATCATAATTTAAATAATAAATTATTTAATTGGGAAAAATTTGGTCTTGGTAAATTGAGAAAAGAATTGTCCACCCTTGATGGTGAATGGGTCCTCCCTTAATAGGACCCCCCTTTCTTAGTTGATCTGGAATGGGTTTTTGGCCTTCTTTCAACTCCCAGAAGCTTGGTCTTGGAAACTTAGCCAAGAACCATTCGTCTTTGGTGGCGAATGGGTCCTCCCTAAATGAGACACCTTTTTTTGAATTTCATTATGGCATGAATTTAATTATATTTCTTTCTAGATCTAGTTTTAGTTGTGGTTCTTTGAATTTTAAGGTTGATCTCCTAATTTAGTATAAATAAGTGGTTAATTAACATCATTTTCACCTAGAAAATTTAGAAGACATCCTAGCACCTTTGAGAGAGCATTATAGAGCATTACAAGAGCATTTATAAGGCATTTCAAGGTAGATTTCAGGTGTTTAATGCAGCAATTAAAAGTCATATCATCATGTGAAGGGTTTAATGCATTCATGTGTGTTGAGCTAAGAAGTTAATGTTGCATTGAGGATCCATTTACATGCATCATCTTACATCCAATAACTACATTCTTCATGGCCACTACATGATAGTATGCATATTTGATTCACAAGACATCATCCAAGCTAATATCAATTGCATTATTTCACATTCATGTTGGGTATGTACAAGATCATGATGGGCCCAAAAGTGGAGATATGATGGGTATGTGTAGGGTATGTGGTTTACGACTTTTTTTTTACCCAAAATTGATGAAATGAAAAGAGTTTTTAAAGGAGATTCTCAGCTTTCCATCAATATAATTATGCTTTACTTTGAATTTAATAAATCATTATTATTCATTTTCTATTTGAATTACCACTAAAGTCCTAATTGATAGGATAATTGAATAACATCTATAGCTTTCACATGGTATCACATTTTTTGAATGTAAAACATGTGTCACATTCTATGCTTTGCATACTATAGGATTAAAAAAAAGGAATTTTAGGAAGTTTTGACCAAGTTAAGGTGGTCAAACATACGAGTTTTTATATTTTTTAAAAGTTATAATAAAAAATTCATAATTAATTATTTACGTGGAAAAAAAATACAAAAAAATATGCATCACATTGGGACATGAGTCCTCTACTGATGTCTAAAATGTGGTAAAAAATAATTATCATTTTATTGTGGTTAGCATGGTCACACAGACACCTACTTCTTAATTTTCCCTGAAATTTAAGTGCTAATGCATTGAAATTTCAAATTTTCACCAAATAGATTTTTTTTAAAAATAAACCTATTAGCTTAGAAACTACATTCAATTTTCTATAGATTATATTCTTACATATTTTTTAAATAATATAGATAACTTATTCAAATTTTTACATCAAGTTGCCTAACTCTGATTTTTCTGAATTTTTCACCACTCAAGGGACTAATTTTTCCACGATGATCCTGCACATACCTTGCTTCATTTCCCTCATTTCATCATTTGGTTTAATTACCTACAAGATTTTTGATTGAGGAAAACTCCCATTCACTAAAAAATCAACAAGTTTTTCTTTCCCTTGAGTGTGTGATTATAGATTTACAGGTTGAAGATCAAGTTGAGCAAGATTTGGAGCAAAGTTGTAAAAGTTCTAAAGCTGCAAAAATTTTCATTCAAAGTGCAAGATCATGGAAAGAGATCTATAGAATTGAATACTGACTTCCAGAACTTGATAACATGGATTTCAAGAGTGCGGACATCAAGGTACGTGATCCTGGAATTAGATTTTCAAAACCCTAAAAGGACCCATTCTCCACTGAAGGTGAATGAGTCCTCCATAGCTCCAAAAAAACAACTTTATGGCCAGGTACACAACCTTTTATGCTCTAAAAACATCCCCCATAGTTTGCATTTTTGGTTGTTATTAGCATCTTAGTTTGCATAATTTAAGATGTTTAGGGCCTTGAAAAATAAGTGGTCCATCACATTGTTCATACATTTGTGCGTTCCTATTTCTACTCAAATCATTATTTGGTGAACCCAACTCATTCAACATTGCAATTTTATGATTTTTAGAGTCTTTCATTTCATATTAAGTTAAAATATTATATTCATTGCATTGAACTAGGGTATCTTCTTTTGCATTGAAATATTGCATATCATATATGGTTTAGATTTACATTGTTTTGCACTTGTTAAGTCTGAAAGTTACAAAAATAAAGCAGTCATTTTGCATCTCATTTAGATCTATTCAATTGCATTTGAAAATTTAAAAAAAATTGCATTTCATCTTTTTATTATATTTTTTAATTGAATTTTAGAAAATCTGAAGTTGTATTTCACTATCTATAACCTAGAACTGAAAGATATATATATATATATATATATATGAGAATTTGCAAATTATTAAAAAATAGTTTAAAAATACCTAACTAGGACCCATTTACCTTTACTGGTGAATAAGTTCCTAATTAGGTATGATTTGTACCTTCCGGTATCTAAAATGGTATTAAAATTGGCTCTGAAATCCACTAAAAATCCTTGAAAGACCTAACCAGGACCCATTCACCCTTATTGGAAAATGAGTCCCTATTAGCTATACATCTACAATTTTAGGACATTAAAATCTTAGTTTTTAACTTTCTATTTGGTTTTGTTACCTTTCAATTTTAGTTTCTTGATTTGTTGTTTCATCAATTTCATTGTGCATTTAGCTTAAATTGCTTCATTTTACTGCATTGTAAAAATTTCACAATTGCATCAAAACATTTCATTTTTAGCTTATTGCATTGTGTAATCAGTAAATTGTATTCCTTAGATCCTAAAAATTACATTTCATTCTAGGTTATTGCATTGCCATTCTAAGGTTTGCACACTAGGGTTGTAAAAATTGCATGAGCTTGACAACTTGGTGGACCTGTTCACAATACTATTATAAGACGTAATTTGAGGCTCATTTCATCCCACGATCTCTCACTTGGCATGGATCTTGGGTGCTCTAACTCTCTTTTTTATAGTGTTGAGAATCAACCCTGCATGGCTCATAGTTTGCATACCTTTTTTCCCATGACTTCACCTCCTACAACGAATTTCCTTAACATTACCACTTCCACTCAAGCTTTGGGATCTACTCAAAGTAAAAGTGGAATCCCAATACTATCCTCCACAATAGCAATGTCCATCCCTACATACACTAGTGCACAACCTACAACTACATTCCAACCTACAACTAAATTCCAACCTACAACAACATTCCAACCTACAACAACCTTTCAACCCACAACTACCATTCAACTAACCACAAAAATCATACCTACTAGTACTGTATACACTTCAATAGGTATTCTCGTGGGAATTCCTTCTACCTTTATGCCTTCAAATACAATAATTCTGCAACAATCCAACTCCACCGACCTCCAATTCACTAACCCTCTGTATACATATACTACACCACCTTATTCCCCTTAACCTTAAACTAAAATGACCCTCTCATTAATTCAATTTTGCAAAACATGGCATCCCCTCAACAAAAAGTGGAAACATTACAATAGAAAAATAATGGTCAACCTTTGCAATACATCAAGTCTACAGTTCCCTTGACATATTAAGAGAAAAAATTCCACAAGGAATAAAGGTCCCTCAATTTGAGAAATATGGTGGCAAAGGAGATCTTGTAAGCCATGTTTCTACCTTCAGAGCCTTGTGTAGTGATTTCATCTTTGAGGATAAATTGTTGGCTAATTTATTCCCTAGATTCTTGAAGGATACTACCTTATAGTGGTTCTCCTCTTTACCAAACAATTCAATTGGCTCATTCAATGAGCTAATTGATTCTTTGTATAACAACTTCCATATTCACATGAGTCCCAATGGGAACCTTGTTGATTTAATGAAATACAAACAAAAAGAGGATGAGAAAGTGGCCAATTTTATAGGAAGATATCAAACACTTTATTCCTAAGTGAACATTAAAATACCTAATGCTAGCCTTCAAAGAATGTTCATCACCAACTTACAAGATAAACTCCAAAGAAAGCTAGAAATTTTGAGGTTTCCATCCTTCACATAGTTATGTACAGGCCTTCGTGACCACCAAAACTCGACTAGTGGCCATGATGTGAAAAATCCCCCTAGTCATCCTAAAAAGTCTAAATCCACAACTCAAAAACAATTATCAACCATTGAAGAAATAAAATAAGGGATTTTTACAATTAAATACTCCATTAAAAATTCAATAAAACAATAATCAAGTGGCTACTATAAAACTGACAACTCCTTTCAAGGATAGAGAGAGAGCTCACCCCTTTACTCGATACCCTTCATACTATCATATTGCAACTTATTGAAAAAAACATGCTTACCTTACCTCCTATTAGAGAACATCATCCTAGTATACCATTTCCTAAAGGCTTTTGAAAAAATGCTTATTTTCATTATCATCAAACAAATGGACATAGTACAAAATATTGTAAATGTCTTAAACATCTTGTACAAGACCTTATTGATTCTAATCATTTACTAATCGAAGGTGTGAATGATCAAGGCAATAATTTTGTAGCTCCTCCTAATCAAAATTTTCAAATCTTTACAAATCCCATGCCTAAGTACAATATTTCATTTGTCAAACCTAGTGAAAATAAGAGAAATGTAATGAATGTGTTCATGATATTTGGTCGCGCCCACAAAAGGATATGAAAATCACAGTAAAACCTTTCCTGGGAATTGGACATTCCGACAGGTGACTAATATCTCTCTGTGGACGTTCATTTACTTGTTAAACCAGGGGACGTATACTTTAAATGGCATGGAAAAATATATGCACTAAGAACTAGTTTCGGTCAAATCTTAGCAGAAATAAATACTGGAAAGGAATTCTATCTACACCACAGGAAGGTAATGAAAAATTCTTTAACTCAACTATGATTTAATTAAAATAGAAACCATAACAACTACGACTAAAACACAAACTATGAACTGGCCTTATGCTGCAGGAACAGTCACAGGGATGGATTCTCTATGTTGTAGGAGCAATATAAGACTGAGTTTGTATGAAAACTTCAAAGATGAAAGCTAACTAAAGATCAACAAAAAAGAACAACTAACTAACTAGCTACAGATACTTACTAAGTGGGCCCCCTTACCAAGCATTTACCAATTACGCAGGTGCTAAACTCAGAACTTCATTGAACTTTATTCATGAAAACAAAATGATATACATTATTTTGTTGATATGGAAACTAACAACAAACTCTGTCTCTTGTCAAACAGATTCTGCTTTTCATTATCATACTGATTCTTACATGATATCTGCTACTCTGTTTCTATCTTACTCTAGCTATCATCTCCTTCTCACTCGCGCAGGAGGAGTACTTTATTTAAAATCAGGAGAGCAACTAATTAACTAACCCTATCAAAGAAAGACGTGGAAGTAAAGCATATCCCAGAATCAAGGAACAAACTTCATAAATGAATTTATGCGTTCAACCCGATCCGAAGAGAATCTAGTGCTCCACTCTTTTCAGATTGACTGTCATTAAAAATCTTTCCCAACGGTTTTGGTCAAAGAGTCTTTGCCAGAGCTTCCTCGAAGTCGTGCAGGAAATGGACTTTACTGCAAGGCCGAGATCAGCTGCGCTTGACTCAATCATTCTTCAACAACCTGCGAAACAAAAGGTAACAGATGCAAAAGAAAAGGCGTATGGCACATACACAATATCCGTTCATTAATCACGCATTTAAATCTATTTCATCATTCAAAAACTATATGTGGTATACCAGTCATTTAGGGAGTCAATGGGGCAATAAATGTAATCAAGTCAACACAATAAGCTGTAGGAATATGAAAGTATTTTGCTACAGGATATCCCAATAAAAGGTTTCAACAGAGTTTAAACAGTCACAAAGTAACAAAAGTAAAGGCATTAAAAGTTTATCATAACATCCAAACTATGAGCACATTTTAAGCTCATCACTGCCCCCTACTTAGCCCAATGTTGGTCCTCTAGCATTAAATTTCTTGGTGGTTTCTCTGAAGTCAGTGGTTGCTGCATGACTTTGAAATGGATTTTCAAACTTCTAATAAAATCCTCTGAAAGCTGGACACCTGTCATACCTACGATCTTCTAAATCATTATTAAGATTTGTAGCCTGGTGAGGATAGAGGGGCCACATTAGCACAGGGGGTCTGAATGTCAATGGCAACCACAGTTCAAATCTTGTTTGAAGTCCCAACTATATATATCTGTTGATTGTTTAAGAGTTGTTGTGAAATTTAAGGGACTGTGTGGTTCTGATTTTCTTAACCCAACAGTTAATCTTTCCCACCTTTTCTCACTTCTGGTGTATTCCAATCTCCAAAACGAATATGGATGTGCCTGGAATTCATCATATACTTGTTTCCTGATATCAAATATTTTCTCTCTGGCTGTAACATTATTAATGCCATATGTCAGAGCAAACTAGTCTTTCAACATTGCATGGGGGTTTGAGCTTTGAGAGCGTAATGGAACAGGCTCAGTTTTCTCAGCTTCCTCATATGTTTCCCACTGCCTGCCATAATTCACCTCATTTGCTGCCCATGACATAAATGCTCTCAAATGAATAGCACCAATATACAAAAGATGATTCCATTCTGTTTCAAATGGAATTAAAAAGCCATGTAAATAGAATTCACACAGAGAATTTCTTAACCAATTAGGGGCTGCCTGGTATGTTTCGTAAAATTCTTTGGCAGTATGAAGTATAGGATCTTGGTTTCTAGAAATTCTCATCAGTTGGAACCATAAGAACTATTCTTTAAGGCACAGAGAATAGACTCTAGGTGGTGGTCTGCATTCCATAATCTGACCAGTTACTTTTAATATTTCATCCATTTTTTCTTTCAACTCAGCAATTTCCTGTTTCTGACTTTCAATTTCCTTTTTCAGTTTTTTCCTTTCTACTTCCCATAGACTTTGTTGCATGTCAGTCTGGGCTATGTGTCAGAAAGTCAAGGTTTTCAATGTAACTGTTTCCCAATTAGCTTTAACATATTCCAAAAACTCAATTAAAAATGTCTTCTTATACACAACAATGGCTTTACAAATTGCAGGGCGAAATATAACTTCACTAGGCTCATTCAATTGTTCAGTCTATTCTTGCTCTAGCAGCAAGATGAATTCTGGTTGTTGCGGTGGAGTAGACTATGTTTCCTCTGAAAATTGCATAGCAGTAGTAGCCAAATCATTAAGATTTGGTAACCCTTGCTCATTATGCCCTGTTTCTTTTGTCTCAACTTGTTCCTTTTCAGAAACGAATGAACTCTGTGTAGCATTTTCGGACACATTCTGAGAAACATTAAATTCAGACTCAACAGACCCTTCTGAAATTACAATAACCTCTGGTTGAGGTGAAGCAGGGGAGGTCTTAGATTGTTTCCTTGTGGAAACTCTTCTTGGCACTGATGCGGCTACAGGAGGTGTTCTGGTAGCCTTCCTCTTTCTTGTCTGCTCAGAGGGCTCTGCCCTACCAGAGGATGACGGTGAATTGGTGATAGCAATAGGTGTTGTTGTAGGAGAGACGGTTGCAGGGGAAGGTGTTGCAGGAGAAGAACATTTCCTTTTTTGAGAATGAGGGTCAGATTCTGGGGACACTTCTGCCTTTGTTTTTCCCTTCTCTCCTAGTGGCAAACCTAGTTTGTACCCTAGCAGAGGATTCAGGTGTGAAAGCTGCAGGACCAGGTGCTACAGGAGTAGATGACCCTTGCCCTGTTCTATTGGTAGATGTAATTTCTTTCTTCTTTTTCTGAGGTTGTGGGGTAAGTACCCTAGGAGGTTGTGGAATTTGCAAGCTCTTTTGGGAAACAAATTGTTGCCAGGAAAGAGGTGAGACATCTCTCAGAGAGCGTTCAATCAGTAATTTGATAAGGCCATGGTGAGCAACAGAATTATCTTTCCCTTGTTGGGTTCCATGGGCACTTTGTTCTAGAAATTTTAACAGAAAATTTGGAACATTTACAACTAACCCATGCCTCATATGGCTTAATAATCTGAAATGATAAGAATGTAGGTAGGAAAAACAGCCTTCACAGGTTAAATACCTGATTATGTAAGTGGCATATTCTGAATAAGGAGGAGGCAACGATACGTGCTTGCATCCCTGCTTGGAGACTTTCAAAGGTCCATCAGTGGGCATTGAAAACTCAGCCCTTGCAGCTGCAGCGTCTAAAAAAAAAATTTCTCCAATGGTTGGAAGCCCAGTTACTTCAACAATTCTATCTTCAGTTGCAACAACCGTTAGACCCCATACGGTGGCTTCCCCTTCAGAAAGGGTTCTCAAAAATTCTCCAGCAGACTCCTCATCAAAATCATTTAAACTCAAAAAGTAGTTTAACCATCCACAGAGGTTGAATGCATGGACTATTTGAGGATTTTGCAATAATCACTCATGAGCTACAAGCTCATGTTGCACCAACTAACCACCCATATTTACAGTTTTCCCTTAGCTGAACTCAATTCCTTGCTGAAGATTCAAATTCTCTATTTCCCTTTCTACTCTGGTTTTTCTTCTGTCGTGCTGTCACATTTCTTTTTTTTCCAAAAATGAATTTTTTGAACAAGTAGTCTTAATCGCAATTTACAAGAAAAACATGCAATAAAGGACATGTGATCATATTTGGAAAGTACTAGAAAAGTATTAAAGAAGGGTTATTTGTGCAATTATGGCAGCGGCGAAAAGACAGGTTTTAAAAGGTGGATTACCCCGCCCCCTACTTAAAGTATGACATGTGTCCTCACATGTACTAAAGAATAGGTGGAGATCGGGTAATAATGACCGGTACATGCATAGCAGTAAATGAATAGAATAAAATAAATTAAATATGCAATAAGAAAAGATATGGCGTACCTTTGATAATTGCATGTACGTGTGAAGAAAGATGACAGCGTCTACATGAGTTGACAGTTGGGATTGATATCTTAATTAAGGGTGATGTGGATGGATGAAGTGGATGGGTGACGTGGGCAGACGAGATGAACGGATGGAATGGATGGATAGGATGGATGGATGGAAGATAAAGAAGTGAGATGGGGGCGATAAATGAGAATGGAGAAAAATGGGTTTCCTTAAAAAAAAGAAAACCTTTATTATGGGTATGTTTTTTTCAAAATTACGGTGAAGCTGGAGGAGAAAGGCTAAAGCCTTTGGCTACAGGAAAAGTAGCAGGAGGAACCTGAACGAACTGTTGCATGAATTATTCCTTTGAGATTGGTTTATGGTACAACTGGAGTCGGTGGCCATTAACTAGCAATTTAAAACGGACTGGATCAATTGTCACCAGTTGTACAGCTCTGTTGTCGAATACATTTTCAACTTCATAGGGGCCAAGCTAGCGTGTTGTGAGCTTACCCTAGTTTTCTTGATATCTAGAATCATATAACAGAGCCCAATCACCAACAGAAAATTTCTCGGTTTTGATGTGTTGATCATGCCATTTCTTCCTTTGCTGTTGGATTGCTTTTGTATGCTGCAGGGCAGCTTTTCTCATTTCGTCCAAAGCATTTAGCTGTAGGAGATGGCCCTTCTATGCTTCAGATATGTCCATATTGAGTTCAAGAGTTGTCCTCAAAGTTTTGTGCTCAAATTCTATGGGTAACATGGTTGTTTTCCCATAAAGCAGCTCAAAAAGTGTAAACCCAGTTGTTGTCTTCCATGTAGTTCTGTAGGCCCAAACTGCTTCAGGAAGTCTATTGCTCCAATCTTTTTTATGGATCTACACTATCTTTGTGAGGATCGTCTCAATTTCCCTATTTGTTACCTCTGCCTGACTATTGGCTTGAGGGTGATAGGGGCTGGACTTCCTATGTTTGATTTTATAGTCATTCATTAGTGCAGTGATCAGATTCAACGTAAACTAAGCTCCTTGATCAGTTACAAGCTCTCTAGGAACTCTAAATCTTGTGAAAATTTGTTCATCCAGAAATTCAACAACTTTGTTATCTCGAGCATGAGTCATAGCTTTTACCTCAACCCATTTTGTTACATAGTCTGTGCAAACTAGAATGTATGACTTGCCATTTGATGGTGGATCAATTGGTCCCACAAAATCCATCCCCCATTTATCAAAAGGGGTGACTATTACCTGCGGATATAGTGGCATTTCATCGGACTTAGTTGGTCTTCCCATACGCTGGCATCTATCACATTTTTTTGTATACGCCACAACATCCTTGTGTAATGTTGGCCAGTAGTATCTTGTTGTAAGAACCTTCATTGATGTTCTTTTTGCTGCAAAATATCCTCCACATGGTTCATCATGGCAAGCATGTAATATATCATAAGTCTCATCTTCTTGAACACATCTTCGCATTACTTGATCAGGTCCAGTATAAAACAAACAATTTGCAATCCAGAAAAAGTTAAAACTTTTCTCCATTAACAATTTTTTTTTCTTTTGGAGAAAAGTGGGCTAGTATTCTGTTTGCTGCTAGATAATTGGCAATGTCTGCATACCATGGTGTATGTGCAGCAATAGAAAACAAGTGTTCATCTAGGAACCTATCATCAATGACCTCGTGTTTAACAGGCACAGCTGATTGAAGTCTTGATAAAAAGTCAGCTACAACATTAGCTCTTCCTGGTTTGTCAATTATTGTAATGTCAAATTCTTGTAACAACAGGAGCCATCGTGCCAACCTACCAGAGATGGCAGGTTTGTTCATCAGATACTTGATTGTTGCATGGTCAGTATGGATGAAAATCTGATAACATGTGACATAATGCCTAAATTTATTCAAAGCATACACTACTGCGAGCAATTCCTTTTCTGTAACAGTATAGTTCAGCTGAGGACCTTGAAGGTTCTTGCTGATGAAGTAAATAGCATGCTCAATTGAATTTTATTTTTGACTTAAAACTACTCCTATACCAAAATCAGAGGCATCAACATGTATGTGAAAAGGCAAATTCTATTTTGGACCTTGAAGAACAGGGGCTTGAGTAAGCAAGTCCTTTAGTTGCACAAAAGATTTTTCACAGGCCTCTGTCCACTCAAATTGAGAATCCTTAGTTAATAAGGCATAAAGTGGACTAGCAATTTTACTGAAGTCTTTTATAAACCTTCTATAATACCCTGCATGACCAAGAAAACTTCTGAAATCTTTTTGTTTTGCAGGAGTTTGTAAATTCTGAATAACTTCAATTTTAGCAGGGTCGACCTGAATTCCATTCTTTGAAACATGATGACCTAGAACAATACCTTCTTCCATCATTAGAAAACACTTTTCACTATTTAGAGACAAATTTTTCTCTCTGCACCTTTTCACTACCTTTTCTAAATTCACCAGTGCTTCTTCAAATGTGACTCCATAGGTAGTGAAATCATCCATATAAATCTCTATACATTTATGAGATATATCAGCAAAGATACTAATTACTGCTCTTTGAAATGTTGTTGGTGCATTGCATAGACCAAAAGGCAAGACTGAATAAGAAAATGTTCCCCATGGACAGGTAAAAGTGGTCTTATCTTGATCTTAAGGGGTAATTTTTATCTGATTGTACCCACTGTAACCATCCAAAAAGGAAAAATATCTTTTGCCAGACAGTGAGTCTAGTACTTGGTCTACAAAAGGTAGTGGAAAGTGATCTTTTTTAGTGGCATTGTTCAACTCTCTGTAATCTACACACACTCTCCATTTTCCACCTTTCGTGGGGACAATGACTAGTGGAGAAACCCATTGACTATCAGAGATTGGATAAATAAAACCAGCATCAAGCAACTTTTGAAGCTCACTTTTAACTATTTCTCTAGGTGTTGGATTTACTCTTCTTTGAGGTTGTCTAACTAGTGAACAATCTTCTTTGATATATATCCTATGAGTAAAAACTCGAGGATCTATTCCTTGCATGTCCCCATATTCCCATGCAAAAGCTTTATGTTGATCTTGTAACATTTTTAATAAGACAGCCTCTTGAGATTGTGACAGCTTGCTATTGACATTCAAAAAATGACCTGGAGACAATTATATCTGCTTCATGAGATTACTCATAGAATCTATAGGTAATGTTTGTACCTCTTTTGGAAGCAAATTATGAAAAATAACTGGAAGTTTAGGCAGTGAACTTTTAGAATCTGGTTGCTACAAGAAACATTGTAGATGGATACCATTTGGATCAGATGAACTACATGTATCAGAGTTGTACTGTAGAATTTGAAAAAGTAAAGCATCCTCACTCTGAAGTTGTGAGAATGGATCATTTTGAATCATCATTAATTGAGCCAAAGAATTGGCTTCTTCAGTTTCTTCCCCCACATCTAGCCAAATAGGTTGGGACAAATCTGGTTAATGTCTAGCAGACGGATATAGAGCCAATTTCTTTGTGGACTGTCCATCAGAAATGGTCATATCTCTAGAATGACATCCTATAAAAGCATTAGCAGTTGCTAACCATGGTCTACCAAGAATAACTGGATACCCTCCTAAAGTTTCCTTAACTGATAATATTGTGAAATCAACAGGATACTCCCAAGATTCAAGAGTGACAATTACATCTTCCACTATCCCATCAGGTTTAACTGTGAAGCTATCTGCAAGCTGCAGAACTGTGGGTGTAGACCTAATTTTTTACAACTTGGCCATTTATATGTATCTTCACTACAAGACTTCCAGGGTCAATATACTTTATAATGACTACATTTCCCAACATTATATTAGCCAATTTCCCTAACACATGAATTATTTGAGGATCCTTTTTCTTTCATCCAGGCTTCTTCAAACAGGCCTCTTTAATAGCCTGAAATAAAGGGATTTGAAGTTGTACATTCTTGAGCTGATCCAGGATGTCAAAAGTGTGTTCTTCCATGGATTTAGATGCAACACTTTTCAACCTCTGAGGAAAAGGTGGGTTGTCTTGATTTTGCAAAACAAGCTCCTTAGAAACCGTATTAGTTATGGGCATATGCTCAACAGGAACAGTAGGTGTAGTAGGTTCTTCAAAGGGAGAATCTGGTATTTCAGTAATTAAAGGGGGTTTTGGAGCAGGTAAAGTGGTTCCAGACCTCAAATGGATATCATTAATGTTTAAGGCATAAGCTTGATATTGGTTGGCTTCGGCAAGATACGCAGGCTACTGTGGCTGCTGCTATTGCTTATTATTGGGATTTGGCAACGGCTAGGCAGGCATAGGCGTTTGCTTTGGAGGGCCAGGATTTATGGCAGTTGCTGCAGGAGGTGGCATAAGGGTCTGTGGTTGTGGCTGTGGAAGCTGCAGGAATCCAGGGGACTAGTTTTGCCATTGCGGAGGGCCTCTCCATTGAGGATTTTGCTGCCAATTTTTTGAAGGTGGGATCCTTTGCCCTTGTGGCTGCTACCAACCTCCTTGAGGAGATTTCCATTGCAGGTTCTGATAATTAGGCCAACTTGGTTGAGGTGGATTCTAGGGTGGTGGTGGTCCATATGCATGTTGCCATTGGTTATTATAGCCAAAATAAGGATTACCAAAAGTTAAAGGATCTTGAGGCATACCTTGTCTTTGGGCCCATGGTCTCCTTTGTGCAACAAAGAACACTTGATCATCATCACCTTCTATTGGCTTGAAGTCAGTAGGTAGTTTCCTGGCTTCCAAATTAGCCACCATCTTGCATCTGCAGTCTCGTTTCTTCTGTCTGCAGTATGGACAGAACTTGGCCAAAACTACCTCAGCTTCCTCATGTTTCTTTCGAGCTTGCATGGTGTCCAGTTGTGTAGCCATATTATTAATGATGTCCTGCTTGAAGTCAAATAGAAATTTTTTTATCTCCATCCGAGAAACTCCACCAGAAGAAGACTTCCCCACTGTAGCATGATGACCTCGACCTTTCTTAACTATTGCTCAAGAGTAGTTAAGACATATTTTCTTTATATCATCCCAAGACAATTGGGCTATATCACCTCCTCCCATTAGGTCCAGGGCATCTATACAGGCATCACTGATTCCCCTTAGAAAGAGTAGTTTCTGAGAGTCCTCGTTGAGAGTATGGTTTGAGTTCCTCTTTAGTGAAAACAAAAATCTGGAAATATAATCTTCCAGACTTTCATCCTCCTTCTGTTGAATTTAGAATATGTCATCACCTTTGTTGGCACTCTTTCAGTATTCCTTATACTTTTCAAGGAATTTCATCTGCATGGCGGCCCAACTATCAATGACACCTCTTCCCAGACTCATGAACCATCTGAGAGCTCCCTCCTTCAAGGTGGAAGGAAATAACTTCAGTTTATGAGCATCTGTGTTGTAGTCATAACTGCGACAGAGGACATCAAACTCAAACAGAAAAGTTTTAGGGTCCTCTATGACTAGGCCATAGAATTTTGGAAGCAGTGAAGAAGGAATATTCTTAAGATTTTCAATATCTCGTTGGGGAACAATGGGAAACTCAAAAGCATGAGGTGGATTATTAGGTGGGTTATTTTCCATGTTGGGTTGCTGGAATAATGCAGCGAATGGGTTTTCCTTAGGTTCGTTGTTAGCTGGTTTAAATGGTAGTTCAACAAATAGGTTTTCAGGGATGAACCTTCCCAGTGCGTCTCTTCTTCTTCTATGCATGCAATACGATGAATGGTGGCTTGAAAAATTTAGAAATTTTTTGACTAACAAGCTAAACTAATGCTAAAAATGACTTCTGACAAATTCCTAGCTGGACGCCATCCCCGGCAAAGGCGCCAAAAATGGTCGCGCCCACAAAAGGATATGAAAATCACAGTAAAACCTTTCCTGGGAATTGGACATTCCGACAGGTGACTAATATCTCTCTGTGGACATTCATTTACTTGTCAAACCAGGGGACGTATACTTTAAATGGTGTGGCAAAATATATGCACTAAGAACTAGTTTCGGTCAAATCTTAGCAGAAATAAATACTGGAAAGGAATTCTATCTACACCACAGGAAGGTAATGCAAATTTTTTTAACTCAACTATAATTTGATTAAAATAGAAACCATAACAACTACGACCGAAACAAAAACTATGAACTGGCCTTATGTTGTAGGAACAGTCACATGGATGGATTCTCTATGCTGCAGGAGCAATATAAGACTGAGTTTGTATGAAAACTTCAAAGATGAAAGCTAACTAAAGATCAACAGAAAAGAACTAACTAACTAGCTACAGATACTTACTAAGTGGGCCCCCTTAGCAAGCATCTACTAATTACGCAGGTGCTAAACTCATAACTTCATTGAACTTTATTCATGAAAACATAATGATATACATTGTTTTGTTGATATGGAAACTAACAACAAACTCTGTCTCTTGTCAAACAGATTCTGCTTTTCATTATCATACTAATTCTTAAATGATATCTATTACTCTGTTTCTATCTTACTCTAGCTATCGTCTCCTTCTCACTTACATAGGAGGAGTACTTTATTTAAAATCAGGAGAGCAACTAATTAACTAACCCTATCAAAGAAAGACGTGGAAGTAAAGTATATCCCAGAATCAAGGAACAAACTTCATAAATGAATTTATGCATTCAACCCAATCCAGAGAGAATCTAGCGCTACACTCTTTCCAGATTGACTATCATTAAAAATCTTTCCCAACGGTTTCAGTCAAAGAGTCTTTGCCGGAGCTTCCTTGAAGTCGTGCAGGAAATGGACTTTACTGCAAGGTCGAGATTAGCTGCGCTTGACTTGATCATTCTTCAACAACCTGCGAAACAAAAGGTAACAGATGCGAAAGAAAAGGCGTATGGCACATACACGATATCTGTTCATTAATCACACATTTAAATCTATTTCATCATTCAAAAACTGTATGCGATATACCAGTCATTTAGGGAGTCAACGGGGCAATAAATGTAATCAAGTCAACACAATAAGCTGTAGGAATATGAAAGTATTTTGCTACAGGATATCCCAATAAAAGGTTTCAATAGAGTTTAAACAGCCACAAAGTAACAAAAGTAAAGGCATTAAAAGTTTATCATAACATCCAAACTATGAGCACATTTTAAGCTCATCAATATTTCTTTCTAGTGAAAATAAACAGCCTCTTGATATTTCTTTCTCACAAAATGACATACCTAAACTTGCACCTGATAGTCCTCTTTACATAGCTGGCTGAATAAATAATAAGCCCACTAATGTGATATTTATTGATCTTATCTGTGGAGAGAATGTGATCATAGAATAATTTTTATATGTGCATGAGCTATATCAAGATACATATGACAACCTGAAAGCATGGATCAAGACACATAATGGATTTGCTTGCCTTGTGATAGGCTCGATAGATCTCCCTTTAAAAGTGGGACTGAAAACATTTATAGTCTTACTCTCCATCATCCTAAAATCTAACCAATTTGATGTGAAGCTAGGCTATCCATGCCTTCACTCCATGAATTACATCCCTTCGTTTCTGCACAAATGTCTAAAGTTTCCATTTGGAAATGACATATTCATTGTGCATCATAGCGGATTCCATCCTACCTCGACAAAAGAGAATTTTTCAATAGATTACATTTGGCCCAAGCCTATGGAGCATATAAATCCTTGTGAAGATTTATTTTTCAAATCATATCAAAAATTCAAGAGAAAGAAAATAGTAGAACCATCCCTTCACAACATGCCTCAAACTATAACCAAACTAACTATCCTTGATGAGACAATTATTGAACCAAAAAAACTTTTGAACATAGAAGAACAATAATAGAACAAACTCTTGTAATTTTGCACAAGAGACCACAAGATAGTACAAGCAATCACATTGTCCATTCTGGAGTCAAACAAGTTTACAAAGTGAAAGAGAAAGTAGTTGAGAAACCTCCTGTTGTTTCTTCTAGTCCTCCCAAGGAAGAGAAGGAACCTATGATTGACAAACCTGCTCTTACATGAAAAAAAATTGACAATAAACTAAAAAGAAATCAAAGTTCTAGAGAGTGTAGATGTAGATGTCGTGCTATTGCTTGTAGATTGCAAACTCAATAAAACAACCATAACATAGAAAATAAAACTCCAAACCTACTTAAAGCAATGCATGATGACTCTCAACCCTTGCCACATTATAAAAAAGAGCATTGTATGGACATTGTTATTCGACCTCCTACTGTGATTAACTTAGATGATGACATTGACATTGCAAATATTGATGAACAAGTGCATGATGAGTTGAATGCATTTCTTTCTTCTTCCATGAGCTTAATGAAAAATATCCTAAAAAGAGTGTTGAGCTTGTTACATGTCCTAGTTCAACACTTTCTCTTGTCCCTTTGGCTAGTTTCCTACCTTTTGTTTATATTGACCGAGATTGGGAGGTGGATGACCTACTTTAGGTTGGCTCACCTGTGACTTAGTAGTCTTTTTATTTTCTATTTTTATTTTTATGTGATTGCATGTGCGTAATGTGTTCCCCTATCATGTTTCACTTGATGTTCTTGTTGGTGTTTTTTCAATAAGAACCTTGAAATTCTCCAAAGGGAAGCTAAACCTTATGTTCATGAATATTCAAATTCAATGGGAAATAAACAAGGACCCTGAGGCCCTTACTCCTACACTTTGGGCTCTGTGAAACCCAAGAGGGTAATCCTGAATATGTTCATGTGATATTTACTTGATCAAGTACATTTCTACATAGATAAATTCCTATAAAGTGCAAATAGATATCCTTCATAAAAGATTTGGTAGATATTTAAATAAATTATAATCTATTGGAAGGAATGGGATGGTTCTTTAGATTGGTAAATTGTAATTGAAAGTTTTTAATTAATTTTTACTCTCATTCCAAGCCCTCAGTTAGGCGCATTAAATCAATGTTTAAGATAACCTAATGAAAAGACCAGTGCCTCATCTATTAGGATAATGGAGTCACATTTGTAATAACCTGTAATACGATAGTAGTTTCACTTAGAAATTGCTGGGATATTGAAATACTACTTTGCAGTATTCAACTAACTATGTCTAAAACATAACTACTTATCAAATCTTGTGTTCTTTCCTCCCAGACCTATAAATTTATTTTAGTATTTAATTAGTTCTTTGAATTGAAGAAAAAATAAACATACTCATTCAATTAAAACCATTGGAGAAAAATGAAAAGATCATTAACCATTTTCATTCATAATCTGATATAAAATTACATAGGAGAGCATATATTTTAGAATTGATACTTTTTATATTACTGTTGCTATTGTAAAACCATATTAAGATCATTACATAAATGACTCAGACCCTAAACTTCCATTCTGATCTACCCATTAGTTCATCTATTTACAATATGCTCTTTCCTAAGTACGCTTTTCACCTAGATGATTTTGAGACTCAAAACTCGAACCTTTGTAATCAACCTTGAAATCCCTTTTATAGAATAAGGGAGAAATAAGCATTGAGTTGAATTACAGTTACATTTCTTTACATTTCAAAGCTAATTTCACCTAAATTTAAGATATTCCCTAGATAGTTGCATGTAACCATTTGCACAATGTGGGAAAGAAAAAGAACAAAATTCCACATGACTCGTTGAAGAAGACCAACTGAGCCATCAAAAAGGTACCGTTAGTTTTATAGTAGCCTCCAAACTCCACATCCATGTTGAACAAAAAATTATCGATGATACTAGACAAAAGGCTTCTAAGTTTGCACAAAGGACAAAATCCAAACATATGCAAAGAAGGAAAAAAAGGTCATCAAGGAAATATTATAATCACACAATAAAAACCAAGACCAAGAAGCAATCCTGATCAATCAGAACCAGAGTGCACATTCCTACTTTATGTCCTTGCATAAGTTAGAGAAGCCACCCCTTCATCTGCATTAGAGTCCATCAAATTAGCCATGGTGAGAAGGTGATGGCGATAGCCTGAATCAGTTTTAGCCTCACTCTCTAAGGAACCATTCAAGATTTCAATGGGAGAATTATGTCATCCCATGTAATCCTGGTTATACTTATTCTTCCTCCTTGCATCCCTCCAATATTCCACTGTCTCTTTCTCTTTAAGTTTTCCTGACTCTCCAAGAACAACGTTGTTTCTCAAATGATAAGTAATTTGACAAAGATGTTGAGACTAATGAAATTAGGGTGGTATAGTGAGCCAATGGGAATTATGGCTCATAGTATTTAGATGTAACTGTTAGAGATGATTTTTAATAATTTTCAAATTTTTTGATAAGTGAAAATTTTGTGAAAGGTTTCTCAATTTTGTATCCTAATATTCATATTTATTAATTACTCATATTTATTTAGTAATTCATTGTCACATTGAGCATATGGTATCCAAATTTTAGGAGGAAATCTTGGCCACATGTTAGATATTTTTGAAAGTTTCTATGAAGTTATAAAATCGTCTAATATGATTATGACATGTGTAACAAAAATTCATGGCATTGTTAGATGAGAGCTACTTATGATAGAATAACTATGAAATGTAACATTCTATGAAGAATATAATAAGACATATTTGAGTTGGTTTTACTATGCCAAATTGAAGCACTCAAATCAAGAACTTACATATGCCATTTCTATAATAGGATATGATATATTTACAACAATATCATAGTTTTATATATTAACAATTTTGATGTATTGTTTCATTAGGAATTTTTTGAGGGATTTTATATTAGTTTTCTTTATAGAAAGACGTGAGAGGAATATTTATAATATGTAGATCAAGTGTTACAAGTGGTATTAGAGCATAATTTTGGCATCTTTGAGGCAAGAAATTTTCTAAATTTTTGAGGTTATTTTAGTGAGTGCATACATCTCAAATTTTGTTGAACTACAAATATATTTAAGAAACTATAGTATAGATTACAAAGGAATTGGACGAGAACTGAAATATTTGTTGTAAATTAGGGATTCTACCCGATTTAATTGGAAAACACATATCACCCACATCCTGGTGAATTTGATCCTTATCTTTCATGGGTGTTTTAAGAAGGGAGTTTCCCACAATTAAAATTTCAAAGGAAATGAAGTATAATTTTAAGTGATTTTATTGTTATTTTTTGGAGTATTGAATATAGACCAGGTGAAGGGTGGTACTAGAAGAACTCCCAGATCCAAAAAAAAATTTGAGGCACGAGTTTGGTCTTCATTTCTAAACCTTCGTAAAATTAGTGTTGTTTGAAAATTTAGGTAGGAAAGTAAACCATTTTTTGGTTCACAACGCCCATCTTCTTAGGTGGATAATTTACTAGAGGTAAGACTCCAAATGTTCTAAGGAGATTAGATCCTTTGGTGGCTTGTTTGTGGAATAAATTATAGTTAATGTGTAGGATGATTAGATGGATAAATTAATTTATGGAGTGAATCATAATCATGTGGCTAACTTGTTTCTTACTTTTAGACCCGATATTGATTAGGTAAAAAAATGAGAAAATTTGGTGTAGAAATGGAAGGATAAAATTTATATTAATGTCCCAGTAGATGGTTTATTTTTGTTTTATTTTTTAATAAAGAGGAACTCATTAAAATTTTAGCAAAAGGACCTTGGTCACTTGATAAGGGTTTCAAAAAAATTATTTCTTAATGCAAATGGAAACTTGGATCTCATCCATCTACTAATTTAGGTTTTGTTGCCTCTATTTGTATTTGTCTTCCAAAATTAATTTTAAAATTATAGTGATATATGGTTTTTTAAATTATAGGTAACTCTTTTAGGCATCTTTTAGTGGTTGAAAAAGTTACTCAATGGTGATTTGGGCTAGTTTTTGCTAGAATGTGTGTGAATATGGTGATGCATACTACTCTTCCAACAAATAACCCTTAAACCAAAATATGTGAGTTGGTTCCAATCGATAGTTTGTGAAAATGGGATTATATTATATCAAAATTTAACAAATATGGATACTTAAGGGATGAACAACATGGAACTCCAACAAAAAATAAAAATATTAAAAATAATGGTATTACAAAAGAAACTTCTCCTTTGAAGACCATTGATATTGGAAAGGTATTCAATAAGGATACAGTTGTTGGGGAGCATGTATAGAAGGTAGATGAAATCCCTAATGATTATTTTTTAAAAGTTTCAAGAAATAAGCATCAAGAAGTGATGCAGGAGCATCCATGGGCTCATACAATCTTGCATCAACAAAAAAAAATATTTTAATTTTGTTTGGTTTTCAATAAATGGTTGCCACAAATATTTTTTTAATTAATGTAATAATGTAATTTTAAATTAAATTACATTAAAAATTCATTTTGAATGATTATGCCTGAAAAAGCAGGTGTTGCAAAGGAAATGGAAGTGCAAAAATTCAAAATTTGGATTTTTGCAAGTTAAAGGTGATTTTTAAGATTTTAATTTAAAATAAAATCTCAACTTCCACAAATCCCTAAAAAATAGGGAATATCAAAGTTGGTGCCCATCTGATCAAATTGGCAACTTTGATGACTGAGTTCAATTTTGGAAATTGTCGGTAAAGTGTGTGTGAGACTGGTTGCTTGCACAAGTGAGAAGTTTGATTTTTGATTTCTTTGAATTTCAATTTAGAAATTCTCTCCTTGGATTTTTGGGAAAGATTATTTTTGAGTTTGAAATGGAAATAAATTGAAATTGAATTTCATTTCATTCTGGCAGATTTGGAAAGTTTGTAATAAAAGATAATTCATTTACATTTTGAAGTTAGTTTTTCAAAGGCAGGAAACTCACAACTAAGGTGGATTTTTCTCTAAGGAGAAATTGCAGCAAAGTGTGAAGGCTTCAAGAATTTTATTGCAGCCATTGTTGAAGAGTGACAGAGTGTGCATGTGGGTTAGTGGTAGTGCTTGATAAGCACGTAAATTTTATAGAATGTTGCAGATTTTTGGAATGAATTCTATGATGTTGTAAAGGGCGTATGTGGCGCCCATAGTCCCAATGAGAATTTATTATTTTGTAATTGCAGATTTTCCATTTTAATGAAAGTTTCATGTTGCAGTTTCTTTCATACTTGTGTTGAAATTCACAGTGAATTGAGAATTTGTGTTTGTGTTGAAATTAAATCAGTAGAGAAGGTTTTTTGTGTCACACCCTCCCTGCTTCAGTGTTATCAGAGTAGTCATTCCTGAGTGTGCAGGCAGAGCGCCGAATGTGAGACAGTTTGCACAAGGACTTGTGGTGTGTGTGATTTGTGCATAGACAGATCACCGAACGTGAGGCAGTTTATATCAAAGAGGATGGGATGGGTCATGAGGAGGCCTGTAAGAATTTTATTTTGGGAAAATTATTGGGAAGAAGTGGAAAATAAGAATTACCATGAAGAATTTGAAAAGATACAGGCTCAAGTAGATGTATTGGAAAAGTTGATTAAGGAGAAAATGGCAATACGAGAAGACAGCTATGGGAAGAAGAATTTTTTGTTGAAAGAGGACAGCAAAAAGAAAAGAAAAATAAAGGAAGGATGGAGAAAGAAAGAAGAGAAAATAGTCACTGCAGATCATAAATTTAATTTTAAAGATTTTGTTTCATCTGAAAATGTTTTGTTTGCAGGAACTAGCAAAGACAAAGAAAGTGGTGAAAATGAGAAGAATACAATAGCAGGAAAAGAGGTATCATTTAATTATGTTAGTAATTATTTACATGCAAAAGAAGTAGATGAAGCTATGGATGAAGTTACAGTAATTTCAAAATGGATTTGGATAGTCCTAGATTTGATAAAGGGAATGAAGAAGAAGAATATAGTCTCCTATTGAAAGAGGAGATAAGAAAAATAGAAAAATTATTTCAAGGAGAAATTATAGAAGAAGATGATGAAATTAAAGAGGTTGCAGCTGATATGTGCCTCTTTGAAGGAGGAAAATTTGCAGCAACAAGAAAGGAGAAGGAAATAGAGGTAATTGTTGATTTATCAAAAAAATTCAATGTTTCTAATGAAGCTGATTTTTGTGAGGGTGAAATGGTAAAAGGAAGTGAGGAAGGAGAGATGGTAAGGTGTAGCAATAACATGTTACAAGCTGAAATACAACAAGGTATGATGAATTTTGTTGACATAGAAGAAGAAGAGGGTGAAGGAGAAATAGTTACGAAAGATGTACAGATAAAATTCATTGATTTCCATGAGTTCGTCAATACTGATTTGTGTGTAGGTGTTGATGATGAAAAAATTGTTGCAGCAGCAAAAAAAAGGGAGGTAACACATGATTTCATTTGTTTTAATGAAGAGAAGGATGTTAATTATTGTTTTCCAAAATTGCATAGTGCAGAATGGTGGGAGCTGAATTTTGTGAACAAAGGCAGAAAGAGAGGAAGAATGAAGGAGAGTAGAGATAGAATATTGCAGGCAAAGGGAAAACAAAATGTTCACAATGATGAGGTTGAGAAGTGGATCCTACGTGAACATAGCATATTCAAATTTTCATGAGCTTCACTCATAGAAATTTTCTTTCTACCGTGGGTGTCTGATGCAGGAGCATCCATGGGCTCGTGCAATCTTGCATCAACCAAATTTATTTTATTTTAATTTGGTTTGGTTTTCAATAAATGGTTGCCACAAATATTTGTAATTAATGTAATAATGTAATTTAAATTAAATTACATTAACAATTCATGTTGAATGATTATGCCGAAAAAGCAGGTGTTGCAAAGGAAATGGAAGTGCAAAAATTCAAAATTTGGATTTTTGCAAGTTAAAGGTGATTTTTAAGATTTTAATTTAAAATAAAATCTCAACTTCCACAAATCCCTAAAAAATAGGGAATATCAAAGTGGGTGCCCATCTGATCAAATTGGCAACTTTGATGACTGAGTTCAATTTTGGAAACTATCGGTAAAGTGTGTGTGAGACTGGTTGCTTGCACAAGTGAGAAGTTTTATTTTTGATTTCTTTGAATTTCAATTTAGAAATTCTCTCCTTGGATTTTTGGGAAAGATTATTTTTGAGTTTGAAATGGAAATGAAATTGAAATTGAATTTCATTTCATTCTGGCAGATTTGGAAAGTTTGTAATAAAAGATAATTCATTTACATTTTGAAGTTAGTTTTTCAAAGGCAGGAAACTCACAACTAAGGTGTATTTTTCTCTAAGGAGAAATTGCAGCAAAGTGTGAAGGCTTCAAGAATTTTATTGCAGCCATTGTTGAAGAGTGACAGAGTGTGCATGTGGGTTGGTGGTAGTGCTTGATAAGCACATAAATTTTATAGAATGTTGCAGATTTTTGTAATGAATTCTATGATGTTGTAAAGGGAATATGTGGCGCCCATAGTCCCAATGAGAATTTATTATTTTGTAATTGCAGATTTTCCATTTTAATGAAAGTTTCATGTTGCAGTTTCTTTCATACTTGTGTTGAAATTCACAGTGAATTGAGAATTTGTGTTTGTGTTGAAATTAAATTAGTAGAGAGGGTTTTTTGTGTCACCCCCTCCCTGCATCAAGAAGTTTGTGAAGAAAAAGAGTGTGTAAAACAACAAGGATTTGTTGAACAATAATTTTTAGATAAATGGAATGAGAGAGAGAGAGAGAAGTAAAACTTTGTAGAGAATTCTTTAGAGGAACAAGGATTGGAATAAGGGAAGCTGAAATTAGACTCTCAAGTAGCAAAATAAGATTTTTTTCTTGCTTGAAATGCATTTTCAAGAAAATATAGTCTTAGAAATTAAAAGGAAACCCCTTTAAGTCCACAAATGGACTTGAAACAAAACAAGTTTGAAAAAAACAAGGAAGTTGTAGTCCAAATTTTAGGTCTAGAGGGATATGTAACCTTATTAATTTTTGGATCAAGTTATGTTCCTTCCCAAATTGAGGTTATTTTGGATACTAAACAAGGAAGGAGGAAGAAAAATATAGAAGTGGGAGTGGATAATAAATAAGGTAGGCACTCTCAGAGGGAAATTAGATCTAGAGAAACTGCAAGAGAAATGGTTTTAGGAAAATATAGGACTTAAACAAATATTTTAGGTCCTAAGAATCCTTATATATGATTATTTGGGAATTGGATGGGGAAGCATCCCCATAACCAGTGTAGCTAATTTGTTTCAGCTAGACCTTCAATTGTAGATAGTTTGCTAGTAGGTTTCCTTCATGCGTATTCTCTCTTCAAATATTATATCCTTATAAACAACATCATATCAAGATTTTTACTGTGAATAATAAGGTTGACATTCTCCAAATCCAAGAAGTTAATATTATAGAAAATAATTTCTCTCACATAGCTAGTAATATGTACCTTATTTTTGAGTTTCATATTAGCCATACTGAAAGAGATTTAGGAGGGATTTCTACCCTATGGTTCATCCTCTTTATCTTTTAGGGATAAATTTGAATGATTGTAAGAATAATTTAATGGCCTCCTTCACTTATATTTACTATAATGAATAATAGAACCTCATTAATGTGTATACTCCTAACTTGAAGTTTTCTCAAAAAAAATTGTGAGAAATCCTTTCAAAATTAATTTTAAAACTTGATGATAAGTTGATATTTGGGAGGCTTCTTTCCCCCTAAAAAAAAATTGAAGGTCTTGATAATTAATAATATATTATGGTGCATTTTTTTGACTTTATTAGTCTTATTGGTAATTTACATGTTGAGCTTCAAGGAACTTGTCTTACATGGCATAAGAAAATATAGGGTAATAATATTATTCAAGATTGGTATAATTTTCAGTTTAAATGATTGAAATATCCTAGAAAAATTTACTCTTAATGCTTAGCCTCAAGTGGAATCAAACCATAGTCTATTCTTATTGCAATGGGAAAATGTTACTAGGAAAGGTTTGCTTGACTTTAGATATGAAATAATGTGGGATTCTCACTTAGATTTTAGACAACTAGTTAAAAATTGGTAGAATAGTCTTATACAGAGTACTCCTATGTTCTAAATTTCTAAAAAAGTATTAGCAAAATAAAAAGTTAGAGGTTGGAATATGCTATCTTTTGGAAACATATTTTATAAGAAAGAATTTATTTTCAAAGATCTTAATAATGTTTAGGATAGAATTGATGTTAGAGATAACTACATGGAAAATTTCATTGAAGAAAAATGATTATGCCACACACCAATTGTGTAATTACCTATTTGTTATTACTATGCTAGGGTAAAATATTGCATGTGTGAATGTACTTTGAATTCTAATTGAAATATATGTGCTTGCTCTTTGTTATCAATGAATTATGAATGAATGTTATTTCATTTAAAGTTATGTTCAGAGGGTTATCCCACAATAGTGGTTTACAATTTTTGGCCAAACTAGACACTAAAATAATTTTTTTAAACTAAATTTTCACTTTCGGGCACCTATAGGGGCTAAACCGTGAGGAATTTGAAGATGATTCAAACTATAGTTTCATGAAATTTTGTCTATAGGTTCAAAATATATTTTTTTCAAAATTTTTGGAATCAAATTGCACACTTATTTTTCCATCTCCCTCAAAAACTAGTTTTTTTCATAAAACAACATTTTTAAAAAGTGACGCTCACCATATAAAGCATAAATTTTTTCCATGAAGGTTAAAATTCTAATTCTTTTAAATTTAGATTCCTAACTTTGATATTTAGTGCTTCCACTTGGTTAGATAGTTTTTTATTGAATATTTTTTCTTTAATAAAGTTTCAAATTCAAACCAATTATAATTTAGACATAGCGCAACTGTATAACGCGTAATTTTTTTTTTGAATCAAAATTCAATTTTTTTCTCTTTGTTGGATCAAGGACTTCAATATCTGGTGCACTAATATTTTTAATTTTTATTCTAATAATATACTATTTTTCCACATGTGCAAAACAAAGCTTGATTTTCAGTGAAAAACCTACATTCACGAGAAATAAAACTTAAATATAATAATTAAATTAAATTTATTTAAAATTATACTTTTTGGGAAGCTTATAATAAGAAATACATACTTGCAAAAAAAATAAATTAAATGAATTCATTTGATCTGCCAAAAGGTAAATCAAAAGTGGTTTTTTATCAGCATTTTGATAGGTGTAAAGGAGACTCTGTTATAGGTATGGTTTAAAACTAGCGGGGTTCTATCCAAGGGGGTTTGATTTAAGGTAGTTTTATCAAACCCTCTTCAATTGGAATTCTTTAAATGAAACCTTTTAAGGCTTAAATCATTATATTTTCTAAAAATATGTAATTTTAGCAAAAAACAATTCCTCCAAGAAATTGTAAACCAGCTTTGTGGGATCACCCGTGATGGAATGTATATATGTGAAATGTATGGTTATTGAATTGGATATTCTAACTATGGAAAAATATTATGTGAAAGCATATTTTGTTGAACAATTGACTACTATGGAAATGTGTTAGTTGGATGCAGGTATATGTTCAATCCTCCAAGTGCAAGGGGAAGTATCACTTAGGAGAAGAACTTGGTTGGGTAACCAGTAATGTAACCTGATTGAGCTTACACACACACTCACAATAGAATGGTTGAGTCATGTTATTATGTTGGGAATTGGTAAGTCATCCTTAGTATGATGTGTTTGCATTAGAAAAGGTCTTGTTTACTGTTGAATGCATTCTTGGGTGGTGTTTATGTGTTTGGATCTTATGATTTCTTCCTTATGTTACTATGCTTTATTGATGTGGTGAACACATGATGAATCTATGTATAGGGTATGTGCAGGATCATCATAGAAAAAATAGGCCCTTAGGTGGAAAAATATTTAGAAAAATCAAAGTTAGGCAACTTGACGTAAAAATTTGAATAAGTTATCTATATTATTTCAAAAATATGTAAGAATAGAATCTGTAGAAAATTGAATGTAGTTTCTAAACTACTAGGTTTATTTAGAAAAAAAAATCTATTTTGGTGAAAATTGAAATTTCAATGTTGTAGTACTTAAATTTTAGGGAAAAATAAGAAGTAGGTGCCTATCTTACCACCCTAACCACAATAAAATGATAAAAAAATTTATAAGATTTTAGATATAAGTAGAGGACTCATGTTCCAATGTGATGCATATTTTTTGTAATTTTTTTCCAAGTAAATTATTAATTATGAATTTTTTATTACAACTTTTAAAAAATATAAAAAATTGTATGTCTAACCAGCTTAACTTGGTCAAAACTTCATGAAATCCAATTTTTCTTTTTTTAATCCTATAGAATTGGAAGCATAGAATGTGACACATGTTTCAAATTCAAAAAATGTGACACCATTTGAAATCTATATAGATGTTTTTAAATCAGCCTATCAATCAGGACTTTAGTCGTAATTCAAATAGAAAATGAATAATAATTATTTATTAAATTAAAATTAATGCATAATTTATATTGGTGGAAAGCTGAGAATCACCTTAAAAAACCCTTTTCATTTCATCAATTTTGGGGGAAAAAAAGTCCTCTAAAAACCCTTTTCATTTCATCAATTTTGGGTAAAAAAAGGTCCTCAGCCACATACCCTACACATACCCATCATATCGCCACTTTTTGGCCCATCATGATCCTACAAATACCCTATATGTATGCATCTACATGTCAATGATAGAACATACACATTAAGGTACACGTACATGAGAGTACATAGGTAGATGTACCTATGCATGCTTATGAACGGGTTTCTTATGAGCATGGTCCTATCAAACAAACAATGCGACATGTATGTGTATGTGTATATATACATCAAACGTATGTTCCCTATCAATACAATAGTATTTGATTATGTGCTTGATTGTGAAATAATATATATATATACATATATATATATATATACATATATATACATATATATATGTATATACAATGTAAATGTATATATATATATATGTATATGGATATATATATATAACATGCACATAGAGATATATATATATATATACAGATGATATGATTATTATATGAATGCTAACTTGATCTTATTATTATGTACACCAAATGTATATATATACTTTATTGACATGGAATATATATGTTATTATATATATACATATACATACATACATACATATAAAGATAAGAAATAGAATTGAGGCTATTCATAGACTTATATATATATGTACATGTATATATATAAATATATATATTTATATATATGTATGATTAATGAAGGCCAATTTATTTATATGATTAATAGAGGATAATTTGGATATATGTTATGAAAAACATTAAAGGCCGATCAATGCAAAGTAATAAGAAAATGATAAAGGATGATATAAAGTATAAGCCTTAGTCGATACTACTTAAAATGCAACACTATTTTATAGAAGTGAATTATTCAAAACTTGGAACACATTTCTCATAAACTAGAAGTGATCGAAACATTAATGAAATGTGTTTTCTATGCAAGTGATTTTAATGCATAAGAAAAGGAGAAATTAGTAAGGATGTGCTTAGTCAAAGCACAAGCTTGAATGCTATTTTGGGGGAAGTTGACTCATATTTTCCCTATCAATGGAACAAACTATGACCAAGTTGACTTAACATATGTGTTGCTTGCAAATAGAAGATTGTTTCAATGAGGTAAACCACACTGAAAAGATAGGAAACTTTGTAAATACATGGTTCCAATGTATGAAAACTCTATTTCCATAGAAGTCTATTTTGGTTGCAATTCAATTATCATATTTGGGCATGCACATAATTAAATTAGTCTTGAGCTAATGTTAAACTAAAAAGGTCAATTTGTAGCATACTGTGTTGAGTTTACACTTAGATTTCTACCACCATTTTTCTATGTGAGGTGAGTCCATCTACATGTAGAAAGGTGTCGATTGAAACACCATTTATTTTTCATCCAATATCTCAATTTTTTGTGTAAATCTAGATAGGATAACTCTCTCATTTGGGACATATACTTATTTTGAAAATATATTCTACTACAAATATTTTGAGAGTTATATTTTTATGAGAGGTTAGAGTTATTTTTTGAATGCTTAGAGTTACTTTGTAGAGCATTGAGTTATCTTGTGAAAGAGGACATAGTGGAGTATCACTTTGAATGGAAAAGTGAAGGATAGCAAGTTGTCTTTGGAAGGATGTGCATCAAGTCAACCAATTGGGTTAAGCGTATTATAGGCATGAGGATCTAGTCTTCTCTTATTTTTCTTTATTTATGAAAGAATGAAATTTGATTGCTTTCTTTGGTATTGCTTGAGAATAATTGCATTAGTAAATCATAGCATTTTCTTTGGAGAGGAAAAATAAGCTATTTTATTCTTTTTTATGAAAGTGCTTGTATTTACGTTGTAATAGGAGGGATTGTTTGTCATTAGTATAAGTATACAAGGAATGATTAAATAAGGATAGCTTAAGGGTTATTCATGGCTAAGTTATTTGGTTATATTAGATAGCTTGTAAGTTACACCTGTGATTTAATTATCCATTGAAGGGGTGTAACTTGTATTTATTCTTTGTGAGTAGAAATTCCATTGAGTTTTTTGAAAAGGGAATAGGATGTTTCTAGGGTTAAAGACAACCCATTAGAGGAAATACCTATTCATATATTATAATGTCCTAAAGTAAAATCGAGCTTGAGTAGTGCATGTGAGTAGGATGACTATCACTTGAAGCACTGAATGAGAACACTTTGGCTTAAGTAGTGTGATTTCCTTTGGCTCCACTATCAATTCATCATGATCCATTTATTCATGCTAGTCCAAGATTGTAGGTTTACAAGCTCTAGTCATGTAGGACACATCACTAACCTCAGAATGGTTGTCCTTACAAGGTTACTCCACCAATCTCTTTGTCGAAGGGTAGGGCCATCTATTGTATGATAGGTGTGTGGGGGACTGCATATGATTTTATGGTTGGTACAAAAGAATTTGAGTGATCCTTCTCCTCCTCAACATGTAATAGAAGACCAATATTTGAAAGGAGATTCTTGAACCATCTATATCTATTTCTTTGAAGCTTAGTTGAGCTATGCATGTACTTTGTACACATTCTTTGGAATATTGTAATTTGTGGATTATTATATTGGAATGGAATCAATGTTGATTATTGTTATGAAATCTATGTTTATTTATTCTCTATAAAGAAAAGATTTTTTTTTATGGCAATGGTTAAGTTACATAGTTTATTTACTTGAAAGTGAAAACTTAGGAAATATTGCTTCAATGAATGATTGGCATGTTACAGATTAAGGAAAGAATGGTAAGGAAAAAAGAGAAGAGAAGAGATATTTTTAAAGTAGAAATGAAGAATGCAATGGCTTACAGAAGGAGACAAGAATACAAAGTTCTTTCACTAGTGTACTATTAAACATAGAAGGAGAAATGCTATAATCAATCTAAGTAGTCCATATGGATCTATTTTAAGCTATGAAGTGTTGGAAAGATAAACTACATGTGCTTTATGGTGCTGTCATTGATGGAAACCCTTGTCAGCTAGTCGATCCGCACATTGCATTTTGCTCATACCGACAAACAAATTGAAGATTAGTGTTTATCTAAGTTAGAACAGAGCATCCAGTAACTTAATGTTCTTTGATTCATATGCAGTTTGTCTATTACTATTGTGTGTTGTGGATCTCAAGGGAGTATTGCTTGATTCATAATATGTGTTATTTGAAAATCTTGGTGCCTCATATTGATTTGGGTGAAAGCTAGAAGGTTTGATTGTCTAATTTTTTGTTCGTCAGTGTTTCAAGGCCAACCAGGTGAATATGGTGTGTCGCAGATAATTGAGGAGTTATTGTTTAAGTTTTTCTATGATCGAGCATCTTAATTTGGTTCGTCACTATGTTGTGGTTGACTCTTATGAATTCACATTGAATGTTTTGATGATTTAAAGCTAACAATTCATGAATATTTCTTGTTTTGTTAAAGCCGACCAAAAGCATTCAAATCTCTTGTAGGGGATATATATAAGTGATCGATTATATCATTTTGATATATGTTTCAATGTGAGTTGATGTATGTTGTGAATATCAGAAGATTGGGAAAGTGATTAAGCACAGTTTCAATTGTGCATTAAGGATCTTTGTTAAGTGAGTTAAGGCAGAGTAGAGCAAAGAGGAGCATCAGTCTAAAGGAGTAGAATCTAATTGTTGAGCCTAATTGAAACTCTAATCAGGAATGTATAGATGCTACTTTCTTAGTTCAAATCTTTGGAAGTATTCTAAGCTTTTGTAAGGTAGTGAGCCTTTCCAATTTTGAACAGTGAACTCTAGGTAGTGTGCCTGAATTCAAGTACATTCCCATTTTGTAATCATTCCTTTTGAGTATACTTAGATTATATTGTGGATTGGCCATCCACTATGGTTTTTCCCTTAATAGGGTTTCCATTTAAAAATCCTTGTGTTATGGTGTTGTGGTTTCTTACTTTATGTTCATACATATTTCTTTTGATTGAATGTTATAAGTACTTTGAAGATTAGATAAATAAAGCTAAAAATTGTACAACACTGATTCACCCCCCCCTCTTAGTGTTACTTGATTCCAACAATTGGTATCAGAGCTCTAGTCCTTAGAAGAAGTTTAATATCTTGGGGAAGGTCTTGGAAAGTGTTTCAATGGATTTAAGTAGTCTTCAACAACAACTTATGGTTGCCCTAGATAATCTTGATCAGTCAAAATCTAATGTCTAGGAATTGAAAGAAAATCTTCTAAATGCTGAGAGATTCATTGAGTCATTGAAAGATAAAAATCAATAAGATCAGGGAGAAGAGAAGGGGACCCTATGATTAGATCAAGTAGGATGACAATAAATGCATTGAAGATGAACAACTGATTCAAGTCCTAAAAGAAAAGACTGAAGAATGTGAAAATTTTGCCAAAGAGAATACAATTATGAAGCATGAGATGGAATCTATTATGATGAGAATGACTAAGGAGATTGAAGATAGAAAGAAGAATGAAGAAAATATTGCCCAATCCCTGAAAGAGAAATATGAACAATGCAGCCGAATTACTGATGGATTCATTCAAATGGAACTTGAGTTAGAACAAATCAAACACAATGAGGAAGAACTTGAAAAGAACATTGTTTATCTTAGAGATTAACTTGCTACTGCAAATAAGTACAAAGAGAAGTTCAAGGTTAGCTCAAATAACCTTGATGAATTGATTAAAGGTCAAAGGAATGATGGTGACAAGTGAGGTCTTGGATATGAGGAAGGACAAAGTTCTAGATTTGGGCAAAGGAATTTTGGACAAAGAAGATTCAGACAAGGAAATAAGATGAATAATGCTAGAAGGTATCTGGTAAGACAACCTAATGCTCATAGGTTCAATGGTTATTGTTTTACTTGTAATAAATTTAGTCATATGGTAGATCAATCTAGAAGTAGAATGAATTCAAATGGTTCATTATTCTCTAGTCAGTGCTTTAACTATAACAAGTATGGTCATAAGTCAAATGAATGCAAAAATGTGATGAACAACTTTTATAGAGATGTTAGATGATATACATGCAATAGATTTGGCCATGTTGCTAATCAATGCAGATTGAGAGAAAATCAGTGGATCAACTACTTTGGACAACGAAATCTGGTGTGCTACAATTGTAACAAAACTGGTCATATTGCTAGATTCTGCATAGGAGGTAAAGTAAATCAGAGAAGAAACATGCAGAAGGATGTAAAATAAAAAAGGGGGGCTACTAAAAATCATATCAGAAAGAAGATGAAGCAAAATTGGGTGAAGAAGAGTCCCTCTATTACAAAAATTGAGGTAGCACCAGAATCAGCTTCTGGTAATTCCTTCAAGAATTAGTTTTTAGGCTTTTAGCCTAGGGGGATCTATTAAGAAAATATTTCAAACCCCCTACCGACGATTGACACTGAGATGTGAATGAGTTTAGTGATTGCATTGGTGATCTAAAGATGTTGAATAATTGGAGAGAGTATTTATGCAGAATTGAAGGTCTGTAGAAGGGTTATGTTTCATAGTGTATGAAAATAGGGTATCCAGATGAGTTAGGGAAAAAGAATTTATTACGTCAAAAATTTAGGTATGCGAATGATGAAATGGTAATTTCTATCTTTCATTTGTCACTTTTCACTTTGAGAAGAAGAAGTTTTTAAGCTCTGAAGTGAACTTTAGTGAAATATGGGAGAATTCAAGTGTGAAGGTGATTTGAAGCTCAAACCCTACTCCAGCTAAAAGGTATTTATTAGGAAATCTTGTACAAACTCGTGAATTTGTTGAAATGGCTACTCCATTGGTGGTTGAAGAGAAGGATAGACCCCATCCAAAATTTAAATGGCACCCTTTCAAGTTTGTTGAGACCAAGCCCTTAGGTGCATTTTCGTCTATGTCATACAGAGTTTTACACATTTTAAAAGATATTAAGGAATATGTTCGTGCTAATATTGAGGAGCTAGGAAGCTCACAATTGTTTAATCTATATTCCAAACACATTGTTGGAGAAGATTTTTGTGTCAAGCCTGAATTCAAAATCCTAGAGGAGAATAAATTCACGTAGTTTTTGAAACTCCCCATGTTCGATGAAAGCAAATGGGTCTAGTATATCTTGAGTTGATTCCATGCAGAATTTGTGGTTGAATCAATTTTTCAAGATAACAAAAGAAGCTATAAGAGTTGTTATAGGTCTAAATTCTTCTAGTGATTTTCCTATTTTGAAGTCTATAAAGAATCAGATAGTCACTAATACCACTGGTTTGACATTTGATAGAAGAGTAATGACAATTGATAACATCATTGATGTGGATGTAAAATTTTCCTTGATGGTCATTGGTTAGAAGATATATCACTCTAGTAGAGAAAATCCTATATCCGGTATTGCGAAGATAAAGAAAGACAAGAAGAATTATTTTAAATACAGTAATCTGCTACTATGTTTATTCTTTTATTTCATGAAAGAAGTTCCAAGAGTTGGGAAAGTTGTTTGGAAAAGAGGTGATAAGCTTGTTGGTGTTCAGATTAGAGACATGTTATTCAATTTTGGCGATAGTCAAGTCAGGAAAACTGTAATCTGGGGATATCTCAAGAACTTTCAGAATGAAATGCAAGCATGGGAAAGGATTCCTACTTCTATTGTTGAGAATTATAAGGACACAATTTGTTTTATGATGGATATTGATCAATGCTTGATGGAAGCAGCTAATCTTAGAACCGTTTGGATTATGCCAATGGGATATGAAGTCGAGGAAGGAATCTTGGAGCTATATGCACAACATCTGTTGAGTAAACCTTTGGATCCATTTGAAGAAAGGTTTGGAACTTATGAAAAAAAGAACATGCTGTCAGACTAGCAGATTCAGTTTTAGGATCTTTCCCTTTTTTAGCATCTACCTGTTCTCTCTTCCCCATTCATTTATGAGTGGTTGAACAAATGGTCATTGATGAAAAGAAGGTTGAAGTCAATGTAATTCCAATGGAATCAAGATACACTGCAGAGGCAATGAAGATATTTATGGAAGAGAAAAAAGAAGAATTTGATCTTGAGTTGGGAGATGCACCCATTCATTTATCTACTTTGTCCCCAATTCAGAAAATGAAAGTTGCATCATTTGCACAAGCTAAGGCTAGGGAAGAAATTTTGAAATCCCACATTGAGAACAATGGATTGTTGAATCTTGCATCTAGTATTCTAGAGAGGCTCATTCCTATTCATGTCAAGGATCAATTTGGTTCCTCCTCCGATGAGCTAAAGAAAATTATAAATTCAGTAAGTACTCACTCTGAGTCACTTGAGAAGTCAGCTTTGGTCAAAGTTTAGGACTTTGATGTAAAAAAATTTAGTAGTCTAAAAGGTATGATAGCTAGAGATAAATCTTTGTCTATCTATGTGAAAAATGTTCATAATTCTCTATTTGAAGGTGGAAAGGTTTATAAGTCATGCTTGTCTTTGTCAAAATTTATTGAGGATAATGAGAAAAAGGTTAAGGTTCATGAGAAAGAGTTAGCAGCCATTTTTGATGCTTTTGATCCTTTAACTATTTCTGTTGGAACATAAGAAGGTCAATTTATCTCTTTACTTGACAAAATAAAGAGTTTGAAGCATGAAAATGAAATAATTATGGGAAGAGCTTGTGAACTTAGAGGTTTAATTAGTCCAAAAATGGAAACTATGTTGAGTGCTTTGAAGGAAGAACAAGATGCTTTGGCGATAAGTGACCTTGCAAACATGGAAACTACTGAGATGCAATATTATTTTCTTTGTGGTCATATAACTATTTTGGAGAGTCTTAAGAAGTGTTGGGATTCAAGCTTGAATTTATTGAAAATGAATTTTGCAGACATTTTCAAATTTGTGTAAATTGTTGTACTCATGTAGCATGAAGTTTTTATTGAGTTTTGTATGTGGATTCCCTATCTTTATCATTGATATCAAAAGGGTAGAGTAGAATAGTGAGAAATGTGTATTCATCTAAGGGGAAGCTATAGTTTTGACGATCTTTTTGAAGTTTTGGTTGGAAGTGTATTTTTGTTGGTACTGATCTGACACTTAGTCATTTTTCACTAAGTGTTGCCATCAATGCCAAAGGGGGGGATTGTTGGCAAGAGACACTTCACGTGCTTTATGGTGTTTTCATGTTGATGGAAACCCTTGTTAGCTAGTCGATCCACACATTATATTTTTCTCATACCGATAGACAAATTGAATATCAATGTTTACCTAAGTTCAAATAGAGCATCTAGTAACTTTATGCTCTTCATTTCATATGAAAATTTTCTATTAATATTTTTTGTTGTGGATCTCAATGGAGTATTGCTCAATGCATAATCTGTGTTATCTGAAAATCTTGGTTCCTCATATTGATTTGGGTGAAAGCTAGAAGGTCAAGTTGTCTAATTTTTTGTCCGTCAGTGTTTCAAGGCTGACCTACTGAATATGGTGTGTTACAGATAATTGAGGAGTTATTGTTTAAGTGTTTCTATTGTTGAGAATCTTAATTTGGGTCATCACTATGTTGTGGCTAAGTCTTGTGAATTCACATTGAATGTTTTTGATGATTTAAAGCCAACAGTTCATGAATATTTCTTGTTTTGTTGAAGCCGACCTAAAGCGTTCAAATCTCTTGTAGCGAATATATATAAGTGATTGATTATATCATTTTGATATATGTTTCAATGTGAGTTGATGTATGTTGTGAATATCAAAAGATTAGGAATGCAATTAACTGTAGTTACACTTGCACATTAAGGATCTTTCTGAAGCGAATTAAGGAAGAGCATAGCGAAGAGAAAAAATAGTCTGAAGGAGTAGAATCTAATTGTTGTGCCTAAACGGAATTGTAATTAGGATTTTTTAGATGCTACTTTCTTAGTTTAAATCTTTGGAAGTATTCCAAGCTTTTGTAAGGCAGTGATCCTTTCTGATTTTGAGCAGTGACCTTTAGGTAGTGTGCCTAAATGCAAGTGCATTCCCATTTAGTAATCATTCATTTTGAGTATACTCAGATTATATTGTGGATTGGCCATCCACCATGTTTTTTCCCCTAACAAGGTTTCCACATAAAAATCCTTGTGTTATGGTGTTGTGGTTGCTTACTTTATGTTCATGTATATTTCTTTTGATTGAATGTTATAAGTACTTTGAAGATCAAATAAATAAAGCTAAAAATTGCACAACACTGATTCACCCCCCTCCCTCATTGTTGTTTGATTCCAACATGAAGAAGAAATTAATGGTATAGTTGTTTATTTCTTCAAATAAATGTTTATAAAAAACTCTAACAAAATAAGTGGGCTTCATGACATTTTAGATGGTATTCTTATTGTGTTGACTAAAGGAGAGAATGTTGAAATGGATAAACAAATGCCTATGAAGGAAGTTAGGGGTATTGTCTTTATTTTTGAGCCTTTCAAGCCTGACTGCATTGGTTTCCCCTTTCCTTTTTTATTAATTTTGGGAGAATTTTTTTCATAACCTTGTTGCTATTGCTAGGGACTTCTTTGGGTGACATAAAAAATTTAAACATTTTAAGGCTATTTTTATTGTCTTTGTACTGAAAAATGGAAGAATCCACTACCATCTTAGATTTGAGACCAATAGGAATTTGTAATGATACTTATAAAATTATTTTCTAAGATGATTGTTAATAGGACTAACCTTGTGTTGCATTTGTTGATTTAAAAAAATGAAAAAGGATCTACTTTGTGGAGAAAAATTAAATATGTTGTTCTTACAACCCATGAATTCATACATTCTATTTAAAATAACAAAAATTATGGTAGTAACTATGAAATGGAGATCTCCTCGAGTGGTGGAGATGGCGGTGGTGATTTTTCAAATTTCGATGAGGCGGGAAATCTTGGAGGTGTTGCAGGCTTTAATGGTAGACAACTTGTTGATGGGAAGGTGCTTTCAGCCAAGTCCTTTGCTGCAGGTAAGTGGAGTGGGTCCCCTATTGTGGTTAATGAATATTTTGGGGGAAAAGGTGCTTTGAAGGCTACTTGTCATGTGACTTCTTTGGTGTCCTTTTCTAAAAAGGGGAATCACGATGCTGATAAAGTTTGGGCCTAGTTTTTCCTCTGATGGTTTGGAAATGACTTCAAATGGCTTGGACACATTTTTTAAAATGGTCTAACCTATTTGGTGTGAAGCCAAAAGGGTATGTGTAGGATCATGATGGGCCAGAAAGTGGCAATATGATGGGTATGTGTAGGGTATGTGGCTAATGACTTCTTTCTTACCAAAAATTGATGAAATGAAAAGGGTTTTTAAAGGAGATTCTCAGTTTTCCACCAATATAAATTATTCTTTACTTTGAATTTTAAAAAATATTATTATTCATTTTCTATTTGAATTATGACTAAAGTCCTTATTGATAGGATAATTGAAAAAAATCTATAGCTTTCAAATGGTATCACATTTTTTGAATCCAAAACATTTGTCACATTATATGCTTTGCATACTATAGGATTAAAAAAAGAAAAAATGAATTTCATGAAGTTTTGACAAAGTTAAGGTGGTCAGACATATGAGTTTTTTATATTTTTTCAAAGTTGTAATAAAAAATTCATAACTAATTATTTACATGGAAAAAAATTACAAAAACTATGCATCACATCCAAACATGAGTCCTCTACTTATATATAAAACATTATAAAAAAATATTATCATTTTATTGTGGCTAGGGTGGTTAGACAGATACCTACTTATTTTTTCCCTAAAATTTAAGTACTACTGCATTGAAATTTCAAATTTTCACCAAATAGTTTGTTTTTTCTTTTTTAAATAAACCTAGTAGTTTAGAAACTACTTTCAATTTTCTACAAATTCTATTCTTACATATTTTTGAAATAATATAGATAACTTATTCAAATTTTTACATCAAGTTGCCTAATTCTGATTTTTTTGAATTTTTTGCCACTTAAGGGCCTATTTTTTCCATGATGATCCTGCACATACCTGAAAGGTAAATGTTCATCTCCTCAAGTGGCTTTTGTTGCAAATTCTAAGACTACAAAATACTCTATCTTGGTCCTAGATTATATTGTTGAAAAAAGTGTTTCAAATATGGGTATGTCATTGTTGGGTAAATTTGTGGGACTGTGTCCTCACATTGAGTTGGTTCACAGGTTTGCTTTCAATTCCTAGAGACCTAAGGGACATATTGATGTTGTTTCTATGGCCAAGGGTTTCTTCAACTTCACTTTCAATTGTGATGATGATTTAGTTGTGGCACTGACGGGTGCCCCCTAGTTCATTGGAAAGTCATCTTTGTTGTTGAAAAGGTGGCAACCAGGCTTCAAGCCTAACTCTTGCTCTTTCTCTATTGCTCATATCTAGGTGAGGCTTCTTGATCTCACTCTTTAATTCTAGGATGAAGAGATGTTTAAAGGGATAGCTAGTACCTTTGGGTGTTTGCTACCGATTGACCAAATGATGGCTTCTAGGAAGCATCTTGTTAACGCCAGATTCTGTGTTAATGTTTAACAAGTTGTAGACCTACCATTTGTGTTAAATATTAACTCCAAGTTTGGGGTATGGGAACAAGTGGTGGAGTTTGAGTCCATCTAGGCTTTTTCTTGCTTCCATTGCAAGAAAGTTGAACATTGGACTAAGAAATCTCCCCTTAAGATGCTGAAGCAAGTGAATAAACAGTGGAAGGAAAATGAGAAGGCACTAGAGACTCCCTCTTCAGATTCTTTGGTGAAAGGGGTCCCTTGTGGAGAGTTGGTTGAGGTTCCTGAGGGTCCTATGGAAATGGATGTGGTTGAGGGTAAGAATCTTGAGATTCTTGAGGAACAAAAGGATTTGGAAAAACCTAATGTGGAATTGGAAAAGAGGGGTGAGGTTATTATTTCCTCTCCCATTCCTAATATGGTGAAGTCTATTGATCTGATTAGCTCTGAGGCTCTCATAGAAGACAAGGTGTATGTGGATGAGGGATTAGGCTCCCCTCCTTTGGGGACTCAAAGTTGTGGGAATATGAAACTGGAGGAATGCTCGAAGATTAAGGGGATGGAGGTTTCCAAGGATAATGGGGCCTCTGATGATCCAGATAACCAGGTATTCCCCTTCTTCAGGAGTTGTAATGAGAAATAGGAAAATGTTTGACTATGAGTCAGAGCTGAGAGGTAGAGGTTGCCCTCCTTCAAATGTCACAAGGGATAAGGAGAGCCAAATGGACATTATAGATGAAACTTAGAGAAATTTTTGGAGATGTGCTCTAAGGGCAGCCCCCACAAACTATCATGAAGATCTTATCATGGATTATGAGAGGGTTAAATCACTCTCATAAGCATGATCTCCTTGCTAATCTGGTAAGGGATCATCAACTTAACATTGTATTAATTTAGGAAACAAAAATGGGTAAGGATAAAATTTATAAACTTAAGCATAAGCTGTTTAAGGATTGTGGTATGAATTGCTCTGATGCGGTTGGTGCCTCAGGAGGCATTGTTACTTTTTGGAATCTTAAGTTGGTGCAAGGGACTGAGGTTTTTCGAGATTCTAATCATGTTGCTACCTTGTTTTACAATATGCAAGATAGGTTCTCTTGAACCCTCCTGAATATCTACACCCCTAATAGTAAGAGTACTAGAAAGAAGTTTTGGGAGAATCTTGGTTCCTTCAAACTAGTGCATCCTATTGTTAACTGGTTGGTGATGGGGAATTTTAATACACCCTTGCATGATGTTGATAATTTGGGAGGGTCGTAGATTGTGGATAATAGTAGATATGATCTCATGAACCTTATCAATGTTAATGCTCTCCTTGACTTGGATCTTAAAGGTGCCTTGTTCACTTGGTCTAATTGGTGTGTAGGGAATGCTCTTATCTAGGTTAAGCTTGACCGTTCTCTTATCACCCCTAATTGGCTTGTATCTTTCTCTTTCTTACTCTTGGCTTTGACCAGACTTGGGTCAGACCACTTCCCTCTATCTTTGTCTTTGGATAAGTTGGGAACAAAGAAAAACTTTTTGTTTAGGTTTGAGAAGATGTGGACCTGCCATCTTGACCTCAAAAATCTAATTTCTAAGTGGTGGAATATTTAGGTGGATGGGATGACAATGTATAGAGTGGCTAAAAAGCTTGCCAATGTGAAGAATAATGTTAGGAAATGGAATAGGTCTTCTTTTGGTCACATCTTCATGGAAAAGGAGGAGGTTAATCAGGAGCTCTTGGTGGTTCAACAATCCATCCAGGCTACTAGGTATGATCAAGACTTGATCCTAAAGGAGAATGTACTTCTCTCCAGATTGCATAATATAGTGGATAAGGATGAGGAATGATGGAAGTAGAGATGTCAAGTTATGTGGTTAAAAAGTTGGTATCAAAACACAAGGCTTCTTCATCTCTCTACTTTGAAACATAGGGCTACTAATCGTATTAGTTCTATCTGGTTCAATAACTAGGTCTTGGAGGAGGATGTTGATTTGTAGGTTGTGGTGTCTTCTTACTTTTCTAACCTGCTTTCATTGGAAGGGGAGTTGGATCATGAATGTTAGGAGGATCTTCTGGGGGATATCCCTAATGGCATCTCTAAGGTTATTAACAAGAAGTTGTTTTGTATTCTGTTGGTAGAGGAAATTTGAATTGTTGTGTTCTCTTTTCAAGGTAATAAGGCTCTAGGGCCTAATGGTTTCCCGATGTTCTTTTTTTAGTCTTTCTAGGAATCATTTCCAAGGATGTTGTGGATGCTACTAAGGAATTTTTTGGTATTGGTAATCTTTTGAAGGAATTCAATTCCTCCTTTATTGTTCTTGTGCCTAAGAAGTCAGGTGTTGCCTCTTTTGATGAATTTTTTCCTATCAGCCTATGCAACTCGATTTATAAGATTTTCTCCAAGGTGCTGGTAGTTAGACTACAAAAGGTTCTTCCTCTTATCATTTCTCCTTAACAAAATTCTTTTGTGGCTAGAAGATAAATTATGGACTCTATTCTTAATTTCCATGAGAATATTCACTCTTTAACTATTAATAAGCATGTTGATTTTATCCTAAAGCTTGACTTGCTTAAAGCTTATGATAGAGTTGATTGGGGATTCCTCTCTAAGATTTTGACAGCTTTTGAGTTTGGGGACAAATTGGTTTCTCTTATTAATCAGTTAATTTCTACCCCTATATTTTTTGTTTTGGTTAATGGCTCTCCCTCCCCTCTCTTTGATTGCTTGAGGGGATTGAGACAAGGAGATCCTATTTCTCCTTTTCTCTTTATTGTCATGGTGGAATAGCTAGGTCATCTTATTCAAATATTTATAAATTTTGGTCTTATGTTAGGGCTGCCTCCTTCATCTACTAATCATATATGTTCCCATCAGTAGTTTGTTGATGAATCTCTCATGCTTAGGGAATCATCTATTAAGGAGGCCAAAGCTATTAAGTTGATTCTGCAGAAATACGAGGTGACTTCTAGGAAGAAGGTTAGCCTCCCCAAGATTTTTATCTTCTTTTTTAACACTCCTAACCATAGGCAGATTAAAATTGCTAGAATTATGTAGTGCCATATTGGTGAGCTCCCGACATCTTATTTGGGTCTTCCCTTGTGCTATAGTGTTCTTGAGTCCTTTTGGATAGGGTTGATTAATAATTTCAACTCTGAACTGGCTAGTTGGAAGGGTGCGTTATTGAACCAAGCTGGGAAAGTGCAGCTGATTAGTCCACTTTTCATAATCTTCCTATTTATGCTCTCAGCTTGTTTCATATGCATAGGAAATTGTTAGATAAGCTAGAGGGTATTCAAAAAAAATTCCTTTGGTCTGGGGTGGAAGATAAGAGAAGAATCCATTTAGTTTCTTGGGATGATATATGCAGGCCTAAGAAAGTGGGAGGTTTTGAGAATTCAAAAGATTAGAGAATTTAATGCGGCCCTTATTGGTAAACAACTATGGAACCTAATGTTGGTGAATAGTGATTGGCCTAAAATTGCTTGTCACAAATATCTCTGTGGGGTTTACTGGATAAGGGAGTTCTTGTCTCCTAACTTTACCCCTCTGTCTGGGTCTACTCTATGGAATGGTATGGTCAAGGCTCGTAGGCTTGTTTCTAAAGGTCTCTTTTGGAAAATGGGAAATCACAAGAGAATTATGTTCTGGGAGGATTGCTAGTATGGTAATAGGCCACTTAAAGATGAACCATGGGCATAACCTTTCATGGGCATCTGTATGCAAAGGATTGGTAGATTTATTGATTATATTGATGGGGGTTAATGGAAGAGGTTACATGAGGTGGAACTAAGAATGGGGGATCTTTATAATGCTTTTTCTTTGGGTCATATTCCTACTATTAATTTTGATGATAAAGTTGTGTGGAGGCCTTCTGCCAGTTGTAATTTTTTTGTTTTCTCTACTTTTCATCTTCAAGCTTCCTATGTTGGACCTATTCCTTTTTGGTCTTACCTATGATCCTTTAAATTGATTCCCATGGTTAATATTTTCTTCTAGATTTTTTTCCAGAATAATGTCTTAACTATTGATAATTTGGTCAAGAGAAGGTTTGTGATGCCTAACAGATGCTTCCTCTATGAAGAAGATGTTGAGAAATCCTTTCACCTTTTGATTGGATGTAGATATGCTAGAGAGGTGTGGGCTCATGTTTTGTCTCTCTGGAATCTCAATTGGGTGTTTCCTTCCTCAATTGGCGAAGTGTGGGCTCAATGGATTGGACCCTCCTCCAACCTTGCTCTTCTTTTTCTTTTGTCAAATTGTTTTCCACATATGGCTTGGGGTATTTGGCTTGAATGCAACAATAGGATTTTTGAAAGTTTAGCTCTTCCTGCTATTTCTATGGGTTTTAAAAAATTTGCTACTATCAAAGAAAACTTCCTCTTAGGGGTTTCCTTCCAAAATGGTTCAAGGATAAGGCTCAGTCTAGTTGATATCTCCATACAACATAATTGGAAATTTCCCTATGATATTTCCCTTCCTCTCACTAAAGGGAAAGCCTCTAGAGAGGATGTTGTTTGGAAAGTTCCTCCTATCAGTTGGGTGAAGGTTAACTTTGATGGAGCTGTTAAAGGTAAGTCGGGTCCTACTAGTTGTGGGGGAGTGTTAAGAGATTCTAATGGTAGGTTCATCTTTGCGGTGGCACTCCCTTTGGGAACCCAGACAAACCACTTTGCAGAGGTGGTTGCTACCTATCATGGTTTGAAAATGGCCCTTTTAAAATGTTACAAGAATGTATGGCTAGAGGGTATGTGCAGGATCATTATGGAAAAAATGGGCCCTTAAGTGGCAAAAAATTTAGAAAAATCAGAGTTAGACAACTTGACATAAAAATTTCAATAAGTTATATATATTATTTCAAAAATATATAAGAATAGAATCTGTAGAAAATTGAATGTAGTTTCTAAACTACTAGATTTGTTTAAAAAAAAATCCTATTGGGTGAAAATTTAAAATTTCAATGCAGTAGTACTTAAATTTCGGGAAAAAATAATAAGTAGGTGTCTGTCTGACCACCCTAACCACAATAAAATGATAATAGTTTTTTAGAATATTTTATATATAAGTAGAGGAATTATGTCCGATGTGATGCATATTTTTTGTAATTTGTTTCCAAGTAAATAATTAATTATGAATTTTTTATTACAAATTTTAAAAAATATAAAAATCATGTCTAACCACCTTAACTTGGTCAAAACTTTGTGATTTTTTTTTTTAATCCTATAGTATGCAAAGCATATAATGTGATGCATGTTTCGGATTCAAAAAATGTGATACCGTTTGAAAGTTATGGATGTTTTTCAATTAGCCTATCAATCAGGACTTTAGTCATAATTCAAATAGAAAATGAATAATAATTACTTATTTAATTCAAAGTAAGGCATAATTTATATAGGTGGAAATTTGAGAATCTCCTTTAAAAACCCTTTTTGTTTCATTAATTTTGGGTGAAAAAAATGTCGTCAACCACATACCCATCATATTGCCACTTTTTGGCTCATCATGATCCTACACATACCCTAGACAAGGATTTTCTAAATATAATTAATAATTTGAAGAAATGTTTCGTAGCCTCATGGAGTATTAAAGCCATCATCTTAGATGTTATTGAAATCCTCAATTCTTTTGATGAATTCTATATATCGCATATATTTCAAGAAGGAAATGGACTTACTGATCATATCTATGCAAATCTTGTCATAAGGGGTCCTAGGGAATGGGAGGGGAACAACCCTCTTCCCATTGAGGCAATTATGTGTATAAATCATGATGTTCAAAATTTCCAGCTTGGATGAAGATGTTTTATTGCTTTGGGATCACATGGCAATGTTCACACAACATTTAATTATATGGGGTTATGGTGAGCTAGATTGTAATAGGGCTAATGGTACTTTGCTTGAAGTCAATAAGGGGAGGCCACGTTTGAAAATAATTACTAACCTCTACCATATTTTCATTTTCAAACGGATTGTGGGAAATTTTCTCTCCTTCTCGAGGTTTCTTCTTATAGCTTGGAAGGTTCTCAAGATTTTTTCTTCTACAAATTTTGGGGCCATGGGTGGAAATAAGAACCATGTGGAGCCCTTTTCTTGCAACTCTATTAAGAAAAAGAAGGAGATTTGGTGTATTCTAGAGAAAGGTGGGTTAACACCTTATCTAGAAAGATAACATGGAAACAACCCACAGGTGACTGTTATGTTTGCTAAAGCATGGAGTAATAGGGTATTCAAATTGGGGGTACGGAGTTTGATATCAATGAAGGTTTCATTGCTAATATTATTGGGCTTTCAACTGAAGGTAAGAAGGCCTATATGGACAAGAAGGAATCGAAGGCTACCATGCAAGTTTTTTTCAAGGATAATGAATCTCAAGACCTTAAGCTAGCTAAGAGTAGAGGGCACCAGAGGAGATCGCTCAAAGTGCTCTAGAGGGATGTGGCCAAGCAGCTGATGAGATATATAACCCTCGAGCTTCATTTCTCTGTGGTAAATGAATATCACTTTGTTCTCCTTAATCACTTTCACCACAAAAAGAAATTTTCATTTCCATTTTATCTTCTGGCGTCTTTGGAATCTAGGTTGAAGGATTGCAAAAGGAATCCCAAAAACCATATTTTGCATGAGGGACTACTCTTATTAATCGCTGATTATGCTAAATAATTTGGGGTTGTCAAACCGCTTTCTACCCCAAAGGGAAAGAAAATTAAACTAACTGAGGAGTATGACATAGTTTCTGAAGAAGAGCTAGGTAGCAAGAAAGGGAAAAAGAGGAAAATTGTTCTGGAGGAGGAATATGAAATTGACAATGACATTAATTATGTCCTAGGATCCCAAGCTTCCTTGGAAGTTCCCTCGTAGCCTCTAGATGTGGGAATATTTGGTAAAGGGGAGTTTGGTCCTAATCTGAAGGGATATGAGACTGGTAGCGAGAAAAAAGTTTATGATAATCCAATTAATGTGGAAGCCCCTATTACTAGTTCAAAGGAGAAGGCTGAAGAGGAGTCCCCGCCATCCCTTGTTTTCCACACTAAGAGAAAGAAGGAACAAGAGGCTGGCAGTAATAAGAAGTCGGCTATCAGGTCTACAAACTAGTTGTTGTAAATGCAAGTAGACTCTCCCTTGAAGGATGTTGGGGGAAAATTGTTATGGATTCCCCAGGTGTGGATGTGGCTATGTTGAATAGAAGATAGTATGCTACTGAGGTTATTGCTAATTCAATCTACAAGGTTCAAATGTTGATTCCTAGTGGTAAAGGTAGGCATATTTATGTTAGTCAGGATAAAGTTAGCTCTTCTGAGGATGATACTGCTATGAGTAAGGATTTGTTTAATTTTGATTGTGAGGATATCTCTGATGTTATGGGGTTGGCTAAGGAGAGTTCTATCTCTTTGTTTAAATTGGTCAAGTGGGTGTTTCATGAACTTAATATGATGAATGTTTGAGTTCGTGGGGCTATGAGTAAGGTGGGTGAGTCATCGACTCAAAGTCAAATTGATGATCTTTTTGACTCTTTAAAAACTATTGCTGAGCAAACCTTGAACATGAAGCAGATGTTAGAACTCATAATTTTGACCCTCGAGGACCAAATGGAAAGGATTAGTAGTAACTTGGAGAAGGGTGGGGAAGGGAATAAATCTATCAAGAATGAATCTATTGGAATTTCCCCCTATGGTTATGGCCAATAAGAGCAAGGAGATCATTCTTGGTGGGGTTGTTGATGCTAGTGGTAGGCCTATGGAGGAATATGTTATTGTTGATAAGAATAGTGATGGGATGAATGTTTTGATTAGTGAGGTAAATTTGGGTGGTCCTGGTCTGTGTACACGTAATAAGACCAAGATGTAGGGTGGTGCTCCTACTAAGGAAACATTTGAAGTGATGGATGACCTTTAGAAGACTGGGATGAGCGACAAGGAGACTATTGCTATCCTGAAGAATATGCAGTGTTGTTTTTGTTCCTATTTTTTGGTTGACGTCATGTTGATGGTGTTTTGGTTTTTGGCTCATGTGTGATTTTTATAGTTATCTTTTGATACAACTATTCCTTTTTTGTATAGGGTTTTACGGCCCCTTAAAAAAAAATTTACCTCTAATCAAAAACAAAAATTATGGTATGATTATTAATATTAATATCTCTAAAGTATATGATAGAGTTTCTTGGCCCTTTCTCTTTATTTACCTTTAAAATTTCAGATTTTAGGGGAGAATTTGAAATATGAATAAAGCTTGTGTGACTAAATTCCTAAGTTCTCTATTTTATTTTATGGTATACCTAAAGATTTTTTATATCTTTTGGTAGTGTTTTGAGATAAGGGAATCCTCCCCTTATCTTCCTTGCAATTGTGACTAAGGACCTTGGTAGAAATTTCTAGAGGATGATTAATTATAAAATTATAAAGGAGGTTAAAGTTGGAGGGTAGGAAATGGTAGGAAGGTTAATTTTTGGAAGGATGAGTGAAAAGAGGGTCCTTTGTTGTCCTTGGTTGAATTTTATTCTATTATTAAGAATCTTCTCATTTATGTTTCAATAGTTAGAAGATCTATTTGGGTATATCTAGTGGAATGGGATATATGAAAGGATTTGTAGATGCCTAGGTTAGTAGGAGGCAATATGATATGGAAGAATTGATAACCGATTAAAATTGTTTTCGGAGGATTGTTGATTCTATTTTTTTGTCAAGAGAATATGATTGTGTTTGGATTCCTAATCCTTCATGTAGTTCTAGGTTGGAACAACTTACAGTTTGATTGCTAATGATAATTGTGGTTCTTTTGATTGGGGTCAAATCTAAAAACATGCAATGACCCCTAAAATAAATTTCTTTTAATGGGTGGGCTTACATAACCGAATCGTAACTATTGATAACATGAATAGAAAGGGATTTCAGTTTGTGAATAGATGCATTTTATATTATATGGATGAGGAGATAGTGGATCATATTTATTTCACTGTAGTTTTTCTCAAGAAGTCTGACAAGAGGTTTTGAATTGTCTTAAGGTGAATTCTATTTTCTCTTTAGCCTTAAATATTTTGTTAATAGATGGAATTAGAATTATCCTTTTATCCAACTTATGATTAAGTAAATATAAAATAATTTCCCTCTTCATGTTTCTGGGATCTTTGGAAGGAGACAAATAGGAAGATATTTAGAGACAAAATTAAGAGTAACTTAGAGAGTTATACTAGAAAATTAAAAGGGCTATTCTAGATAATATTTATGTTATGCATTTTAGAAAAGTTAAAATTATGCCTTCCTACCTTGAGCTTCCCCCTTAGAAAAATTGGATAAAACTAAATTTTAAAGGTTGTTTTAAGGATAAACCTAGAATTTTTATTGTTGGAAGTGTTACTAGATATAAAAAATATTGGTTGATTGATGGGTATGATAAGAATATTGGGATTAAATATAACAATGAGCTTGAGGAACATGTGGTAAGGTGTGGTGTTAGGAGAATCATAATTTTGGGCTATCAAAAAGTGGAAATAGAAGGAGATTCCAAATTAATAATTGACCTATTACAAAAAAATAAACCAACACCTTGGAAGATAAGGAATATGAATGAGGATTGCATATCTATGTTATATAAGTTATCTCTATGCACAATAAGCATACTTATAGATGAGGAAATTATATTGCAAATAATGTTTCTAACTTAGGTTTGTAGTTCCAACATTAGAATTACTAGAAGTATGATACAAACCTATCACTTAAGGTTAAAGTCATCCTTTATATGGATAGGAAAATATTTTTTTTAAATGTTTTATAATAGAAATAATTCTTTTTGGCCTTTATTTTTACTTTATGTAAAGGTTGTTGAAAACCCCAGTGTCTAGAATTTTAATGTGGAGATAAAAATGATAAGAAATGAGCCTTCAACATTTTGTCTTAAGTCTATCAAGCTTATCAAATGGAATACTAGTAGTTCGACCACTCCTACTAGGGTTATAAGGGATAACATCCCTAGCACTAGTGGTTCTTTAAAAATATCTTCCTCTAATAATGCTCCCTCCAAAATCGTAAATCATGTGGGAAAGATAAAAAGACAATGGGCTTCTTAGACATGCAACCAAGGTAGGACAAGAGTTTGTCTCCCTCTTTTAACTCAAAAATAATATCTCCAATTGTTATCTAGGAGCAACCTTTATAGAATAAAATTAAAAATACCGAAATATATAAAGGTAAGCAAGTTGTGGGAGAGATGGAGGATGTAATGACACTTGGGGAGAATGTTGTAGAAATCTTTGATGAGGAAGAATAAATTTTCAGCGATGAAGAGATTGTTAAGAATTAGAAAGAGAAGCATGGGTAAGAAGGTTGGCTAGGTTAGCTAAGACCCATGCTACTAAAAATAAAAATATATGATAAAAAGGTTAATGAAAGGGGGCCTAATGAGGAAAATGTGGTTTTCCAACTTCCTCTAAATGAGGGGGTTGGTTCTAGAGAAACCAATGTCTTCCTTAGAAGGAAATGGATACCAAAGAGGTGTAATTCAATCAAGAATAGAAAGAAGATGAGGAAGATCAGGAGGTGAAGAGGAAGGATAGGAAGAAGAAGAGCAAGAGAAAGAAATTGATGAAGAAGACTATACAACTTCTCCTCCTCATAATGAAATTGTGAATTATTCTTTAGGGAAAGATGAAACACTCTAAGTTTGGGGAAGAAAAACCTAAAATTGAAGAAGACCAAGAAGAGAACCAAGGGAAAGAACATAATGAAAAAGAAAAGGAGTATGTGCAAGGTAAACATCAAAAAGTCCCTATAGATTCCTTTAATGTTGACATAGAGGTCCTCAAAAATAAAGTTACTAAAATGGAAAGGAAAATGTGAGAACAAAAATATTGTAAGAGCTACAACAAGAAGGGAAAAAACTATGGTACCCTAAGTCAATATCAAGATATAGTGAAGAAAATGGATAATTGTTTCAATAATTTGGAAAATATTATTGATGGTATAATGCAAAAAGCTATATTTTGGTATGGTAATAAGGAATTCAAAGATCAAGAAACAAATAAAAAGTAGGGTAGTTTTGATGATTGGTAGGATACTAGTAAAATATAGAAAAAAATGAGAGATATCTAAAGATGGCATCTTGGGAGGAGTTGATGGAATTACTAAAAAAATAATAGAACTAATTCAATTAATTTTTTTGTTTTTTATACCATTTAAAACTCGATTTTAGCTATTTGTATGTTTGGTACTAGTTAGGATACCGGTATTATTTTTGATGTTTTTTATCTATTCTACTTTTGTATATGGGCTCAAGGCCCTTCCATGTTTGTTATATCAAAAACATGGGCACTAGAACTTGGGCTAAGCATGACATCATTTTTAGGGTCATAGTTTTGGTGCATTGTTTTTTAAAACATGTTTTCTTTGTGTTTTTTATTTTCATTATTTATTATGTTTAGGTGGTGCTGGTTTTATATAATGTGTTTTGTAGATATAATTATGCTACTATAATTATTCTATATCTGTTTTAGAGAATCCTCTTATAAATATAATAAAAATTATAAATTACTTTAAAACTGCCCCAAACATATTAAGATAAAACTAGACAAATGAAAAAATAATCGTTTGATTACTTTTAATATAAAATAAACTTATGACTATAATAAAGAGCTTAAAAAAAACATAAAACTCTTTAAATTTGGAGAGATAGAGAAAATGGCCACACTTAAAACACAACATAACTATTCTTAAAAATACTGAATTTAATGATAAGAAATAAAATTTGACGAATAAAAAGAGAACAACTCATTGATAAAAACCGTTTACTTTAAAGTGGGGGAAATGTTTTCCATTATTGTCTTTTATTTCATGCAATGAGAGATTGCAACAACCAATGGCTTTCTAGCACCATAATGTTTTGGCATATTCCATTAATTTACTACGATGCGTTATGGTTGAGGTGAAAGCCTCATTAGTTAGCAGACTCTCGACCCATTTGTTCAAGACCGGGCATTTTGCAGTATCACCCATCCTCAAATCTAGCAGCTTCTCCATCGGACCAGACCAGGCCACGGTTGGCGCAATAAACATGTCCATGTATTTCAGGTTTTTTCCATCGTAAAGGCATCCTCTTTCTTTAAGCTCTACAAGCCCTCGTTCAATTGTCGTTCCCAGTTCTCTATATTTCTCCTGTATCTTTTTCATTAAATTTCTTCTCTCATCTGTGCTTTTATTTCTAAGGCCGAAAAGTTCTCCCAGTATCTCAAATGACTGCAAAATCATACAATAAATTAGAATGGGTTTTCCTGTCGCTTTTGAGCTGTAGTATCAGAGGAATAGCATCAGAAAGCCTGGCACACTGCATGAGCTTGAATAATAAAAGTGATACTCTTTGAAATGTCAGAAGAAAAATAAAGATAGCAATAACTAAGAATAAATATCAAACAGATCTCATGCGCTTTTATTCATCGAAAATTAGTCTTAAAAGGTAGTAACTTATCTACGTAGTAGTGTGTTTTTATCAATGAACTTTATACATTCAACATATTTTAAAAAAATTATACAGATTTCTAAATCACGAATTTTAATCCTGAGATATCAAATATAGTATCGTTCCATCTCCACTGCTGCAGGTCTTCTCTTCTATATTTCGTCTATTAGTATTCAAAGCTATGAATTCAATTAAAATAGAAATCTATTACTTTTGATACCTTTTTATCAATGAACTCCGACCAAAAGCGCACAAGATAACGTTCATAGGGATCATTAGGAAGAAAGCGAGTTGGTGCAGGCCAAGTCTCGTCTATGTATTCCATGATCATGCGAGATTCACAGATGGATTTTCCATTATGAATTAGAACAGGGACCTTCTCGTACAAAGGATTGCTGCTAAGTAATAGCTCACTCTTATGTAATATGTCTTCTTCTATAATTGTGTACTCGACACCTTTCGCTTTAAGAGCCAGTTCTACTCTCATTCCATATCCCTTCTCTCTGTAGCTCAATAACTTCACTTCCTCCATTGCTGTTTTTCTCAATGTATCTAAGTTTCTCCTCTGTAATTGCTTACAACAAATAGTATAGCCTTTGCGGAGTAGGTAGCTCTGAATTAAATATTTTCCCGTGGGTATCTTTTCACATTTGTTCGCCCCCAGACTGTATTCTTCAAAGAATTATAATATGCTTATTTCTATACTTATTTACAAAATTTGGAGATAATGAGAAGTCAACATATTCGTAGGATACCTGCAACATTAACACGTAAATGCATTCGGTAGATTCCAAATTAAAAAAAGCAGACAATGACAAATTTGCTGTTTCAATGTTTTGGTGGAACCGGGAACGTATAGACATAGACTGGTTCACCATTACTTTTGTTGGATACGTGGACATTATCTGACCTTTTCAAATTTATTTTAATCGTTCAACAATCCTGGGTACCAATTAGAATATCCGATGATTATTCTTATGTAGATACCAATCGGAGTACTTTGTCCGTTTCCTTGTAAGCTTTGACTTCTTCATAATGATTGGATTCCTTGCTATATCATAGTAATCAAGGACATTTTTGTTTTGTTTTGAATCTAATATATTTGAAATTCTAGATTTCTAGTTCTAACTCCTATATAAGTAGGAGAGCATCTATATAACAGTTGTAACCTCTTAAATTTTGTATTTGATTATTTGTTCCACACCTCTTAGAGGCGCAATTAGTTAAATATTGCATCTATTTGGAATACCATATATCCTAATACTTTTCTTTCCTTTTCTGTTTTGTTTTATTTTATTTTCTTTGGCTTTTGTTGTATGTTTCAGGATAGTTTGTCTAAAAAATATATAGACAATATTATCTATTTTCTATTACTTTTTATTAATGTGGAATAGGTGTTTTGAGAGTGATATGTCTAATATTTTTTAGACCAATTTTTCTCTAAATAAATATGTTTGTTTAAATATAAATATATCAAAATTTTAAAAATATATTAATGTTTACAAGTGAAAATATTAAAAAATAACATATAAATGTAATATGTACCATCCAATTTTTAAAGTGCAATTAAATAACTCAAAATAGAAATTATGTGGTCGATTTAGATAAAATAAAAGGATTCTTAACTAAAGATTAGAATTTAAGTGTTTATGTTTATATGTCACGAATATGATTTTTTTTTTATCTGGTAAACTTGGGATGTTTAGCCTGGGCCGAACCAGAATGGAGGCCACAAACAAGATACATCCTCCTTGGTATGAACACAAGTAAAAGTCTACTCTAGTGAACACAATAGCCCAGCAGGGGCACAACTAATAGTCTACTCTCACGAACACGGTAGCCCAAGGGGCACATAACACCATTAGGAGCATCAACGCTACGGGTCAAGCCTATAAGCACATTAGGAGCATCAACGCTACGGGTCAAGCCTATAAGCACATTGGATTAGCAGAGCCATAGTTCTTGCAATCACAATAGCCCAATAGAGACTTGAACCCAAGTGGCCACAACAACAACACCACTTAACCATTGCACTATGGGATGAACCCCATGAATAAGATAATTTTGGTGTAAAGTAAAATGTCTCAAAAAAATTAAATGTAGATATTTTAGCTAATATGACATGATTAATTTTTTTCTTTTAAATATCCTTTATTTTATTTTTTCATATATTTTATTTTAATCTTAATAAAAAAAAATTGATAGTATTTGTGTATACATATAAAAATATATATTTTATTTTATTAAAATAAAAATTATAACATAGTTCAAGTAAGGTTTGACCTTGTAGGTATCATTTACAATCATTTTATTCTTTGGTGGATATCGTTATGGTTGGTTAGTTGAATCAAGCAAATGAAATATCTAACCTTTATCTTGATAGGAACCTCATGATGTGTGTTGTATAAAGTGTTATATTGGATGTGTGTTATATGGTTCGTGTTGTGGATTCAATCAATGCTTTGGTGTATGAGCTCAATCATAGAAATAACTACTCAATGATCATTTTTTTAATTAAATACTTCACTAATGTGATAATAAAGGGGCAATATCCTAAAGATGTAGCAATAGAAATTTAGTATATATTATCTTCTAATTGTGACCCTTTTATGTATAGTGGTATCAAAATATTTGTAGGTTCTTTTACAATTCTCATAATTTTGTTTCATATATTTAGATGCATATGATGTGATCATATTACATAAGATGGTTTCATTAGGGATTTTTGCACATGTCATACAGAATTGTTAATTCAAAATTGTTGGTGTAAATAAAGTCTTGTACCTAGTTAATTCATTACTATGGGACTTATTTACATGTTTTTTAAGTTTACTTAGGTCCTAGGAAGGAATATTTTTAGAAGGTGTTAGTTGTCATTAGTTTTTATCTTATCTTTTGACTTGTAACACATGTGAACCTAGGTAAGTGTGATTAGTTGTCTCATGTCATATGATTAAGACACTTGTCATAATCCTATGACATCTTGTATCTCACCTTGGTTATATAACCAAGGGGTCACTCTCATTTGTACACAACAATCATATCATTGAATCATATTGATAAGAATACAATTTATTCTTGACACATTCTATTCTCTCTCTTTTGTGCTTTCCACTTGGCCTCTAGGTCTTGGCAGCCATAGCCAATTCTCACATGGTATCATAGCTATATCTTAGCTCTAACATGGTATCAGAGTGGGTTGGGTGCCATTGGAAAGTCTTTTTATAAAAAGAGATACCAGATTTGGGGGTGTTCCATTTTTGGCTCTTTAGTGCAAGTTCATATTAGAGCTTGTTGGTGTAAATGTAAGCTCTCCATTGCATCTAGAAGGTTTAAGAAAGTCAAATTTTCCTTTTGTTTCATCCAAATCAAACATACAAGGCCAAATCTATGAGGGTTTGAAGCAAAAGTGTGGTTACCAAATCTAGAAGGTAGCTATAATTTTGGAGCATTTTGGGTCAAATCCAACCCTTCCATCACGTCCAAAAGAGCCAAAAACCCTAAGATCAACTGCCAAATGATCCAAATCTGAGCAGTTGTCTAGTGAGAGAAAAAAAGAAATCCCAAAGAACTATACAACCCCTAGGTCATCATTATTATCAATGGTACAATTTTGAAAAAAATATATATTTTAGTTTAAAAAAAATAAAAATTGAAAATATTCTAAAAAAAAATTATTTGTACTGATCAAATATTTATTGTAAAAGTTTTGAATTAAAATCAAATAAATAAAAAATAAAAATCTTTTAAAGTCTACGATTGCAGACTGGTACATCTACAAACCTGTAGACTCATACCTACGAGTACTAGTGGCTCCCGCCACCCTCCACATGGAAAGGACAGGCCATTTGTACCCCTACAGGCCCCTAATTCCCTCCATCGATGCACATTAAAGAAAAAACCAGTGGCAAAAATTCTTAAATTTGATAGTTAGACATCAAATCCGTGGCCAATCAAGAAGATTTTGTATGAATATTCCATTGTTGTCTACCAGTCGATGACATTTATTTGAACATCAATTTTAAACTACCAGTCATTAGCATATTCCAAGGTAGGCTAATATTATTTTTTGATGGCTACCAGGATGTCAATTTTAATTAGTTGAAATGATGACATCATCATTGCATTAGTAGTGATGTCATGGTTTTCTTAAAAAAAGTTTCCCCCTTCACCAACGGGTTTTCTGATTATGCAATACAACTTTGGAAGGCCATAACTTGCTCAGTTTGACTACTTTCTTCAAGATTTTTTTTATTATTATTTGGGCTAATTTTTCATACTCTTCGTAGTGGTGCAATTAGTTTCTGGTTTTGCTACTTGGTGTTTTAAAAAATTGCAGATTCTCATAGGTGTTACTCCTTCATCCTCATTCTGGGAACCTCGGGAGCTCATATCTTGCTCCTATGGTAACATTTTTGGGTTCAATTTTTTTTTGAAAGTGCATAATTTTTTGTTCACCTTTTAGTGGTATGATAAGATTGATCTCATTTGTACCAAAAAAATGTACTTGATTTTGTGGCTTGTTTTGGCATCTATAAGCACTAACATAAAGTCTAGCTTGATTTTTTTTGGCATTTGGCAACTGTCAATGCACTAGATATAAAGTGCCAAATTAGATATTTCTTTGGGGGGTTTCATGATTGTATAATTTGGGGGGTAATTTGTTGCCTTTGTTTGCTTATGTCTCTTGATTCATCTATTCTATGACTAAATTTGAGGAGTTTAATATGGGAATCAAAATACATCCTATTGTAATAAGGTTAAATCGATGGAACTTTAAGTCTTGGTGAGATGGAATCCTAACACATTGTAGGCGGCTTAATCTTTTGCCATATCTCTATGATCTAGTTCCTAAACCTTCATCAAAATGGAAGAGAGTTGTGTGGGACATAAAAATAGAACATATCCTGGGATTAATTGGTTGGAGTTGTGATATTGATACACCAATCCAGCCACTGATGGTATTGAGATCCCTTGTGACCTTATGACCAGACTTTGGGAGATATATGGAGACTCAAATGAACCTCCATCCTCATAGGATTTTGTTGTAGATTGTCTTGTTCCACTTGCAGAGTTTCGACCTATTAATGATAAAACAGTTGAAACACTTGCTGATTGGGAAAGGTATGGTAGTTTTGATGACATAAAACTTTCTCCTTCTCCTTTAGAGACATCTATTGAGACTTCAGTTTCTATGGCTCCTAATCCAAATTTAGAGGGTTCATCGTCTTCATCTATGAGTCAACATCTTGAGGCTAAGGACTCTTGTAATCCAGCATTGGTAGAATCATCTACTATTGTACCTAACGATACTTGTGATTGAACAGTTTTGGCTCCTTGTGATTTACTGTAGTAGGACATACATTGTCTTCCAGATATGGCTACTTTGGATGAGTTCTTGACAAGTATTTGAAACTATTTTTTGGAGTCTCATTTTCAAGATTTGGGAGACATCATTGATGACATTCATCTTCTCTTTGATGGAGAAGATCCTTCTTCAGTTGTTGCGAGGGAAATTGACCCTCTTGTTCATTCTCTACATGATCATTCTTTTTAGTTTGATGTGACTATGGATACTTTTGGAAAACATTTGGAGGAGGCTTCTTTGTCTTTAGAGGGGATATTTTTTCCTTTGGATCATGTTCTACATTCATCTCTACTAGATTCTAGATTGTCCTCTTCAACAGTGTCGCCTAGAACCCCTGTTTGGAGTGTGGCAGCTTTCGGCTTCAACATGGAGACACTTGAACATGCTTCAGAGACATCATCAAATATCATCCATATTCTTCACATCTTGCATACATTCATGGTTTTGTTTCTTCCTAAGGGGAGGAACGATGTTCAGCAAGATTGGATGATCTTCAACATTCAATGTCAAGCTTCTACCATTTTTTTAGGAGACTCAACATTGAGGTGGGGATACCTTGTCTCTCTTCTACTTCTCTCTTATGGGGGGGTATTTTTCCTCACATGGGGCTTTTACCTTCTCACGCATCATTGAGAGCATTTAATTTTTTTATTTCATCTCTCTTTTGGGGAAGAATTTTTTCCCACTGGTTTTCTCCCTTTCTTTGTTTGTGAAAGATTTCATTTGAATTTGTACATGGGTACCTAACATGGTCTAGTAGCTAGGACCCATTATTGCATCTTTGTGTCATTTGCATAATAATCTGCTACTCCCTAAGTTGCACTTAAGGGGGGGTATTGGTGTAAATAAAGTCTTGTACCTAGTTAACTCATTACTAGGGGACTTACATGTTTGTTAAGTTTACTTAGGTCCTAGGAAGGAATGTTTCTAGAAGGTGTTAATTTTCATTAGTTGTTATCTTATCTTTTGAATTGTAACACATGTGAACCTAGGTAAGTATGATTATTTGTCTCATGTCATATGATTAAGACACTTTTCATAATCCTATGACATCTTGTATCTCACCTTGGCTATATAGCCAAGGTTCACTCTCATTTGTACACAACAATCATATCATTGAATCATATTGATAAGAATACAATTTATTCTTGTCACATTCTATTCTCTCTTTTGTGCTTTCCATTTGGCCTCAAGGTCTTGGAAGCCATAGCCAATTCTAACAAAAATAGTTAGTATTCTCATTTATGATTTCTTACTTTACTATTATCTACGGAAATAAAACTATATTTGTATTTGTTATTTATTACTGTTGAGAGGGTGATTATGATATTATTCTCATCTTAACAATGAAAGGTTGACCTTGTTTTAGCATTTTAAATATTATCCATGTAAAACATACTTTAACTTATCAAGTTGTTATTTTGTATATTAACATATTTGATTTTTTGCTATTGATACCTCTAGAATTAAAATCATAAGGTTTCTAAAATTGATTGGTAATATTTTTTTGTTATAACTCCCTAGATCAAGTTATAATCATCCAAGGGGTGGACACAAAATATGTTTGTGGTATGTAAATTTGATTATTATGAATTGATATTGTACTAAGGAATATCTCATTTCAATTATTTATATCATCATGAACTAACAATTGCAACAAGCATGTAGATATAAAATAGAGACAATAGAGGGATGAGGGAATCCTTAGGACCCTTGTCATCCTACTTCATGTTGTGAAGTAATGCACTTTTTTTGTGTTAAAAGTTTGGATGAGCTAAACAAACTAAATTTTAAAAGTGTATTTGTGTTTTAGTTCATTGGTGAAAATTTGTAGGTGTCTCTTTTAGTGCCTTAACTAAAATATAGAAGTGTAATCCATATACAAAATTCTAAGCCAATTTTATTATGTTAAAAATGAGATAAATCGAGTTATTTTGTCATTTTTGAGACACATAACCCAATTCCCTAGGATTGGGGTACTTGGGGAGGAGGCTAGGATGCATTGGAAAGGGCTAAGAAGAAAAAATACTTAGTTAGGTAAGATTTTTGTTATCTTGAGAAGCCTCAAGGTGGGTTAGGGCTAAAGGTGATCAAATATACCCTCCCTATACCCATACCCATTATTTAATAAAAGTGACTAGAGTGGAGATCAAATATGGACAACATTGGTCCTTCAAAAGATCAGATAATATCCACTTCATGAGGAGTTATTAGTAATTTTAGAGTAGATATAACAAGAAGTAGTCTAAAGAGACATTGAAGAAAGTATTAGGCTTTCAATATGGAGCTATTTTTCATATCAATGATGGAGAAGACTTCATAATAGAAGTTGTGGGAATCAATGAGAACACTTCAAAAATTGACCCTCCTATTGGCTAGAAAGGTTTACAAGATTATATTGATAGCATAAATTAATTGTACATCTCTTTTTTTATATTTAGAATTAATGAAAATCATTTTTAGATATATAGAGTGATTCATAAAAAATTTCTAGGAGTTTAGTTTATAAAGACAAGAACATCTCTATGTGCACAACCTTGTGAGGTCTTTTTGAGACTAGATGTGGTCCTATTTTGTATTTTTTGAGACATTATGAGGTCTTTTTTCTTTTTGGTTAAAATATATGATGATGTTATGTATCTATTTTCTTAAACTATCTTTAGTAAAAAAAATGATTTAATTTACATTCATTTGAGTTAAGTGTTTCTATGAGAAATGGGTAGTAATTAAATGAAGGTGGTGTTAAATAGATCATTGAAAAATCAAAGGTATCAAGGTTAAATCATTGGTATAGTGGGAATTTTTTGAAAAAAGGAGAAAAATTAGAGGAATAATTTCATACAAGATAAAATGATGAGAATTAGTGTCCACTATGCTAATTTAGGCTTATAAATAGGAGTTCCTAATCTATATGATAAGACAAATAGATTGGTCATCCCATATACATTAAATTTTTAATGTTAATGGATACATTAAATTGTACGCTCTTGAAAGTGAGGCAATTTCACACTTAATTTAGACCTATTTTAGCACACTTGCATTAATTACCCTTTAAAATCATCATTAATAGGCCCCTAAGACCCATTATTTTGGAGCCCGAGACTTATTTCAGCTAAAAACCTAACAATATCATCTAAAACATCAAAAATCCTGAAAACCCACCTCAAAAATATAGGGTGGGACTCATTTGCCACCTTGGGAAAATGATTCCCCCTAGGTGGGACCCATTCATCACCTTGTGCGAATGGGTCCCATTCGGGGATTTTTTCAAAATTGAGTAGGAAAATCACCTTTCTAATTTAGATTTTTGGTTGTTGTCAACCTTTGAGATCTGAATAAAGGTAAATTAGGTGGTAATACCTATATAAACAAGTTTTAAGTCATTTTTATCATCTAAGAAAGCATTTTCAAGAGAAATTTCAATAGAGAGGCATCAAGAATCTTTAAGCATTCATTCACCAGAGGATTCAAGTTTCAAAAGCAAGCAAAGTTGAATTCTTGGAGCAGTATTAAAGTGTTTTTGCAAGTATTCAAGCTCACTTTCTTCCAAGGTCTAACATTTTCAAGGGTTGATCATGGCTTCCTATAGTGAATTGCGATGGATTCGAGGTTGGGGAGACAAAACTAGCCATCAAGACAAGTCTAATGACTTATTTCCTAAGTGATTCCAACCTCCATTATCACTCTACTCTCAGCCTAAGGAAGGTACAAGCATTATTGAGGCTCATTTGGGTGATTAGATGTCTCTCAAAGTGATACATTCATCACCATATTTCATTCTTGCATCTCATTCTTACACATTAGAATAGGGTTGCATTATATTTTAGATTTCCTAGTCTTAGACACACTTAAGGCTAGGGTCTATGATCACATTTACATTCAAGTTTCATTATTTCAATCAAGGTTTAATTACCAAACTAGGGGTTTGACCAAGGAAAACCCCCATAAGCAAATAAATTTGGAAGGGAAGGGAAAAGATTGAAGCACAAATCTAAATCTTGAACTCTCAAAAAAAGTGAAACGGGATTGATTCACTAGAAGTGGGGAGTGAGTCCCACTATAGGTGTTTTCCAGAATTGTTTGCATATTCAAATACGCTTTTCCCCTAAACTAGTTCTTGTGTACAAATACAAATCTTGGACTGATTCACCCAGATTGGCAAATGAGTCCTAGTAGGTCAAAAGTTTAGATTTATCAATATTTTTTAGTCCATCAAAGTTTTCTTTAGATTCCCAGGTGCACAAAATTCATCTGACAATTTGTTACTTTGTATTGTATGTATTTTTATGTCATTTAGTTAATGCTTGCATTAAATTAGGGTTTAGCACTGCATTTGTCTTTCCAAGCCCTATCTTGGTGCTAAACTCCTCATTAGTTTATATTCAATCCCTAAGACAACCCTCTTGCAATATCTCTTTCTCCTTTGCATTGATATCTCAAGGGTTTGTTCTTGAAAGAGAGAGTGAATATTGTCATTCTAGGTCCTAAACCCTAGAGAAAGAATACAATTCGCCACCTTTCAATAGGTAGGAGTGGTAGGAGGCCACAAAGGACGAGACATAGATGATGCTCAATGGGGACCCTTCCCCTTACCATATAGAATGGGCCGAGGCACCGTAGGTAAGATTGGAAGCTAAAATGTTGGATGCTTGGCCTTTCGCAAAATCAAGCACCATCAGACTCCCCAAAAAACACATAAGAGTGAAATTCAATGGTGCCATAGCAAGGTGAGAGGAAGCAAGAGGTGGAACAATGGAGGAAGGGCCCTATGTGTGAGTAGGTTTCCCCTCCACTTTTCTGGAGGAAGAGGTAGCTTGTTACTATGTCACATGGTGAGTTTTCTTTGGCTGCACCTTGCCCCTAATCTTGTACTCAATATGATTTCAATAAAGTAGGTTTGTTCTAGGAGGAAATAGACCAATATGGGTGGGCCAAAAATTTTCCAAAGAATAACCCCCACATGATACAAATGGTTGGTATCCAATGTCATGCATGACATGCACAACACCTTCGTGAGAGAACTTTAAACATTTGTGAATAATGGAAGAAATACTATTCATGGAAGTTATCCAAGGAATGCCTAACTTCATTTCGAACAAATTGGATTCTAGAATGACATTGAAAGTAGTGGCCAAATCCCTAGGTCCTACTTGGGTGAAAAGAGTTATGGAGCCATACGGAGCAAGAGAGAGGTTGTCATGAGTACATATAGTAGTTTTTTTCCTCTCATATTCCTCCCTCTGTAATGAATTTAGCCACAAAGTATCCTATGTAATAACATTAACTTGACATGTAGGGTCAACTATTACTCCTACCACAATGTTTCCATTGATCCAAGAAGGAATCTATAGAGGAGAGGCTTTGTTATTTATGGTTATATCCTACACATGATGTAAAAGTCACATCTAGTGAGCCTGTCACAAGCTAAGGGAGAGGACTAGGAGTAAATGATACCACATTTATGTACATTGAGGCATTGAGAGAAGAATCAGAAGGATCAATTATTAAGTTTGAAGAAAGAGATGAAAACAGGTTCGTATAAATCTGTAACTCGCTATTCGTCTTAGCCATTAAATTATTCATGTTTTGTTTCTTACCATTGAGACAGATGGTACCGTCATCGATACGATCCTGTATTTCATGATGCAAGTGCATACTGTATTGTGAAGTATTGAAATGTATAAATGAACAATTTGAGACATTACATTAGAGAATTCAAATCACAAAACTAATCAAATTGAAACAAAGAAAATTCCCTAAAATTATCCCATTGTTTAATATCTTCAGGGATTCATTAAATCATAATGGCTTTCAAATTTTTGTGTGCACTTATGACCTTTAGAATTCAACAACCTGAGGAATGAAATGTTGGAAAATACAAGAACTATATTCCTACATGATTAAGTGATCTACATGATACTATTTCTATGATAATGATGTTGTGATAAAGATATGATGCTAAAGACTATGATGCAAATGTTCTATAAAAACTACTATGATAATTGAAATGTAGGTAATAACTATGCCATGATTTCTAAACTAAAATGCTTTTAAAATGCCAATTGCTAAATGCTCAAAATACTCTCAAATGCTCTCAAATGCTCAAAGGAATTTTTTGCAGAGTAAGATTGCTCAAAGTTGGGATCCATTTGATGTAGAATGAGGCTATATTTATAAGATTTCCAAAGCATATTGTGATGTTGCAGCAACCAACAGTTAGGATTTTAGCTGGAAAGATTAGGGTGGAGGATGAAGAAGTTAGAGGGAATCATGGAGAGTGTTCCCTTTAATAGAACACTTTGCCAAGTGTGAGAGAGAATAAATGGAGGAAGAGAGCCAAGTGTCTCAAGTTTGTTTTTAGAATTTGTTGTGGAAACTGCTGATTTAAATATTAAGGATATTGTAAATTCATGAGACACTTGATGAGGTGGCAAGAGGAAATTTTTTAGACATGTGACTAAATTTAAATTTGGAATTATTCAAATTTAGTTAAGAAGATATTAATTAAATAAAACAAACTATTTGAATTTGTTTATTTACTTAAGATTAGATGAATATGCTTTAAGATTAGAAGAATTAGAAAGTGTGAACTATATAAATAAATTTAGAATTTATTTATAAGTAGACAAAATAAGAGGTTTATTAATTGAATACCTTGTATTTAATTAATTAATTATCCTTATCAATTTTAGGTGTATAAATTTTTCCCCTCTTTGAAGTGATGTGTTTACACATTGCTTCAAAGAAAAAATTTGCTAGTGGTGCTAACAAAAAAAATTCAATATGCCCCAGACACTGATATTTTCTAAGTGATGATGGATATATGCTCCCTCGGGAGATAAATTGATGAATTTTTAAATTTTTAGGATTTTTTGGAATTTTTTGAAATTTTTATGATTTTCGAATGATCTGATGATGTCAAATTTTATGATGCTGAAATGATTTATCTCCCAAAAAATGATGTTGATCCTACCCCTTTGATGAATTGATTAATTAAGCCCCTTTTTGAAAAATAAAATAAATTCCACCAAAATCCCACTTAATTACGCCTTAACAGGTAAAAGATGTGAAAAAAGAAGTCATTTGAGTCATTTGCATTTTGAAAATTGTGAGTGATTGAGCAACCTAGTGCAAATTTGGAAAGATGGTGATTATGATCTAGACCCATCAATTCAAGCACGTGCAACATTAGAACCACTCGGTCGCGTATCCACCTCCGGTACATACCCTCATTTTTCTCACATTTTTAATGTTTGAATTTCACCTTTTTGCATTTTAGTGCATTCAGACTCTGATGTAGAGCATCGGGTCATTGTTATAGCACATGTAGTCTTTTAGTGCATAGGGTTAGATCTTTAGCACATAGATTCTAGATTTTAGTGCATAAGATAAATTCGTGCATGCATAGACTATAGTAGTGCATACATAGAATCTTTTAGTACAATGATAGTTTTGGTGCATAGATGACTAGATTTAGTGCAGTTGGTCAAAGTTTTAGTGCATTAGGTGCTCTAGCACTTTGATGGAGTAGAATAGCGCATTGGTGAAATATGATGACACATTCATAGATTTTGCACATTGAAGCCTTTTTTTGGTGCATCAATGAAATTTTCTAGTGTATTGAAACATTGTTCTAGCACATCTAGCTCAAATTGATGAATTTTGAATTAGACTTCTTGATTTTGATGATTGTTGATCACGTCAGTTGATGTTTTGGTGTTGTTTGATGATGTTGACAGATTAGATGATGATTGATCTCATGATAGGTGTGAACCAATGATAGGATAATGATGATTGACCTCATGATAGGTGAGGATCAATGATAGAATAATGATGATTGACCTCATGATAGGTGATGATCAATGATAGATTCTCATGAGATGTAATCAAAATATTCTCAGAGCTGATTATATTGATAGGTTGCTTGATGTTGATTGATTGACAAGATTGTTAATTTGTGATATGGTATGATGATAGGAGCCTTGGACAATCCTCACGTAGCAAGAGCGTTTCCCGAGGACCTGGGATCTGATTCCACATCTAGATCATACTGACCTAAATATGATTGGACAAACGATGTGAATTGAGTTCTTTCCTTGACATACCCCAGCATAGGATTAACATGGGACTTCTAACCACTTTGGCAGAGAGGTGGAATAGTGACATAACACCTTTCACGTATCCACTGGTGAGATGGCAGTGACACCAGAGGATGTTTACCAGATATTAAGGATTCCAGTTTTTGGTGAGCTTATTGTGTATGATTCAACTGAGTAGGGAGGGACTGATGCACTTTGGAGGGTTTGCGAGGATGATCAAATTTGTGGCTCTAACATTCCATGGCAAGATATGGTTGATGCACACGTGACATTGCCATGTGTTCTATTGGATTTATTGGAGGATTTCTATGTCCTGACCATAGGTCAAAGAGACTCTCAGTCAGTTGGGGTCAAATATTGGAGAGCATGGTCACATAGAGGACCAGATATGCCTGGGGATCCTGTATGCTTATACATTTGTACCATGATCTTCATTAGGTTGTTTATCTCAGAGGAGCCATTTTATTAGTAGGACTTACATTGCTACAAATATGGGTGTGGAAGCATATAGTTGTCACTCATCCCGTTGCAGATAGACAATGTCCAATTGGTCACCCATATGTTCAGGATACAGAGGTCCAGTTTTATAGCATAAGTTGGGAAAACTAGAGTACCAGTAGAGGGTTTTAGATGACTTAGAGATAGTGACATGGTCGCCATACATGGACTGTGAGTAGTGGTCGGAGGATGATACTAAGATGCCATATGTGTGCTCATCGGGATACCTGATTGGGAGGACTTAGTTTGTAATAGAGAGATTCCTTCTCAAGAGAGTGTTGCAATAGTATGGTAGAGTACATGGCATGCCCCAGGGAGTGGCACTTTATGGATGGCGATGATAGGAAATTTCAGAATGGGGACCCTACCTATTATATGATGCAGCGGTTGAGGAGTACCAGGGGTTACAGGAAGTTATTTTGGATTATCATCTAGAGATCATAGAGGTTTTTGTGTCAGAGGAGTATGCACAGTACTTCTTTTCACATCCTTTCCTAAGGATATACAGTCCACATGAGCCAATGCCTACATTGGATGATGAGGTACCAAGACAGAGGAGGGGTGGAGGAGATGAGGAGGAGGATGATGAGAGCATCGATAATGGAGATGATGGTGATGGAGATGGTGGAGGAGATAGAGATGGTGGTGGAGATAGAGATGGTGGTAGAGATGGAGATGGTGGTGATGGTAGGGGAGATGGTGATGGAGGTAGAGAGGGTGGTAGGCATGTGTTAGATCTCAGAGTGCCTATAAAGAGGCAATTTCTTGTGGCTACAACACAAGAGCATGTTTAGATTCAGTTTCCCTCACAAAAACAACATACATAGATAGCTTCTTTATAGGTCCAGGTACAGACTTTGAAGGGTTAGCTTGCATAGGTATAGGATTTTCTATAGACATAGGGCCAAGCACAAGCATAGATCACTACTCTAATGGCAGAGTGAGATAGCCTGAGACAATGGTGTGAGTAGGTAGACGGACTAGAAGAAAGACTACAAAGGGTGGCTAAGGGTACTACCACAACAAATTACCTCTGAGAGGTATGACACTCTACTAGGGAGGTTGAGTATTATACGCTAAGATACCATGAGGTAGTTCCTCTAGAGCATTGGGTCAATTATGCTCAATCTGGCAGTTCCCACAATCATTCTAGGACTACCAACAGGGGTGTGATAGGGCCATCATGCAAAGATCCAAGTGTAGGATCATCAGGTGGTGCAACAGGAGGCACATGGCTGGTGTTGTCTGGGGCTAGTAGCACATAGCCCTATTATTATCACCTTTGATGTACTTGAGACATTTATATATGTCGATTCAACTAAGACATTATGATTTACTACCATATTGATGTTATATCTCTTGACATATTTGGATATCATTGTACATTTGACATTATGATTTTGATATGATATGATATGCAACAAATACCCCTTTTGATCTATATGATGTCCCTATGTGTTTATGATGGATGTATTTTATTTCTACATTATGGGTTATGTGATGTTTTAATAGGATGATTCTATGGTTGATGTATGGATGAAAATATGATATGATAATGCATAGACTATGATTCTAAATTCTTTATGGACAATATTTTTATGTTATTTGAGATGAATGTGATTATGCAAATGATATGTGATGCAATTTATTTTTGTATTTTCCTAATGCAAATATATGTGATGTAATGCATGAATGAATGTATGATGTAATAATGCTTTCTAATGTATGTATCATATGCAAATGATTATGAAACTACATGGGAATGATATGTTTTTGGTTAATGTCAAATGTACTCATTCTATTAATGTTAGAGATAACATCATTTTAAAAATTGTGCCAGCCTTGGAAAATCCATAAATACAGATGCAAAAACTAATATGGATGCAATCTAACTTAACCATACAAATCTAAATATGAAAATTTTGTCATCATTCTAGCCATTTTTTCACGCTTGTTATCATCATTGAGCCTTTTGAATTGTTGAAAGTGAGTACCAACATAGATCGTCTACTTAGACCATGATGACCTAAGTACTACTTCCATGATTTTTGATATTGCAAGTTAACACAAGCATCTAGGTATAATTGTACTGAGATAACATAAGCATTCCTTGTGTAAATAGACAAGATTTAATCATTTCCCTATTCAAATTTGGAATGTCATCATTGATCAATAATTTGTAGAGCACATCTCACAACAATTTGCATAGTAGTAATGAATAACAAACATCAGACAAAGAAAAATCATTCTCAATCATATCTCCTCTAGTTTAGGACATCATCGAGGTGCTATGGAGAAATGATAACAAAAATAAAAGCACAACAATTGAAAAGACATGCTAATGTGATAAAACCATGATTCAAACATCATCCATTTAGATTTGTTTTGATTGATTGATTTAGCTGTTTGATATGGATGGTTGATGTGTAAAATTTTTGATTGATGTTCAATGTTAAGTTTTCACTATGATCATTGTGTTTGTTACATTTTCTAACTATTGTTTTTCTTTTGGTTTAAGCTCAAAGTTTATTGCCCCTAGTGAGTTTAGGATTTTTCCCCCAAGCTAGGGTAAGATGTGACCACAATGCCAAGATATGTACATGAGGTTTTTTTATGATAGGGATACTGATGGTGAAAGAGAATGGTTAATACATTCTCAAATAGAAGGAAAAGCTAATATATCACAAATATCTCCTATTGCTAGGTTTTCACTACTTGTTTTTGTTGCACCTTTTTCATATTTTATGATTTTTTTGATTTTTCAGTTTTTTATATTTTTCCATTTTTTTTTTGTATTTTTGACTTTGTTTCTTTTTTTTTATTGTCACCAAGACACCTATTTGCCAGGTTTTCATTAGGGTTCTTCAATACTTTTACCATGCACTAGATGAGTTAGGTGTAGAACTTCTTGAGATGAAGTTTGTTGATGGGTTCTTCGAACAAGTCTCCTTTAGGTGTAGACAACTGATAGGCTCCAAATCCATAGAATGATACAATAATGCCCTGATCTTGTGTGAATGACCATACTCGATGAAAGGACCCACTAAGAATGAGGAGTATGAGTGGAAAGTATGAAGGACGATAGATATGATAGGATCCTTAATGTGCACACTATGTGGGACATTAAGCTTTAGACAAAAAGGAGCTTGGCCAACTGGTGAGTTATAGTACGTGAAGGGGTCATCATCTAATACACATTGAAATACATCACTAGTGGAGGTGTAATGATATGATGGGTAGGTGAACATGGATGGGTAGAATGGAATACGTGGTATGAGTGAGATGGATGGATACCTTAGATCAACAAGTTCTTTCTTTCATTTTCTTCTTTAATATATTCCCCCAATTATTTTTGAGGGAGAGGCATGTTTAGAGATCAACTTTTGCTTGCTTTTATTTTTGATTTGTTCAATAGCTTTTTATTTTGGCTAGGGGGCTTGTCTAGATCTTTTTTTATTTTTGATTTGTCCAATAACTCTTTATTTTGGTTAAGGAATTTTCATGATCCTTCTTTGCTTTGATTGGTCCAATATCTTTTTATTTTGGCTAAGGGACTTTTCTTGATCTTTCTTTCTTTGCAATATTTCTTTTGATTCTAGATCTCCATTTGAAAAGGCATTTTTAATTTTGATTCTTGAATTGTCTCCTTTATATTTTCTTTGGTTGATACTTGTTGATCCATGTCTATAAGGTGGATGGATGTGGGTGAAATGGGAGTGGTGATGCCATCAATGGAGCCTTTGAGACTATCCTTTTTGGTACTGTTAACATCAAAGGAGGGTTGCACATCCTTAGTGACTTGACAAGATGGTTTAGTAGAGGGAACATTAGGAGATTCATATCCTATCCCAAGGTAGGTGGGATGGAAGGATGATGGTTGGATATCCTTAGCAGTGTAATGATCAAAGAGCTGGTTATCATAGATGTCCTGGTCAAATAGGGGGTTATCATAGGTGTCAAAAGCTTGTGTGGAAGAAGATGTGGAAAAGGCAGGTGTATCATTAGGATCCCAAAAGGTTTCAATCCAAGAACAACCATCTTTCTACATTTCTTCTATAGTTGTCTTGACATATTGTTGGAAGTATGACCCTTCTCAACGGCAGTAGCAATGAATTTTACTAGCAACTAATCCAAACAGTATTCTCCACATCCCAGATCATGGATTTGGATCTTGGGGTTTGATAGTGTCATAACTGTAGTAGATGCTTTCAAGGATTCAAGATCAACATACATTTGAGATGAAGGTGGTTCATGATTGCTAGGAATTGGGATTTCAACTTTAGGGCTTAGATTATGGCCAAACATGAAAAGATTAGGATCTCCTTGTATTGTGATTTCAACTCCATTGTGTGGGAATTTAATACACTGATGGTATGTAGAGGATACTGCTTGCATTTCATGTATCCAAGGTCTCCCAAGGAGGATATTATAGGGAAAAGGGAGATCAAGAACTTGGAAAACCACTTCCTTCACCACAGGGCCAACTCTAATTAGTAGATTAACTGATCCTTTGGATGAGCATTTCTCTTCATCATATTCCTTCATGATAATCTTTTTACTAGAATCTATTCCATTTTCTAAATATCCCAATACCTAGATAAGCTTTAAAGTATAGATATTTAGACCAACTCCTCCATCTATTAGAACAAGTTTGAATATAAATGTATGGATTAAGACCTCAATATGGAGGGGAGAATTGTGTGGATGAGTGGGTGATGCATCATCATTTTCAAAAAAATATAGACAATGAGGTACGGTCAAGTGTCCCACCATCGCTTGGAATTGAAAAACTTCCAAATTAGTTGGTACTGGTAGGTTTTCCCATTTATCATTGATTTTGGTGACATTACTTTGATTATCAATGGAAAAAAATTTAAGAATGGTAGTATCATAGACATAGTTTAAATTTTTCCCTTTGGTGTTTGTTGTAAAGGATTCCCCTTTTTCATAGTTTTGTAAACGATTTTTGAATGCTCCATGATCAACATTTGTTTGAGGTTCCTCTATTGATATTTCCTTTCTATCAATCAAATCTTGTACCAAATGTTTCAATTGCAAGCAATAATTTATTTTATGGCCCTTATTTATGTGAAAGTCACAATAATGTGCATCATTCCACCAAGATAGTTTAAGTTGTGGGCTATAATCTCACACCTCTAGTAATGTTATAAGCTTGGTTGTAAGAAGCTCTTTAAGGTTGATTCTAATAATTGTCCCAAAGGTGTGAATCTTCTTCAATTTGATGGTGTTTGATATGGTGGTGGTTTGGATTTGTAGAACTTGATAATCCAACCTCACATATCTCAATGAACACATGCAAGCAAATAACCCATCACCAAAGGAGATCAAGAGACACAAGAATGGTGCTCTGCAAACATGAAGCAAAAGATGCATTACCCAAGAAGATAATAATTATTAAGAGACCAATCCTTAAGAAAGGAGATAAAAACCCTAAAGTGAACCCTAGGATTAGGATTAAATTAGCATATGACAAGTGTCGAGATCATAATGAATGAGACAACATGACTAATTTAATAATGCATAAATAAAGATTCCTAAGTTTAGCTTAAGTGAAATAAAGTATTAAAGGTGACTTAATTAATTAATCAACATGATTAAATTAATCAAGTAAACAACCTATTACTCTAACATGCCCCCTTAAGATGAACTTAGGGAGAAGCTAAGAAACTAAGGAAAAAAAGAATGAAAGAAAAGATGGGTCCTGCAAATTAGTCCAGATGAGGTACCCATGTACAATTGTAAAAGATCTCTAACAATAGGAGAAAAAGAGAAAACCTTGTGGGAAAAACTCCTCTCCAAAGGAGAGAAAATACAAGTGAAGGTCTAAGAAGCCTCCAAACAAGAGTGAAGGATGAAGAAGCCTCCAATCAAGAACAAATTTCCCCAAAAGATAGAAAAAAAAGATGAATATGGAAAACACCACGGAAGCATGAAGAAGCTACAAACACTGTCGTAGAATGACTGTTGAAATGTTGAAAATAGAAATGCAAGATTGTCCATATGGTAACTACTCCATCTCACCAAAATGCATGGCTAACCAGTCGTTGCATCCGCCTAGTACATAGGAACAAATAATATATACATAGCTCACTCCAATGTGAAACTATAGAAGCATTAACACCAACAATAGAAACCGCCCATAATGTTGAAAAGGGAGAGGTGCGATAGGTACACTAAAACTGAATGCCTAAAAGTATAAGTAGATATAAAGGATGTGAAAACAAAAGTCACATACACGAGAAAGGTATGAAGGAAAAACAAAGGAAAACATCAACCCCCATTGCACTTTATATCATAGTGTGAGTACAACAAGGCACAAAGTGATGTGCAAGAATCCCAATACTACACACACAAAGCTAAGGCACCTTATTTCATTGTGTTTACAAATTATAAATACATGCAATATGAGCCCATAAGGTCCAAAAAAGACAATATCTGAGAAGAAGGATTTTTGGAAAAAAAATCAAATCTAGAAACCACCTACACCACTGCAAAGAGATTGGAAGTAGCTTTTCGATGATATCTCATTTGCCAATTTTCAACATTGTATGCAAAAGTTATGCCAAAAACATTGAAGGAAACCCCAAAAAAGAAGATATGAATTTAACTAAAAATTATAATAACCTAACAAAAAATCTTCAGAAAACACCTGCACTACTAGAAAGTACTTTGAGTCCTCTTTCTAATGATATCTCGTTTGCCCGATTTCAACATTGTAGGAAAAATTTATGGCCTCTGGAAGAAAATAGCTCCCAAAAGGCAAAAAATACAGTCTACGGCATTAAATTTGATGGCCAAATAGCAGTTGCAGCAAAACATTAAGCCTAAAATTGATGGCAAAATGGTCGTTAGTGCATTTGCACAATTGGGCTTATTTTTTTTAAAAAAAAAATTAAATAATAAAAAAACTTTACATAAATAATTTTTTTTGTTTTTAAAAAAATTAATAAAAAAAATGTTATAGGTGGTGGGGGGCATGTGGGCCACCCCCACCATTCCCCATAAGGGTGCGGGTCTCTACACAGGTTTGTGCAAGTCTGTACCTACTCAGTACCCTACATAGGGTACTTGAGTCCGTTTTGATTTTTTTAAAAAAAAAAAAATTGCGAAAAGCTTTGAATTTTTTTTTTAAGCTTTAAAAAAAAAAAATTACAATTAAAAATCTATGAATATTTTGAAGACAAAAAAAAAATTACCATTTTTTTTACCTCGTAATGCCTGCAAGCAACCGTACGACCCCTGCCAAGTAAAAAAAATTGCCTTTGAGGCTCCCGGCTCAGAATTTGATGATTTGGTAGCTAATCTTAGGGAATTTGGGCCTTCTAAGTGTGATGGTGAGATCTATTTGGACCGAAAGTGCTTAAAAATTTTAGCTACTCCCTAGATCTAGCAAAAAATCCCTTTCTTCAAACCCTCACAGATCTAACAAACAAAAGCCAATTTTGACAAAACAAAGGTCAATCTTGACTGTTCCGGAAACTCTAGATTCAATGGAGAGGTTTGATTTGACCATGGATGCATTGAAAACCTACTTCTTGAAAGGGAAGATCTCACACAAAAGGAACAAGAAGCTTGCAAATTTGGAGCTCTAATACTATGTAGAAGCTGATAATCCAACCTCATAGATCCCAATGAACACTTGCAAGCAAATAAATTGTCACCAAAGGAGATCAAGAGACACAAGAATGGTGCTCTTCAAGCATGAAGCAAAAGATGCATTACCTGAGAAGATAATAGTTAAAAAGAGATCAATCCTTAAGAAAGGATATCAAAACCCTAAAGTGAACCCTAGAATTAGGATTAAATTAGCATGTGACAAGTGTAAAGATCATAATGAACGAGACAGCATGACTAATTTAATAATGCATAAATAAATATTCCTAATTTTAGCTTAAGTGAAATAAAGTAAAGGTGACTTAATTAATTAATCAACATGACTAAATTAATCAAGTAAACAACCTATTACTCTAAAAGGATTCAACATTGTTTTGATTGTTGTTTTGATTTGTGTTTTGGTTGGTGTTTAGATTTGTGTTTGGACTATTTTTAGAGGTAGCAGTTGTCAAGTTAAAGAATAGTTTTGTATTTTGTGTTTCAGTTGTACCATCTTTATTACTAACATTTTTATTTCGTTGCCAAATTTTGTGTTTATCATTGTTATTATAATGATTGGAGGAGTTTTTTGAGTTATTTCTTTCATTGTAGATTTTTAAGACTCCTCTCTTGACCAAGGCTTATTTTATTTTCATTCTATTTTCAATGATTTTCTCAAAGGTGGGTGGATATTGCAATTCAATTCTATAGCTCATCTCATCATTTAGATTGTCAATGAATATTTCCATCTTTTCCTTTTCAGGTATGGGGCAAGCATACCTTGTAAACAATTTTCTCCATCTTTGTAAAAATATAAGGAATGATTCACCCTTTTTCTATTTGGTGTTGCAAAGGTCTTTCATGGTTATCTTGTGTTGGAAGTTGTAAGAATATTAGGTGATGAGTTTATTGACTAGCTCTTCAAAATATTTGATGCCTGGTGGAAGTTTTTAGAACCATTCCATACATTTTTTAGTTAAGCTTCATCGAAACAATCTCATTAAATAAGTCTCTTCATGTGCAAATTCAAGGCTCATGGTTCAAAATTACCTTACATGATCTATAGGATCAGGTTTACCATTATATTTATCATACTTTGGAAATTCACAATGTTTGGGAAAAGGAATCATATTCACTATTTGATCAAAAGGATATGGGTAAATGTCTTGCAATAGATATCTTTTTGTGGTTCCTCTTTGCATATCAAGAAGTTGTTGCATATTTTTCATTTGATGAGTTCAAGTAGCCATTGGATCTGTGCTTGGTGGATCAGTTTTAGTTCTTTTAGGAGATGCTTTAAGTTGATTAATATCAAAATCATTTGGATGTTTGATACCTTGATTAGCCAACATTAAAAATTATTTTTCCCCATTTGTTTACAGAACTTTCTCCATGAATTTATCGAAACTAGGATCTTGTTGAGCATGTTGGATGTCTTCATCAGTTATTTTATCTCTTTCAAGTTGGTGGAATCTATGGAATTGATTTTCTTCACCTTCATCCATAGTAGTTTGAGTTTCAAGTTCCTTTTCTTTGAGTTTTTGCTTTTGTGACCTTGTTAAAATGAGCATACAAGTGTAAAAATTTTGACTAAAATTTGATCTTTGTTTGAGGAGTGCCAAGGATAATAACTAAGTCAAATAGAATGACAAATTCTATTGATGAGATTAAGTTAAATCTTAGATTATACAGTGTTGTTTCATGATGAAGGATGACAAATCCTAATGACAAAACTTAGTTTAACAATCAGAGGTGTGATGAATGATTTGACACTTTAAGGTGTTAGATCTTAGTTTAGTTTGAAGAATTTCACTTATAAAGGTTAGTTTCATCAAGTTTAAGACACTTTCATGATTGAAGAATGATTTTTTTCTAAAAATGATCCTTAATTATTGTTTAAACTAATGAACAGATGGTGAATTTAGCTCTTTGGTTTGATATAACAGGATGCACTAAAATATGGTAAAAATGCACTAAAAGATGGAATGGATGTGCTAATAAATGACCTAGATGCACTAGACTATCCCTTAGATGTGCCAGTAAATAGACTCAATGCACCGAATAATGGACCAAATGCACTAAATGTGCTAGAAGATGGACCTAATGCACTAGAAAATGACTCAGATGTGCTAGAGAATTCCCTAAATGCGCTAAAACAAGCCAGTGATGCATTTGACTTCCCTTAGGTATGATTTCAACTAGGTACTCTATAGGTGAATGTGCTAAAAGGTTTTACAAATGCACTAGAAGATGGAACATATGCACTAGAAAATGACCTAAATGTGCTAAAAGATGAACTTGATGCACTAGAAAATGACTTAGATGCATTAGGAAATGGATCAAATATGTTGAAATAGGGAATGTATGTGCTAATCTAGAAATTGTTCAAAGTTTTTGAAATTATGCCTAGTTATTTTTCTTTTAATCAGTGAAATGGATGTTTCCAGGGGGTAAAATTTTGAACAATGATTTTTTTTGGTTGTCTTGTTGGTGAATTATGTGAATTAAGTGTTGTAAATGGATAATTTCTTAAAAAATGGTTCCAAACATAGTAGCTAGTTGTAAAATAGTTTTTTCCAGCCTAGGAACTAAACATTAAGTGTACATTCAAGAATCTATTATGATTCCTTTAATTTCCACAAGTATATATCAAGAGAAAATAGATCAAGCACTTTTCTAAGGTCAAGGGTCACTTAAAATATCACAACCCACATCTTAGAACTATGTCAGTTCACACAACCATGTCACCCCCTAGAGGGCACCCATGTTTTTTCCTTTCCTGGGCCTTAACCAAAGTTGAATCCTCCACTTTTGGCTAGTACTCCCTGATAGTTATATGGTGAGTATCTTGGGGCCAGATTCTTCCCTCCCCTTGTATCGTGAATATTAAAATTTTTCGAAGACTAACTTGGTTGGATTCTACACTTAACATTCATAGTAAGGGTTTTCATTGGGTGTGGAAAATGATAAACTCCCTCAGGAGACCTCCCAACATTTAGAACAAAGGCTTTGGGTATGGTTATCTTACACACTAGATTGTAAAATTGTGAGTTTCCTCAAATTCTCTTTTGATTATAGTGGGTCAAAAAAAAATTCTTTAGTTCTTCCCACTTAGGTTGTTCCCATAGGGTGAGTACTTTTTCCCACTATGGGAGGCCTTCTAAAGGTGCTATCAAAACATGAAATAGTGATTCTTGCATTCTGGTCACCTAGTGAAGAGGAGAGAATATGCCTATCACTTTATAAGCATAGTAGATAGGGTGTTCATTAACCTCTTCTAATTTAGCTAGGTGCCTAATTTAATAAAAAAAAAAGCAAGATTAAAGAAAAATTAACTCCAACCCCTGCAAACAACATAAATAGTTTGATCTAATTGTCTTTGACAACATTTAAAAGTACCTTAAAAAAAAAAGTATTGATCAATTCTTAGAATTTTGAATTTCTACAAAGAAAACCAGATGCGCTAAAAGATCACATAGATGCACTAAAAGAATTAATCTATGCACTAAAGAAACTACTAAATGTGCTAGAAGAACAACTAAATGCACTAAAAGAACCCCTAAATGTAATAAAATATGATTTGGATGTGCTGAAAGATGCTCTGGATGCATCGTAATAGGAACTGGATGAGCTAAAATATGTTTCATATGTGCCAATAGAAATCACGGGTGCACTACATAGAAGTTCACATCCAGATCTGTAAACAAACTTTCCAAAAAACTTCAATAAAAAGGGGCTAAGCCCCACGGTGGGAACCAAAATGTATTGTGAAGTATTGAAATGTGTAAATGCAAAAGATACAACACAATCAATGTGACATTACATTAGAGAATTCAAATCACAAAACTAATCAAATTGAAACAAAGAAAATTCCCTAAAATCATCCCATTGTTTCCTATCTTCAGGGATTCATTAAATCATAATGGCTCTCTGATTTGTGTGTGCACTTATGACCTTTAGAATTACAACCAAAGGAATGCAATGCTAGAAAATGCAAGAACTATATTCCTACATGATTGAGTGATCTACATGATACTATTTCTATGATGATGATGATGTGATAAAGATATGATGCTAAAGACTATGATGCAAATTTTGTATAAAAACTACTATGATAATAGAAATGAAAATAATAACTAATCCATGATTTCTAAACTAAAATTATTTTAAAATGGCAATTGCTAAATGCTCAAAGGAAATTTCTACATAGTAAGATTGCTCAAAGTTGGGATCCATTTGCTATAGAATGAGGTTGTATTTCTAAGATTTCCAAAGCATATTGTGATGTGGCAACAACCAATGGTTAGGATTTTAGTTGGAAAGATCAAGCACCGAGGATGAAGAAGTTAGAGGGAATCATGGAGAGTGTTCCCTTTAATAGAACACTTTTCCAAGTGTGAGAGAGAATAAATGGAGGAATAGAGCCAAGTGTCTCAATTTTGTTTTAGAATTTGGTTAGGAAAATGTTGATTTAAATACTAAGGATATTTTAAATTCATGAGACACTTGATGAGATGGGAAGAGGAAAATTTGTAGACATGTGACTAAATTTAAATTTGGAGTCATTGAAATTTAATAAGAAGATATTCATTAAATAAAACAAACTATTTGAATTTTTTTATTTAATTAAGATTAGAGGAAAATGATTTAAGATTAGAAGAATTAGAAGGTGTGAACTATATAAATAAATTTAGAATTTATTTATACGTAGACGAAATAATATTTTTATTAATTGAATACCTTGTATTTAATTAATTAATTATCCTGGCCGATTTTAGGTGTATACACATACAATGCTCAGTATCATTCCTATGGACACAACAGTACTGGTAGAATATGTTTCCATCATACCAATCAAGGTAAGGTTCTCTGAGAGTTCAAGGGTCTTCCAATTTTATGTTCATATCCCTCAATAACTTTTACAAAATAGAGGAATAAGATTATGATAGTTTCATAAAAATTTTGTTGTGCCTACAACCTCGATCATTGGTTGCAATGACTACATTTGCAGCAGACCTTCCTTTTCTTGAAATGGATAATATAAGTCTTCCTTTGGAAGAGGAGCGTGAGGAGCCCCTGAACTGAATAATCAGTTGTTGGTACTCTCACAATGTAGAACATAGATGTGCGAAAGAAGGATATTTATCAAGGTAAATTTATCCTACCAAGATCACTACAAGTTGGCTATGAATACCTTCGACACATCTGAGTCAGGCAGTGGGTAGGATATTTGTGAAAATAGCACTTGGTATCATGCAATAAAATCAATTATCTTCTCATGCTCTCATTTCTTATATTAGATGAGATCTGAGAAGGTCATCGTCAGACCAATGTTATCCTGACATTGTTGGAGAAACTGATTAACAAGCTAATCAAAAGAGAATATAGAATTGTTAGACAATAAATAGTACCACTCAAGTGTTGTATCCTTGAGATATTGAGGGAAAAGCTTCTCCATCAAAGAATTATGGTGGAATAAATATATGTACATGGTGTTAAAAGCTAACATGTAAATCTGTAGATCTCCTTTACCACCATACATTTCAAACTTAGGAATTCCCATTCCTTGAGGAAAGGGAGTGCTCAAAATTTTCATAGTGGAATTTTTCAAAAGAAGGGTTAAATGATAGGTTGGGTAGAGGCTTGAGACAAATTCACCAATTATTTTTGCATTTGACCCATATTCTATAGAAGAGAATTCAAGCTATGGTTTAAAGATGATAAAGGGCCATTGGAACCTCCCTTAGAGCCACCGCCACTAGAACCTCCTCCAAAACCACCTCTAGAGCCACTACTTTGACCACCACAGGAACCACCATTGGGGCCACTAGCATGGCCTCCAATGGAGCCACCACTGTGACCTTTACTAGAGCCACCACTACCAATGCCACCACCACTCATTCCACTAGAGCACCCCCCACTAGGGGTGCTAGGAGGAGTGAAGCTAAAGCCAAGGGTTATTCTACTCACCTTGATTGTGTGGGATATTTTAGGAGTAGAGGAAATATTGATTGAACACCCTATTTTGGCCATGCATATGGATGTTGTACGCATCAAGACACCTATCCATCTCTCATAGGCATTGAGCACCATCCCTCAAGTAGTACCTAATCTAATGTTATATGAAGGGATGTATGCTTTAGTTAGATCGGTAAGGCCATGTAAGAATTCTACACTTGTTTGATCTTTTTCGTATCATGTATCTCACTTCATTAACAAGCCTAGTGACACTTGTCATATTTGGTACTTTATCCAAGTGATTTCCAAGATCTAATAGTCTCTTTTCTAATTCCAAAAGGTGTTCTATAGGAATGTGTACAACATCATCCTCATCCTTAGATGAAGTTGTAGGGGATGCTGGTGGAGTGGGTACATGAGTGGTCTCGTCAATGAAACCCATCTCGTCTATCGAAATATCCTCTAAAAGATGACTGATAGTAAAGCCTGTGGTAAATTCAGAAGTGGCATTCATCCTCCCCATATGAAAGTGTTGCATACTTCTTCTAACACTGTACCTAGAGGTCATAGATTGGGTTGTGATGCTCATAAAACTCCACAACACCAAAGCCTATAATGGTCACTGAGTGTGAAGGAGAAAGTCTCAAAAAAAAGGAACAAATGGGAATTATTCACGTTAGGTTCACCAAAATGTTGACCAAGCAGACCAACTACTAAACAACTTTAGGTCATGGAAAGACAAGAGTTGAAGGCTTCCCTATTCTACCTCTACTGCACAGGTGTTTAGGGAATTATTTAATGTTTAAAGGTATAGAATGAAGAGAACTCTTATTACTTCTATCACCCTACTAACCAGAAAGTTATATTTGAACTAGGTGAGTAGGTTTCAAGAACCTAGACTATACCTCAGACTCCTCTCTACCAGAGGATAGTACCGTAGAATAGGAATGACACTGCGACACATTGGTATCTCATAGGTGTGATGTCATGCTTATGGATAGATAGTGAAAATGGATAATCATAGGTATTAAAAACCTACTAACATCTTAGCTACTAGAGTTTGAAATGATAAATAAAGAAAGAATTGACAAAATAATAGAATAATGAGAGAAATGTTATAAGAAATGACAAGAGTGAAAGGTGATAGAAAGAAACTTACAGAGGGTCCAATTTTCCAGCAAGCTCCACACAAACAAGTACCTACACACAATGAAGTGGTGAAAAATGTTGGGGCTCTTTCAGGGCTTTCTGCAATTAAACCCACATTTTTGTGTTCCCACCTCCACAAATAGCCAAATAGATAGAGAAATAGAAATGCGATAAAGAAACTATGCTAGAAAAGAATGAATACCAAACTACCATAAGAAAAACTATGCTAGTCAAATCCAAAAATGATGCAAAAATAAGTTAACAATACCACCCTCTACCAGAGGCACTCAATGCCAATGAGAGAAGAATGCAAGTCTACAAGCATGGAAAATTTGACGTGGCCACAATGATGCCAAAGGAAGACTTGCAAGACACCAAGTTGCAACTTCTATGATAGATTTGAAGAATTTTGTGATGTTGGAATAGTTGATAGTGCAGCAAGTAACTCAATAGCTTGCTCAATAATTGTATAAAATGTGAGAAGTTCCCAAAATGTGAAGAGAGAGTCAATGAGAATGGATAATAGACATTTCTAAGTGATTTTGGGAGGGAAAGAGTCATTAAAACATTGATTAGGAGGTGTAGATACATTATAGTTCAGCCCTAATGGAGAATGTAATGCCTCTATAGATTCCTAGGGCAAGAATCCTATCAAGACGGTAGCCCACCATGTAGATGTTCGCATGTGTCCTCGATATAAATTCCCCCACCAACACTACAGACAAGCATCAAGTGGATGGAATTTGAATGAATGATGTGGAATTGCATTATAGGGTTTGGTTTATTCTAAGGTGAAGGTTATAAAATAGGAACTTGTAAGGGGGACCATGAAAATTCACTCCTATACAAGGATCTAATTTGATAAATTACTAATGAGTTTGATGTTTCTTAATGTGGATACCAATAGTGAATATGACTAGATTCTATATCTACTTGACTAATAAAACTATGTTTGATACCAATAGGTGTCTGGAGGAGGTGAGTAAAACATATTTTATATCTATATGAGTAAGTAATCAATAACAATGAATAATCGGGTAAGGAGGAATTGGGAACAATACATATATAAGTGATACTTTCAAATTGTGGTATTATTCTCCTTGAAGGTAGAATTAAGTTTACGTACTAAAATCAAAATATACATAATTAGATGAGTTATCAATAAATAAAATTGTGGGGAGTAGACTAGAAAATATTGAAATTATTATTTTGATCTAACCTTACAAATATGTTGGGTATAAATTATGTGAGCTAAGATGCATGAATAATAATCATGCCAAAGGAAAGGGAGGACTATATAGACCTAAGTTAAATTCCTCCTTATAAATTCATATATTGTGAACCCCTTTTACCTAAGAGGTAATTATGGTTAGTGTTTAATGTTATGAGTAACTTTTTGTTTTAAGGGTTTAATGTGTGAATTATGTGTAAGGGTTTATTGTTATTTAGGGTAATTAAATGTTTATGGGTTTTAATATTGTGGGTTAAGTCTAAATGTGTTTGAGATGAAATTTAATTGTATCATGTGATATAAGTAGGGATTAAGTTTTGGGGGCCTTAGTTAGGTTTAAAATTCAGAAAAACCTTTGAAAAGGTCTTTAAGGACTGATGTTTGGTCAATTTCCTTGGTTATAATGTAAAAATAGATACCTAGGGTCTATACATTTGAGGTGTAGACCTATTGGGAATATGATAATGTCCTTAGAGAGTGATTTAACACTCCAAAATCCCTCATTAATAAAATTTAAATGAGTTTTAGGATTGAGTGGGGTAGAAGGAATGAAGGTATCAATCCCATCCCCATAACTCATTTATGAGAGGAGACCTTCGGGGATAGAATGTCAAAGTCCATATATCCCTCTTAAATGAGGAAGATACCCTCACTGAAGGAGGGGAGTACACTTCACATCTACTCATCCAAGGCTCCTAAGTTGCAACTCTTTTTTATCTTTTCTGAAAAGTAAAATTCATTGCTACCCACGTCTCCTTTTGGAGAATTTAATAGATGAGTTTTTAAAGAGGATACAATTTTGGAGAAAGATAAATTTTTTGCTTATGGAGATAAAGAAGATATTATAGAAATAAGTTACTTTTCCATTTCTTATGGTTAGTTTTACAAAAAAAAAAATCTCAATGTGGTTGTGTTGCAGAAAAAAGAGTTTTTGAAAATGCTAGTGTTCTTTTGTGTAAATGGTAAATGGGCTTGGTGTCGAGATATTACCATTGAAATTGTAGTGTTAAAAAAAAAAATTGGGACATTTTCACACTTGTTTGGGCCCTCCTTGCTGAATTGAGCCTAATGATGCATTGATTTAGTGTTGTAATGTGTTTGAAACCTTCACAATAGGTCTTGGGCTGTTGTTAACTAATGAATTTAAATGGTACCTTGCTAAAGTGTTGTGAAGTGTTTTAACACATTTTCACACTTTTCTAAGGCTTTATTAAATAACTAAACCTAATCAATCTCTTTTTTAACCTTAATCCTGCCTTATTTAAGGTGATGTAAAGTGTTGTAACACACTTTCACATTTTTCTAGGGTTTTCATTAATAAATGGGATTCTTTATGCTCTACTTGGCCTTATTTTACATCCACAAGCCCCATTTAATGCATATTTTCAAGGACAATCATGACACAAATTAATATCCAATCATAATTCAGATGTTTCAGGTTGAATGGCCCCAAGTTTAGTGATCTATGACTCATTTTCCACCTTGGGTGAATGAATCCCACCTAATTTTTGGGTCTTGAACTTGATTTTACACATTTCTAACCATTTTTAAATTTGGTCCCATACATTATGCCAAATGGGACTCATTCGACACCTTGGGAAAATGAGTTCCATGTGGCCCAAAAGAAAAATTACTTCAACTTTTTTGTGGGATTTTATCCTCCTAAATATGATGTCAGCTTGTAGTGTTGTAATCTTGGGAATTCTTTCATAATTAAGTATAAATAAAAAGTTCTTTCATTAATTTTTCACCTAAGACTTTTGCAAGAGTATTAATAATAGAAATTTTGAGTTCACAAGAGCATTCAAGAATTATCAAGAGCATTCAAGAGTCTTCAAGGGTAGATTATTAATAATTCTAAATCATTGTTCAAGCCTCAATCATCATGTCAAATACTTCATGCATCATGTTTGTTGTGTAGCTAACAATTGTGATATAGGGTTCCATGATTCAAGCAACTTCTCGAATCAAGATTAATCCTATTCAAGCAAGATTCAAGATCCACATCCATTGGAGCCATTTCATACATGTTTGTGGCATCTTATTGTTAGATACTGGTGAGTTGCAACATCATATTTTGTTCATTCATCATTCTCCATTCTTATTTTATTCTATTTCAAGGTTTGATTACCAAAATGGGGTTTGACCAAGGAAAACCCCTATCCATTAACAAAACAATATTCTTCCCTCTCTTTAGTGTGTGATTTGTAGGTTTAGATTGAATAAGCATTGGAGAGCAACAATTGAAATTTTTTTCTAAGTGCATAGAAGTTTTCAAGGTTGTTATCAAGATTTGGAGAAAATTGGAGAGCACCTACAAGTTGATTTACAAAGATTAAGATCTAGAAACCTGAAGAAGAAGATTGAGAAGACTAAGAAGTGCAAATTCAGATATTGAAGTTCCAAAAAACTCTAACTTGACTGATTTTCCACTTCTAGCGAATGAGTCCCAGTTTTGGTCAAAATTTAGAATTTTACAAATTTGGATACCAATTTGTTACATTCCTATTCCTACACAGAAACCCAAATTCTAGACTAATTCTCCCAACTTGTTGAATGATTCCCACTCAGAATTAAAGTCATATTTTCTAGAATTTTAGACCTCCTTCAATCCATCTATACATTTCTAGGTGCATACATCCCTTTATGTAGTTTTTTGTGTTGTTTCATTTGCATGTTTAGATCATATAGTAAGTCATTGCATCAAACTAGGGTTTTGCATTCCAACTTACATTTCAACTTGCATTGAATTAGTATTTCCAAGTTCTTACTTGGTGGTGAACCCCTCATTAGTTTATATTCAGTCCCTAGGATAGACCTCTTGCAAGATCTCTTTCTCCTTTGGATCAAGATATCAAGGGTTTTTTCTTGAATGAGAGAGAGTGAAGATTGTCATTCTAGGTTCTAAACCCTAGAAAAAAGCATACAATTTTCCACCTTTCATTTTGGCAAAGCTACGCATGTGGAACATCATAATTCTAATTTGGAGTGCCTTATCATCTTAGATCTTGCTTTCATTATTAACATTGAATTAAGGTTTGCATTAGTTAATTGGAATTCTAGGGTTTCTAATTTTGCATTAGTGAAATTTCATATAGCTTTCATTTTTGTATTCCATTTCATTGAAAATAAAAAAAAATCTACATTTGCACTTAGAATTGAAATCATACAACATAAAAAGCATTAAAAATCAATTAATTTTTTATTTTATTTTTTTTGGAAAAAATCCCTACTAGGACTCATTCACCACCTTGGGTCAATCAGTCCCTGTGCAAACTCAGCACTACATTTTTTAGCATTAGAAGCATTGTTTCTAAGTTTCCATTTGTTGTTTATAGCTTTTTGTTTCAGTTTATAGAATTTCTATTATAGTCATTTCATTGCTCTTAGATTATATTGCATTTGCATTCATCTTGCATTTAGTAGCCCTTGTATGAATATTTGGTATCCTATTGCTAATCCTATAGTGAGACAAAGTTTGAGACTCATTTCATCCTGTGATAGCACAATTGTTGTGGATCTTGGGTTGTCTAGCTCTTTCACTCATAGTATTGACACTAGTACACTAGGTATAGGCCATACCCTTAACAACTCCTTTCCTTCAAGTAGTGTGATGCAAGTTGAAACAATGATTGAGAATGTTCCACAAGAGAACATAATTCAAATTCATGAAAAATTAGTAAACCTATAACATCGAGTGAAAAATGGCAATATTTCAACCACTGCCATCCCTACTATAGATAACATTCATCACATGCTTGAAAGTGAAGATGGACTTTACCTTGTGAAAAGCATAGTTCAAATCTTTGGAAAACACATCACTTCAACCACTAGTTGTCCTTTACCCACAAGCAATGTCACAAGCCAAGGAGGAACTCAAATTGTTCCTCCCACAACAATTGCATCTATTCCCACCTATACCAAGAACCTCAAATCACAACAAAAATGCAACCAACTAGAAATTTGATTCCTTGGGTATTTCCACTAGCATCCCTACTACCTTTGTGGCATTGCATGACATATCTCCTACCACTTTATCACCTATAAGCATTCCATTCACTTTTCCTTTGAACACATACACCTCATCACTTTTTGTACATCCATCTCATAACACAAGCAATGACCCTCTCATAAATCAACTCTTTCAAATTGTTTCATCCCTTCAAAAAAAAAATTTCACCCTCAACCAAAATAAAAAATGGCATGCCTACATACTATGTCAAAAGTAGTCCATTGTCCTTAGAGATATTGCGAACACCGATGCCACAAGGTGCAGAGGTACCTAGATTCAAGAAATACAGAGGAAAAAGAGGATCCTTCTAACCATGTTAATGCTTATACCACCTTATGTAGTGAATTTTTCCTTGATGATAAACTCTTGGATAAAATTTTCCCTAGGTCCTTGAAAGATACTACCTTGGAGTGGTTTTCTTCTTTACCGAACAACTCAATTTGTTCATTCAATAAACTTGTTGAGGAATTTTTCAACCATTTCCAAATTCATATGACTCCTAAGATGACCTTGACCGATTTGATGAGATGCAAGCTAAAAGAAGCCAAAAATATAACTGACTTTATCTCATGCTATCAATCGCTTTATTCCCAAATCGATGTCAAGGTTCTTGGTCCTCACCTCCAAAAGATGTTCATAGAAAATTTCTAAAGTAAGATACAGTACAAGCTTGCCATGTGATGAAATTTCCCTCCTTTATGTACTTTTCTACTTCCTTCCGTGATTATCAAAATTCAATTACTAGTCAAGATAGAAAATCCACCTCTAGTTGAACTGAGAAATCTGAGCACACAAACCAAATTAATTCCCAACCTTTTAGAAAATCGAACAAAGGTTTTCTCCAATTTAATCCCCCTCAAAAAACAACTCTTAATATTAATAACCAATTAGTTGTTGTTAAATTTGTGATACCCTTTAGCTATGGGGACCCTAAAAGACAATTCACTCCCTTACCTGACACCCTTATTAGGATTAGGTGTTTTGATTGGAGATGAACAAGATAGGTGCAATGAGGGTATGAAGATCAGAAACATTGGTGGATATGAGAATATGAGAGCTTGAGAGATGAAGTTGGTTGTGAATGAAAAGTGATTGTGTTATGAAAATTCATAATGTGTTAATGAAAGAAAATTATTTCATTTTATGGAGAGAATCCCTAGGGAAACAAACAATTGAGATCTTTCCACCATAGGAAAGATGGATAAGGACACATGAGGTGGAAGGTGACATGTGATGGGAAGGTACTTGTAAGTACCTTCACATGTGACTAATGTGACCTCTTAATGATCACGTGGGAAAGAGGAAAGCTTAGGGAGAATAAAAGTGAATTTTAAATTCACAATGATTGGGAGGATCTTATGGATAAGACATGGTTCAAAAAGAGAGGTGAGAGGTACCTTGGATAAGACAAGGTGCTTAAAAAGGTAAGTACCTTCCCACATGTGACTAATGTGACAAGTCAAAGGTTCTAGAACTTGCATGGGGAAGAGAAGATTCCTTTGAGGAATAAAAGTGAATTAAACATTCACATGGGGAAGAGAGAAGTTTTGGATGAATAAAAAGGAATTAAAAATTTCTTGGGGGATGTGGAGAGTTGACCAAGATGCTGATTGGATTAGCTAATTAGTGATTAGAAGACGATTAGGGGTTAACGAAGATTAGAATCCAACTTGCAAAAGTTAGAGGATGTGACACATCCTAATCAAGGATTAGGCATGTGCACAACTCTAATGATGAAATTAGGAGATGGATTAAGATTAAGAAAAGGATGTGACATGTAAGGAATTAAATAAATGTCATATTTATTTAATTCATTTGATGAAAAGGAGAATAAAGGAGGTAAGGTATTTAATTATTAACTTAGTAGTTTAGGGATTTAGAAAAAATAAGGGTATTATATAGGTAATAGCGATATTACTTAATTAGTATGAATAAGGGGATGTTTAGATGAATAGGGATAAATTTGGACCAATGTAAGTTTCCAAATTTAGGTGTCTACATTTTTCCCGTCTTTGAGATGGTGTTATGAAGTAGCATCATTTCAAAGAATATTAAAACATAGAACCCGAAAGAATATGGTTAGATTGGAAAGATGCCCCAGTCATTTAAATGAGTGACTAGGAAGGAAAAATGATGGGGGTTAAGATGAAGATTAAGGATTGAGGATTTCCCCTCGAGAGGACAAGCGAGTTTAAGAGAACATGAATGTGCTCTCGAAATGGATGAGATGATGAAAGGGGATATGAGGATGATGATGCAAAGTGATGGATAGAGATAGGAGGATAAGAGATATGAGATTGGGAAGCACAAATGGAGTCAAGGAAAAATGTGATGTTGCCCTAGTCAAGCTACAAGCCAAAATGGATGGATGATGGATGGAGTGTTGTCAATGAGGGAATGGTATATCCTAAAACAACATGAGGATAGGGAGAATACATCCCGATGATGATGATGAAAGTGTTTTTGATGAGGGGAGGATACATCCCAAAACAAAATGAGTATAGGGAAGGATACATCCCAATAAAAAGGGTTGTTGATGAGGGAAGGATACATTCTAAAACAACACCAAAGGATAGGGAAGGATACATCCCGATGATGAGGACGATGATGAGGGTGATTGGATTGAGGCTTGTAACAAGGATGGGGCCAAGGACAAGGATGTGATTAGATGATTTGTGCTAGATTTAGTTGATGAGGATTGGATTGAGATGGGAGATAGATGAAAGGAATAAAAATGATGCGGGAAAAGATGCTTAGAATAAGCAATCTATATTATTCTAAGAAGATGGAAGAGATGATGATAAGAGATTGGATGGATAAAGGAGGTAGAGTGATGAAGGATGAATGGATTAGGGGGATGTTGAAAGATGAGAGGATGGGTGATGAAACAAAATCCTAATGCGATTTTCCATTTTTGAAGCATTGATTTTTGCTATAGCATAAGACACAAGATGCTAGGGTATGAAGAACCAAGGCCGATTAGTGTCTAATGCATAATACAAACACAACAAACAAGAAAGATATCCCACACCCCAAAGTCGTAAAGACCTTGGTCGGGCTAGGTATTGGGATAACCATAAACACAAAAGGATTCCATAGCATAACACAAGACCTCAAGGATCTTGGTGGGTACTACGTGGGACAACCAAGAAGACAAAAACATAAAAAATTCAAGATATGCCCCTATGTGAACGGATCAAAACACACCATAATATGATAAACCATGGTGACCTTGGAAAGTTGTTATAGGGAGATCAAATGATAAATAAAAGCCAAAAGTATCAAAAGATCACAATCAATTGCAAAATGTCCCTTGCCATAGGATCAAGAGGATGGAGGGGGTTGATGAGGTCTACTAGGAAGGATGCATCCTGTTGAGACTAGAGATGGATACTAAACTAACAGATCGATATGATGCATGATATTCAAACTTGATTGGATATGATGATAAGGGTGGATGTCATTTGTGAAGAACTAGCTAGATAAGAGCATACTTGATGACACGACACATGATGTGAGATACAAGACACAAGACTGACACACCCTAAAGACCTAGGGGCTTGAGGGCCAATCAAAGATTAGCCTTGCCTACGTGAAAGTGCAGATCCCTCATAGTTTGATAAAAGACAGATGCTTGACCATGGATAAAGGCAGAAAGAGGATAATGAAGACGTTGATGGATGGCCAAGATAGGACAAAAAAAAATCCCTAGGGGCAGATCAAATGATTGACCTTGCTTATGTGAAAGTGCATGGGCAACACGGTTCGACTAAAGACCAAAGACAAACGATGGATAAAGGATGAGAGGATGACTAGGATAACTGGATAAAATGATGGGACTGATACAATGAGACAAGATAGACCTGGTTGGATTGGATAGGATAATGGTGATCAAATGAAGCTCAAGGATGGGATAGTTATCCAAATCATCAAAAGATGAATTGGGAGGATGATATGATGGATAGATGAATGGTGAGAAAGGATAGGAGATTGGAAATATGTGTGAGAGAATAGAGGATAGATGATGATGATATCGATGGAATTGGGTTTCATGGATGGAAGCCTATAGCTAGATACCAATGACAGGGGATTATGAGATGGGTTGAGGGTAAAGATGAAGGGATGGATAGATAAAGATAAGGAGATGGAAAGATGCGAGGATGGACAGATAAAGGGATATAGGTTTGGAGGGGGAAAAGGTTACTAGATGGATAGATGGAAAGGTAAGGATTTGGAAGATGGATGGATAGAGGGATAAGGATGAGGAGATGGAAGGGATTTTTTAGATGGATAGGAAGATAAGGATGGGGAGTTGAAAGAGATCATTTAGATGTATAGGAAGATAAGGATGGGGAGATGGAAGGGATTGTTTAGATGGATAGGATGATAAGGATGGGGAGATGGAAGGAATTGTTTAGATGGATAGGATGTCTCCAAGGACTTATTTCACAAAGGAAAATATGCCCCCACTCTCGATATGTCAAGCGTGATGAGGCATGACAGATGGAAAATAGAAGGATAGTCAAATAAAGGAGTGAGATGGATATGGATAGTATGCATGGATAAGGAAGGGATATTAATGGTAGCATGAGGGGTGGAAAAGGAAGGTATATGGATGAAAATAGGATGCATGAATGAAAAAGGTAGATATAGAGGATAATCAATACAATAGTGTATGGATGAGGGGAATATATGCCAAGAGATGTCCAACGCAGGTATATATGTTCGCCCTTATCAATATCAAGATCACAAGGAGGATGGAGGGGTTGGGATAAATAGAATATGATGGTAGGATGCGGAAGATAGGTGGGATGGAGCAAAAGGATGGAGGGGATGTATAACAAGAAGATGTGTGCATAGTAAATGTAGGGGATGCATATTAGGAAGCTTCCCCCAAGTGGTGGAAAGAGATAGATGGGGATTTATGAATAACGCATGTTTTCTAGGTTTTCATCATGGTACTTATCCAAGGTGCTTGTTTTCCAAGTTTTCACCAATGGACAAATTATTTCTCTTTAATTTTTTTTTTCAATTTTTTTTTTACTTTTTTGACTTTTTTGGATTTTTTGAATTTTTTGGATTGAAGGTGGATGGAGATGGTAAAGATAGGGATGTGAATAAGTTTATTTATAAGATATCCAATAAGGAGATGGATGAAGGACTCAAGCATCAAATTCCATATGAAGTATTAAGAGCCCATGTTTGAAGCGACTATTGAATGTTGGTACAACCTTATTAGGAGAAATGGATTATGCAAGAAAAAGGATTAAAGGGATTTTATGTGAGAGATATGTTGGATAATGGATGGGATGTTTGATGGGGTAGGTGTGTGATAGTGTTATGATTTCAGGACCAACATTGGCACATATGGTGGTGGATGTGAAATGATAGGGGAATTAATTGATGGATGATGTGGGGATAATTGTGGGGATGGGAAAGTGAATTTTGGGACATAAGGACCCAAAACAGATTTAGGAGATGGAAGGGGTGTGTGATTAGAATTTGGATTAGCAACTTTGGATGTTATAGATTTTCATTTGAAGGAATTGCATCTTTTTTCTTTGGGATCCACATGGTTTTGATTTTTGCTTCGGTGGGACTTTTTGGCCTATGGATTTGATTTAGATTTTGGATTGGATTTGGATTTTGGATTTTACTTTTCTTTTTGTCAACATGTCTTTTAGAGGGGACATGTGGATATTTAGATTCATGCATTTTTTCTTTAGCAATAGTGTTTTTAGTAGCAATGGGATGGGTGTGAGGAGATGTATGATGTGGAGTGATGGAGGTAGGATTATGGGGATTATGTGTAGATGGAGGATGTGTAGATATGTGAATTTTTTGACACTAATTAGGGAATATGAGAGTGGGATGTTTATGATGGGTGACATGGATAGGTGACAGGTTGATGAAAGGATGAATAGGACGAGGTGGAGAGGGTGATTTTGGGGTATAAGGGCCCATAATAGATGTAGTGGGTGGAGGTACATAAGGACACAAAATGGATGGAGCAGATGAGGGAGGAATATGGATGGTTTTTATGAGGCGATACAATGGAGGAGGGGGGATGGCAGCAAATAATCTAGTGGAGTGATGGAAGCAGCCTCTATTTCTTTTAGAAGAGGCTTGTTGAGGATGTATAGAGGTTGTACCAACATTTTTAGATTTCGATTCTTGAGAGATACATCCAAGACCTTCTGTACATATTTTTTCTTTGATCATGATGGGATATAAAATACCTTGCTCATGAAGGCCTAGACCTTTTCTTTGGTAGTTCATGTTCTTAAGCATTCGATCCATGATGATATTTTTGTTATTCTAGAAGAATGATGCAAGTTCATTATTAGGTGGAGGATGATGGATGGTATATATGTTGTGTTTTTCTTCTACAAGGAGACCAACATGGAAGAATGTGAGGGTACCAAGGGGATATGAAAGCGGTGAGGGGTTAGTAGGTTTAGGAAATGATGGGGGATCATGAGATGTAGATGATGGTGTAGCAACATCTTGATAGGGACAAGGGAGTGGTAAGGGATCAAGAGAGGGATTAGGTGACATGATAGGATCTAAATTTGTGGTATTGGGTGATAGCAGCTCATGAGATGGATCGAATTGATCATGGGTATCAAGGGAATCATGGGATGGATTGGATGAAGGACTATGATCTTGAGGTGGACTAGATGGGATGGTAGGATCTTGATTTGGAGAAGGGTATATGTTGGCATTCTTTGGATCAAGCTCTTGGCATGACTCATCATGTGCGGGAGGCATGATAATGGAGTCTTGGAGGGACACTTCAAATGAGGAAGAAAAAAGGATGGAGGATTCAAGGAATTCATGAGAAGGGATATCAGTGATGCTAGGAATGGGATAAGTGGATTGGATTTGGGTGTCTTTGATGGGTTCAGTGACTCTCAAAGTGGGAGATGGGGACTCAAAGCATTCAATGGATTTGATGGTTTCAATGGTTTGAGTGGTGCTAGGGGTGGTAAGAGAAATGATAGGTGTTGTATGGAGAAGAGTCTCATCACTAGTGACCATGGATGATGGATTGGGAGGGCATGGTTCCATGACTACGAGGGGTGGGGTGGGGGATGTGTTCTTTATCATAAGTCCTTGGAGAACTTTTGGGGTGAGAAACTTGCATACTCTAGGCTTGGATGGGGTAATAGGAATAGATGAAGGATTAGGGGTAGGTGAAGGATTGGGATGATGGAGTGGTGGACTAGGATTATATTGAGGAGCGAGATTGGATGGAAGACTAAGATTAGATGGAGGATTAGGATTGGATTGAGGGTTAAGGTAGGGATATTGGAATGGTGAAGTTTGATAGGACATGGATGGTGGATTAGGAAAAGGGGATGTGGGTGGTGGATTAGCATTAGAGGAATACATGGATGAGAGGTTAGGATAGGAAGATGTGGAAGGTGGATTACAATAGGTAGATTGGAAAGAAGGATTAGGACAAGGGGACATGGATGGGGGATTGTAATAGGAATATTGCGATTGTAGATTAGGATAAAAGGATGATGCAGATGAAGGATATGATGAATATGTAGATGGGGAAGATACTAGATATACCTTGTCAAAGGTAGCCTAAAGAGTATGATTAGGGATGGATGAAGACATAACGAGATAGCTTGAAGGGTTGATTGGATTGTGAAAATCGGTTGGGAAAGTCTTACTAGCAATGATAGCATCAAGGGAATCTATGTTGTATACCTCTTGATCGACAAGACTTATGTTATCATTAGGGATGGATGAAGACATAACGAGATAGCTTGAAGGGTTGATTGGATTGTGAAAATCGGTTGGGAAAGTCTTACTAGCAATGATAGCATCAAGGGAATCTATGTTGTATACCTCTTGATCGACAAGACTTATGTTATCATCATCGATGTAATTAGGGTTTCCCTTGACTACTATTGATGGAGGATAAGGATTCATGCTGATGAAAGGATGAATATGATGGATCAAATATTTTGGATGGAAATGGAATAAAAGCTCAAATTAGGATTTAGGTAAAGCTCAGATCTGGATTAGATTAAAGCTCAGATTAGGGTGATTGGATGATACGATGGGATTGATTTTGATGATTGGATTTGATTAGCAAAGGATGACTATGACACCGAATCTTATTGAGATGGAAGTAGATTGATTGGGTTGAAGGTGATTGGATAGGGATGTGATTGGATTAGATCGATAAGATCGATTAATGAAATGATTGATATAATCCAATGATGGATTGAAAAGGATTACAAAACCTATTTAGATATTACCACAGGGTGAATTAGGATAATCATTGATTGGATTAAAGGATAGATAGATTATTATCACATCAAATCCACCTTAAGATTCAAAGCAGATTGATTGGGTAGATGATGATGATCAACTTAGGATGGATGACAATCCTATGAAGGTTTTGTTGATGACTAACAAGTTCAAATACCTAGGTCAAATTGAAGTTCAAGGGATTTGGGTGATGATGGATTCCTAACATAGAGATGCTCTTGGATGAAAAAATGCTCAGAATGAGAAAAATATTGTTTGGAATGGATGAACGACTCTTAGAATGTAGAGACAAAAGCTCATAATGAATGAATGATTACTCAAATTGAGTAAACGATTGAATAGAAGGGATGAACAACTCTCGAAACAGGATATGGAGGCTCGGGATGGATGAAAGTTTACTTAGAATGAGTGAATGAGCACTCTAAACAAGAGAACAAATGATTGGGAAAGATGAATGATTCTCAGAATGAGGAGAAGAAAGGTTGGGATGGATGAACGATTGGTCAAAAAATAGAAATGATTGCTCGAAAGGGATGAACGAATGGTCAATACGAGTAAACAAATACTTGAAATGGGAGACTAACCCTTGGAACAAGGAGGTAGATGCTCAGAATGGATGGCTGATTACTCAGAACAAGCAAATGAATTCTCAAAATAGGGGAACAAAGTATCAAAACTATAGGATGAAGACTTGGATTGAGGGGACGAATGCTCAGAGTAGGAAAAAAGGTACCCAAAATGAGAAAACATTGTGAAAAACATTGTTTGGAGGGTGAGTACGCCCCTCTGCAAGGGTGGGCACACCCCTCTGGAAAGGGTGGATATGCCCCTCTACAAGGGCTAAGGGTGGGTATGCCCCTCTACAAGGGTGGTTATGCCCCTCTACAAGGGCTAAGGGTAGGTACACCCCTCTATAAGGGCTAAGCACAAGTACACCCCTCTATAAGGACTAAGGATGGCTATGCCCCTCTGCAAAGGTGGGTACGCCCCTCAGTAAGGGCTAAGGGCGGGTACACCCCTTTATAAGGGCTAAAGGATGGTACACCCCTCTACAAGGGTAGGTACTCCCCTCTACAAGGGCTAAGGGTGGGTACGCCCTCTGCAAGGTTGGGTACACCCCTCTACAAGGGAAGGTATTCCCCTCTATAAGTGCTAAGGGAAGGTACACCCCTTTCCAAGGGTAGGTGCGCCCCTTTGCAAGAGACTTGGACTTAATACTTAAGTGAAAATAGCTATGGAAAGGTTTTAAAACATAGCAAACAACAAGCAATAATGCTAAATTGAAAAAAATTCACTAGTTTTACAGAAGAAGACATTTCAAACAACACAATCTTATGATTAGTGTTAAAGGTATGGCCAACACAATCCTTAATCTAGGATGAATAAGGAATTTAGGGAGTCCTCGATATAATCTCAGTATGTGAGACACAACCATAAACACTAGCCCATCACAAGTGTGAGCCAGGAATCCTAATGAGATATTGAAAGCCTTAGACCAACTATTCACGTCTATCTAGGTATCACCCTAACTTTGATGCTCCACTAAACATGACCTGACTGTATTGGGATATAGCTTTGGCTCTCCCCCCTTTCTATACCCCACTAGTATGCATGGTTGGGATCGTCCCTTGGGGTGATGAAAACCCCAAACAGGTCCCACTAAGAAGAGAATGCTAACTATTTTTGGCTACTCTCCAGGCTCACACGAAGTGCAAGGGAAAAGCTTCAACAATATAACACCCCCTTGGGTAACACAAAGGACTTAGTTAAGCTACAATTTCTCTTCACCCAGGATCACCAAATGGAACAAGGGGATTGGATATGTCAATATATTACATTCAAAAACAAAATAAAACATTTTGACTCCCCTACTTAGACTATGTGCCTAGATAATAAAGGAAATGACAATGCAATCAACTAATTAGATATTGGATCTATTTTCCCTATAGAAAATATGTTAGAATGTTGTGTTTTTATCTTCAACAAGCATCAAGAGCAACACAAATGTTAGAAAAACTCACACAAACACAAACAATATAGGTTAGGGTTAGTACTAATAAAAAATAACCAAAAAAAGAACCTGAAAAAGCAAGTTACCCCCTCTTTTTACCTTAAAAATTCTCTATCTAGGGTAGGTACGCCCCTTTGCAAGGGTGGGTACGCCCCTTGGAAAGGATGGGTATGACCCTTTGCAAGGGTGGGTACACCCCTCTATAAGGGCTAAGGGCGAGTACGCCCCTCTATAAGGGTTGCTGATGGGTATGTGTCTCTATAAGGGCTAAGGGTGGGTATGCCCCTCTACAAGGGATAAGGGTGGGTACACCCCTATACAAGGGTAGGTACACCCCTTTACAAGAGCTAAGGGAATGTACACCCCTATGCAAGGGTGGGTACACCCCTCAGCCTCCTTAACCTACAAAAATGAAAAAAAACAACAAACATAAAAGGATAGGGACCCCTTTGTGGGTCCCATCGGGCACGCCAGAAATGTGATCAAGTGAAATCCCCTTAGTCTAGATGATGCAAGGAAAAGTGAAAAAATGAAGGAAATGACACCTAACACCTCACGATTAGCCTAGTTGAATTCAAAACAAAGTAAAGATAACAAAAAGAAGTTGATTATACCTTGTCTTAAATTGATCCTTTGGTTGGCCCTTGATGGTTTATCTTGTGTGCTCCCTTTGATGGAAATATGTTAAAGTGGATGCAAATTGATTCAAAATGATGAGGGTTTGATAAGGAATGCAATGAGCAAAGTGGGTAGATGAGGAGATGAACAAGATAGGTGCAATGAGAGTATCAAGATGAGAAACAATGGTGGATATGAGAATATGAGAGCTTGAAAGATGAAGTTGGTTGTGAATGAAAAGTGATTGTGTTGTTATGAAAATGCATAATGTGTTAATGAAAGAATTTTTTTCATTTTATGTAGAGAAGCCCTAGGGAAACAAATGGTTGAGATCTTGCCACCATGGGAGAGATGAAACGTTGAGATCTTTCCACCATGGAAAACATGGATAAGGACACATGAGGTGGAAGGTGACATGTGATGGGAAGATACTTGTAAGTACCTTCACATGTGACTCATGTGACCTCTTAATGATCACATGGAAAAGAGGAAAGCTTAGGGAGAATAAAAGTGAATTTTAAATTCACAATGATTGGGAGGATCTTGTGGATAAGACATGGTTCAAAAAGAGAGGTGAGAAGCACCTTGGATATGATAAGGAGCTTAAAAAGGTAAGTACCTTCCCACATGTGACTGATGTGACAAGTCAAAGGTTTTAGAAGAATTTGGCACATGTGAGTGATGTGAGAAGTCAAAGGTTCTAGAACTTGCATGGGGAGGAGAAGATTCATTGGAGGAATAAAAATGAATTAAAAATTCACATGGGGAAGAGATAAGTCTTGGATTAATAAAAAGGAATTAAAAATTCCCTGGGGGATGGGGAGAGTTGAGCAAGATGTTAATTGGATTAGCTAATTAATGATTAGAAGATGATTAGGGGTTAATGAAGATTAGACGCCAACTTGCAAAAGTTGGAGGATGTGACACATCCTAATCAGGGATTAGGCATGTACATATCTCTAACAATGAAATTAGGAGATGTATTAAGATTAAGAAAAAGATGTGACATGTAAGGAATTAGATAAATGTCATATTTATTTAATTCATTGGATGAAAAGGAGAATAAAGGAGGTAAGGTATTTAATTATTAACTGAATACCTTAGGGATTTAGAATAATTAAGGGTATTATTAGGTAATAGCAATATTGCTTAATCAATGCGAATAAGGGGATGTTTAGACGAAGAGGGATAAATTTGGACCAATGTAAGTGTCCAAATTTAGGTGTCTAAAGATACAATTCAACAAAGTCCTATAGATAATGATTAAAATCCTTTTGATGGTTTGGTTGCATTGCTTGAAACTCAACATCATAAGGGACTAGCTAAGAATCCTCTTGACATTTCTTTTACCTCTAAAGATATACTTAAACATGCACTTGATGGTCCTATTTACATAGCTGACCATATCTATGATAAGCCCACTAATGGGATTTTAATTGATCTCATCTATGGAGAGAACGTGATCATCGAGGATTTCCTAATTTTGCATCAACTCTATTAAGATATATATGATAAACTGATAGCATGGATCAAGATGCACAATGGGTTTTCTTTCCCTATGATAGGATCGATCACCTTACCATTGCGAATAGGACCAAAAATATTAGATGTCTCATTCTCCATCATCCCATAGTCTGACCAGTTTCATGTGAAGCTAGTCTATCCATGGCTTCACTCCATGAATTTAGTCCCTTCGGCTATGCATAAATGCTTAAATTTTCCATTTGAAAATGAAGGGTTCATCGTCCATCATAGTGGCTTTAACCCACTGTCTGCCAAAGGTAACATTTCCTTATATTTTTTGGCATGAGCCTATAGAACCTATAAAACAACAAGAAGACTTCTTTTTCTTTTCCTATCAAAAGTTCAAGACAAAGAAAATAGTAGAATTATCCCTCTGAAATACGTACCCATCTACAACCAAACCTACCATCCTTGGCAAAACCATGATTGAGCCTCAAGAAATTTGAAACAACCAAGACCAAACTAAGACAAAAGCTTTACCTACTTCCTACAAAAGACCAAGAGATAACAAAAATAATCCCATCACGCCTCTTAGAATAAAACAAGTTTATAAAGTTAAAGAGAAAGTGGTTGAACAACCTCTCATAGTTCATTCCGTTCCTTTCCTTAGGGAAGAAAAGAAACCTATGGTTGATCAACCTGCTCCTAGACAAACACAACTTAAAAAAAAAAGCTAAAAGAAATATAGGTTCTAGAGAGAGTAGGTGTAGATTTTGTGCCCCTGCCAGGTTAAATGACAAAAAAAAAAAAAAAAAAAAAAAAAAAAAAAAATCCAAACTTGACTAAAGAAATGCATGATGATCCCCCTTCACTGAAACAAAAAGATCCTATAATACAAATAAAACAAGAGCCAAACACTTCTTTAGACATTATCATTCGACCTTATGTTGTGATTAACTTATATGATGATGAGGAAGTTGCTAAAATTGATGAAGAGGTGTATAATGAATTGAATTCATTGTTTTCCTCTTCCATGAGCTTAAACAACAATTCTCCTAAGAAGAGTGTTGAACGTGGTGATGACCCTAGTTTCAAACTTGCTATTACATCCCTCTAGCTAGTTTTCCACCTTCTATATATAATGAACATGATTGGGATGTGGACAACCTACTCATAGGTTGACACAAATGTGTCTTACTAGTCTTTTACATTATTTATTTTTCATTTTCTTTTGTGTGATTGCATGTGTTTGATGTGATCCGCTATGATGTTTTATTTGATGTTCTATCTCTTTGTGACATTCCTCTATCTGTACCTTCATTTTTCTCTGTCATAGAATCTTTTCACTTTTCCTTTTTCTTGTTAGCAATTTCAAAAGAAAAACACAAGCCAAATGAAAAATATAAAGGAAAAGCTTTTGGTTCAACATGGAAGAGACATGAGTGCCTTGAGGCTTTGCGTCATCACCAAAAGGAAAACACAAGACAAATGAAAAAGATAAATAAATTGATAGTATGGTGTCTAGCAATTTCTTTAAAGTGGGGGAATACATTGGCATTATTCTTTTGCATTTTTCTTTCTCATGGTTGATGGTGTAGTATTCTTACTTTATGTGATGCATTTTTTTCTTTGTGGATGACATTGGGTGTGATTTCCTTCAAGAGTGTGATCTCTCTTAGCATATTACATTCCTCTTAGTGGCTTGATGTGACAAACTGCATCCCCTAAGATGTAAATATTTTATTCTATGATTGGTCCTCTCTTAGAGAAATTAGGCACAATGTTCCCTAAGTTAAGACCTTGTAAAAACTAAGCAAGAATCCTTTGAATGTTCCTTATTGTTGCATTTATATGGCCACCTTGCATAATACACCTTGCATGGATGTGGAGCCATCTTGTTTGTTCATGAGTTCCAAGCATATGGATCTTTCCTTGCCTCATCAAGCTTGAATTTCATTGTTCATGAGCTCCAAGCATACAAAGCATTAGTTGTCTCATGAAGCTCAAAATTCATTTTTTGTGGCCCCTTATTAAATTTATCAAGAGGTATAACTTTTGTATGGTTTTTGAATGCAAAGCCTAACCGAGGCATGAATTTCCCTTAGCCATTCGCACATGAGTGTGAGCACATGTTGTCCATGTGTGTACGTGTCTCACCTCTTTCAAATACTCACCTAGTGGACAACCTAAAATGTTGTTACCTCAGAGTGAGCTTGCATTTTTCAGACAAACAACCTAGATCTGATCCACATCGCAATGGACAAAGAGTTGAAGCTTGGTCCAATATTTTTATTTTTCTTTACTTTCCTTTTCATCTTTGGCAATATATGCTTGTTCCTTTATGATGCTCTTTATCATTTTCATGTGTTTTCTTTTGCACCTATGTTGGTTTTTCATGGGATCTTGATCTTAGGGGATTGATCACCCCTCTAGATAGTTGTCATCTCATCTTTTTTGTATTGGTGCATTTGGACCCCTCTTGAAGTCATTTTGTCTACTTTAGTGTGACTTTGAAGTAAGTTCATCCTCTCACTAAAGTGGGCGCTAAATGTAATGTCAAAAAATGTCACTGGTACATTTTCACACTTGTTTGGGGCCTCGCCAAATCAAGCCTATGAAGGAATTTTTCCTTAATCTTCTTTTTGATTTTCAGATTTTGTATATTTTTGGCTTTAGGATGAATCCATGCTCAAGGAAATTTTTTTTTGGAAAGGTGCACAATGCACCACATGATGGTTGCACAACTTTAGTTTATTGTCTTCCTTTCAGGAGAGAGTTGGGACATGTGTTAGCTCAGTGGTGATTTTCTCAGTGGAAATTTTCATAAATCTAAAAATCCCCACATGCTTGACATGTCATCTCTTCGTTGTGTGTAGGATGCGCTTTAAGGATAAATCTCTTTTAGAATTTGTCTAAGCATGTTGGGTCTCTTTCTTATTTTTGGGTTGGAAGCTTTGATTCGATGTTGTCAGTCTACTTGATTGGTCAACTACATTTTTCTTTTTTTTATCGTCTTCCTTTCGATAGAGAGTTAGGACATGTGTCAACTTGGTAGGGATTTTCTCAAAGGAAATTTTCATAAATTTGAAAATCCCCACCCACTCGACACGTCATCTCTTCACTGCAGGCATGATGTGCTTTAAGGAGCAATCTCTTTTGGAGTTTGTTGGAGCATGTTGGGTCTCTTTCTTGTTTTCAAGTTGGAAGCTTCGAGTTGGCACTGTCATTCTATGTGATTGGCCAACTAAATTTTTCTAGGCTATTTTTTAAGGATTTGATTGTTTTAAGATGGTGGTATTTGCTAAATTTCTAAAGGACATCAATGTGGTAGTTGGGAATTAATGAGAAAATATTGTTGCAGCCTAATTAAAGATCTACAATTGGATCGTGAGCTATTAGATGCAGACATCTGGTAGTATTTACTTTTGGGACATTGACGGTGGTTCTCTTTTTTTTCAGCTATAAATAGGAGGTGGTGACAAAAGGAAGAATTCCTAGTTCCTTTTTCCAAACAAAAAAAATTCTTTAGTTTTCTTTAGTTATAGAAGTATTTTCAAAAGTAAGTTGGCAGAGCCCTGCTTTTCTTTGACATGTTAGATTGTTTCAGGTCAAAATATTAACGGATCAACATCCGACCTTTGTTTTTTAAAGTTTATTTTATATTTTAGCATTAACTGTATGCGAGAAATTTTTGAGACTGTGCATGTTATGGCCTTTATCAAGTTCCTTCTTCATGCTTTCATTTAGAATGAAACACTTTTTCAAATAGTTTGAGTAGTTGATTTCCATGTTGTACACTTATATTGTATGATAATAAATTGGGGAAATTGGATTATGTCTGATGAGCTTCTCTATTTTCATGAAGGGTTGTTATTTTTCCATATTGTGTTATAAAAAGAGGAAGATTTTATGTGGTTTCTAAATGTTTTTATGTTAACCTTGGAAATATTTATGCTTGATCAAGCCTTAATCAACACTTCTCATGAGGATATTTGAAAGACTGCATTGTACTTGTATTTAGCCTCTGCTTCTCATTCTCTTCCCAACAATGAAGGGTTGTGGCATTCTATGTCTAATATATCATTCATAGGAAATACTGGGTTTGGAATGTCATAAAACCTTTGGCACATCACCATTTTAATGTTTAATATTTGTTGGAAATGTATGCCTCAATCAATACAGGCTGAAACCTCTTTAGGAGTCAAGTCGGTATGATTTCTTCAATGTCTGGCCGACAAGCAGTTTGTATCATCTTGTTTTATTTAGGTCATTGTGACCTTGGATGAGTCTCACCGAATGGTTGCACTTTGGAATCGTATCACTGTGACATAGAGCAGTCATTGTAACCTCTCACCGCATGAAGGATCTCTGGCCAATAAGCCATTCAATCAGGCATCAGGGAGACTCTTAGCGACCACAGGCTTTGGAGTAACCTATGACTGCTCGGTGAGAAGTCTCTGTGAAAGCTAATGTCTCGCCGACAGGATATTTCACTTTATGGTCTTCGGCATAGCGTATTGTCTTCGGCGTATCTTATGGTCTATCAGTAAGAAGTCTTACTAATATACAAATGTCTCACCGATGAAGGCTTAAATGTTGTTCATCAGAGTAACATGTTTATTTCATTATGATGTCTTGGTGAAGTGAAAATTTCTTGCCGACAGGAATACATATGATGTCTTCGTCGTAACATAAAGATCCCAGTGTGAGGTCTTAGCGAACAGTGAAAGGTCACGCCGATGGGGACACATCCAAATTTTCATCGAAGTAACTCAAAGTGATCAGGGAAAGGTCTTGGCAAGAGTGTTAAGTCTTGCCGACCATTTTGTGTTCAGTGTAACAAAAAGGATCTTGGAGAAACCTCTCGGCGAAGGTGTTAAGTCTTGCTGACTAGTGAGTGGAGCTCGGTATGACTTGTCTGTATTCAGCACAACATATTAGCAAAGGTGATTGGTTTTTCTGATAGTTGTATACTTTCGATGTAACGTAATGTTGCTCTATGAGACCTCTTACCGATATCGGTATGTCTTGCCGACTTTCCTTCGAAGCTTGATATGAAAAATGACTTCGGTATGACCTTTGGTGACTCAGTGTGAGGTCCTCGCAATAGTGATAGGTCTCACTGACTGCTTGGTACTTCGGTGTAACACAAGAAGACTCGTTGAGATGTCTTGGTGAGAGCGATAGTCTTTCCAAAAGCAATACTGAAGCCGATACATGTTGTAAGCTCGATGAAACATCTTGGCGACTATGGTAACTCTTGGCGATGTCGATATGAAGTCTATGTGGCATCGGCAAGACACTGTTAGAGTCTCACTGAGACTCCAACTCAGTGTGATTTCTCTTGAAGTCATTTGTTCGTGTGATACTTTCTGATGTGGCATCTCGTGGACGAATAGGAGTCGAATGTGAACAGTTAGCAATTGGTTCATTGTGATGGTTCTATGAGGGAGATCGACGAGTATGGAACAATAGAGATATACTCTGTGATTACAGTTTGTGGTTGGTTCAATTTAACAAATGTTGTTTCAGTTTCGAATTGTATCAGTGGATGAATTTTGTTCTATATAGACTATAACCAAAAGTTCCTATAATAGATTGTCCATGGTGAATGCTGCTGTAAACAGACACCAAAAAGATAAGTCTATCATTTTTATGTAATTTCCATTGCTGTAATACAAAGTGATTTCTCTTGGTGTGGTGGGTTTTTCTCCCATAAGGGTTTTCCCACGTCTATCTAGTGTTCTTGTGTGATTATCAAAACTTTGTTTCTGTTATCTATCTCAAAGTGCATCTTAATTGGACTGTAATTGTAAAATTTAAAAGTGTCTCTGCATTCTTCCCTGAGGTTTGATGTTAGGAGGGTTGTTTTCTGCACCTTGACTTTCCTTACAAGTGGTATCAGAGCCTGTCCAGTTGTGTTATCCTTGTGGGTATGTTGGGTTTTTTGAGTCAATTATGTTCAGTGGGAGTCTTGTAGAGTTTGTTATTTCTGATTACAGGTTGAGATGGCTAGCACATCCGGGAATATGGAAATAGAGAAATTCAATGGCAGTAACTTTGAGTTGTGGAAACTCAAGATGGAGGATCTTCTTGTTGATCATGATCTGTGGCTTGCAATCTCTGGAACAAAACCTCAGACCATGAAGCAAGAGGATTGGGACCTGATCGATAGAAAGGAAAAATGGCTAATAAGGCTCTGTCTAGCAGACTCTATTCTTCTGAATGGCATGAAGAAAAGACTGCAGCCTCTTTGTGGACAAAACTGGCATCTATTTATCAAGGGAAATCCTTGGTGAATAAATGTTTCCTAAGGAAGAAGCTATATAATTTGAGAATGCAAGAAGGAGGGTCTGTACTTGATCATTTGAATACATTTAACATGCTGATTGCTCAATTGACATCTGTTGGTGTAAAAATTGAAGAAGAGGATTGATGTATGCTTCTGTTGTGTTCTTTGCCAAACTCATGGGATCATCTAGTGATGGCTATTGGGAGTACAACATCGAAGTTCAAAGTTGATGATGTTGTTGCATCTTTGCTGTCAGAAGAGATGAGGAGGAAATCCTTTGAGATGGTGAAGGAAGCTATTACTGTTAGAGGAAGGTCAAAAGAGAAAGGCAAGAAGTCAAAATCAAAATCAGAGGGGAGATCAAAGTCTCCTGGCAAGAATTCAAAGGTGAAGTGTTGGAACTATGGGAAACCTAGTCATGTCTGTAAGGACTACAAAGAGGAGAAAAAGAAGAAGAAGAAACACTCTTCCGATAATGATTCTTCTCAGGGTGATTCAGATGCTTTCATTGTTTCCTTGGCTACACAGGCACCAGATGATGTCTACCTGATTGATTCGGGAGCATATTTTCACATGACATCTCATAGAGACTGGTTCACAAAGTACAAAGAATACGATGGTGGAAAGGTGTACTTAGCAAGTGATTCTACTTTGGAAATCGTTGGTTGTGGAAGAGTCAGAATCCAATTCCCTAATGGCAGAGTTAAGGGGATCAATGATGTAATGCACATACCAGGTCTGGCTCGAAATCTACTTTCTATCAGGAAGCTAAATGATATTGGAGTGCAAGTCATGTTCTTTGGAAATGGCTGGAAGATGACTAGAGATTCAATGGTGTTGGCTAGAGGTACTAGGATTGGTACTATGTACAAGCTGGATGCACATGTTGTTCAATGTAACAATGTCACTAGAAAGTCACTAAAAGCTATTCATGGAGGTAAAAAGGAAATTGTTCCAAATTGTGTAAACTCTATGGAAGTAAAACTTCCAGCAAAGAAGACTATGCTCTGGCATCATAGGTTAGGTCACATAGGAGCGAAAGGTTTAAAAACCTTGAAGAACAAAAACCTGGTTGAGGGGTTTCATAATTGTAATCTTGAATTTGATTTCTATGAACATTGTATATATGGAAAGCAGCATCGTGTTTCATTTTATGATAGTCCTCACAAATCTTTTGGTTTGCTAGATTATATTCATTCGGATGTGTTTGGTCCTGTGAATGTTTCTTCTTTGTCTAAATCAAGATTCTATGTGTCGTTTATTTATGATTATTCAAGAAGAGCATTTGTATATTTTCTGAAAAGTAAATTAGAAGTGTTCAGTCGGTTTAAGGAATTTAAGAACCTTGTAGAAAATCAGACTAGTAGAAAAATAAAATACTTAAGGACTAATAATGGCAGTGAATTTTGTTCTGATGAATTTGAAAGATATTGTAAAGACCATGGGATCAAAAGACACAAGACTACACCTTATACTCCATAGTAGAATGGAGTTACAGAAAGGTTCAATAGGATGGTGATGGAGAGAGCATGAAGTATGCTTAGTAGTGCTAGTTTGGAGGAGAAGTTATGTGTTGAGGCTACTGCTACTACATGTTATTTGATTAATCAGTCTCCAAACTCTTCTCTTGTTGAGAAGACACCTTTGGAAGTGTGGTCTGGTAAGAAGCCCTCTCTTAGACATATTAGACTCTTTGGCTATGAAGCATATGCATATGTGTCAGATGTGAAAAGATCTAAGTTGGAGAACAAGGCTGTCAAATGTATTTTTATTGGCTATAGTGCTAACAATAAAGGATACAAGCTTTGGAATCCTATTACAGAGAAGGTTGTATATAGCATAAGCGTAATATTTCATGAGTTGAAACCTCCCACCTTAGATCTATAGTTAGAGACAAAGTCAGAAAACAATAAGGAAGTAGCAGTAATTCCTCCTAGTCTAGAGAAAGAGGAATTCAAAATTCAAAATGTACCTGAAACTGAGGAGAGCTCAAGTAGTTCTGAAAGTTCTAAAGAAGAAGAACCTCAGCCTCAGCCAGTGAGGAGGTCAACCCAAGAAAGGAAACAACCAGATAGGTATGGGTTCTCATTGATTGATTCTACTTGTGTCTATGCTTTGATTTCTAGCACTGATGAGCCTAGGACTATAAAGGATGCAATTAAAATGCCTGATTCATATTCTTGGTTGGAAGCCATGGAAGAAGAGATGGAATCTTTAGAAAAGAATAAAACCTAGAGTCTGGTGCCCTTGCCTGAAGGTAGAAAACTTGTAGGCTGCAAGTGGGTATTTAAGAAGAAGATTGGTCTGGATGGCAATGTAGAAAAATACAAGGCAAGACTGGTTGCAAAGGGTTATTCCCAGGTAGAGGGAATTGACTATGGGGAAATATTTTCTCCTATAGAAAAGATGACATCTATCATATTTCTTTTCACTTGCAGCAACATACGACTTAGAGGTGGAATAGATCGATGTGAAGACAACATTTCTTCATGGTGATCTTGGAGAAGAAATATATATGTCCTAGCTTGAGCACTTCGTTGAAAAAGGTAAAGAAAAACTTGTATGCAAATTAAAGAAGTCTTTGTATGGGTTAAAGCAATCACCTATAATGTGGTACCAGAAATTTGACACTTTTGTATTGTCTTTGGGATTTGTGAGATCAAAATCAGATCACTGTGTATATTATAAAGCTGAAAGTGATCGAGTTCTTATTATTGCTCTCTATGTTGATGATATGTTGTTCATAGGAAATAGTAAGCTAATGATTTCTGATCATAAGTCTCAGTTTTCTGCTAAGTTCAAAATGAAGGATCTTGGTGTAGCAAGGTATATTTTGGGGATGGAGATAACTAGGGATAGGGAGAATAGAAAACTATGGCTCAGTCAGAGTAAGTATATCAAGACTGTTCTTGAGAGATTCTATATGAATGATTGTAAACAACTAGTTGTCCCAGTCTTGTAGGGAATGAAGTTATCAGTTGAGGATTGTCCAAAATCTCCTACTGAGATGGAGGACATGACTAGTGTACCTTATGCTAGTGTAGTTGGCAGTCTCATGTATGCAATGGTTTGTACAAGGCCAGACATTGCACAAGCAGTGGGAGTTCTTAGTCAATTTATGGCTAATCCTGGAAGAACACATTGGGATGTTGTAAAGAGAGTTTTCAAATATTTGAAGGGTACTTCAGATTTTTCTTTGTGTTATCATGGGAACTTCGTTGAATCACATAGAACTCTTAGTATTCATGGTTATGTGGATTCTAATTGGGCAGGGGACATTGGCAGCAGGAGATCCACCAGTGGATACATATTCATGATGAATGGTGGTGTGGTTAGCTGGATGAGCAAGCGGTGGGTTGTAGTCGCTTTGTCCACTACAGAGGTTGAATACAAGGAAGCTACTCATGCTTGTAAAGAAGTAGTATGGTTGAAATGTTTGTGTTCTAACATTGGTTTTGATGCAGGGGAGATAAGTATTTTCTGTGACAGTCAGAGTGCAATCTGTCTGGCAAAGAATCCTACTTTCCATGCCAGGATGAAACATATTGATGTACAGTATCACTTTGTACGAGATATGGTTGAAGATGGAAAGGTCAATTTGGAAAAGGTTGATACTCTGGAGAATGTTGCAGATGCATTGACAAAGCCAGTGAGCACAGACAAGTTCAGTTGGTGTGCCAGTTCAATGGGCCTTAGTGCCCATGTTTTTCAGTACGTTTTATTTGTGCTCTGGAGGTGCCTGTATGATCTTCGTCAAGTGGGAGATTGGTGGAAATGTATGCCTTAATCAATATAGGCTGAAACCTCTTTAGGAGTCAAGTTGGTATGACAGCTTCAATGTCTGGCCAACAAGCAATTTGTATCATCTTGTTTTATTTAGGTCGTTGTGACCTTGGATGAGTCTCACCGAATGGTTGCACTTTGGAATCGTATCACTATGACATAGAGCAGTCGTTGTAACCTCTCACTGCATGAAGGATCTTTGGCCAACAAGCCATTCAATCAAGCATCAAGGAGACTCTTAGCGACCACAGGCTTTGGAGTAACCTATGACTACTCGGTGAGAAGTCTCTGTGAAAGCTAATGTCTCACCGACAGGATATTTCACTTTATGGTCTTTGGCATAGCATATTGTCTTCGGCGTATCTTGTGGTCTATCGGTAAGAAGTCTTACTAATATACAAATGTCTCACCGAAGAAGGCTTAAATATTGTTCATCAGAGTAACATGTTTATTTCGTTATGATGTCTTGGTGAATTGAAAATGTCTTGCCGACAAGAATACATATGATGTCTTTGTTGTAACATAAAGATCCCGGTGTGAGGTCTTAGCGAATAGTGAAAGGTCACGCCGATGGGGACACATCCAAATGTTCATCAAAGTAACTCAAAGTGATCAAGGAAAGGTCTTGGCAAGAGTGTTAAGTCTTGCCGACCATTTTGTGTTTGGTGTAACAAAAAGGATCTTGGAGAAACCTCTCAGCGAAGGTGTTAAGTCTTGCTAACTAGTGAGTGGAGCTCGATATGACTTGTCTGTATTCAGCACAACATCTCAGCAAAGGTGATTGGTTTTGTTTATAGTTGTATACTTTCGGTGTAACCTAATGTTGCTCTATGAGACCTCTTGTCGATATCAATATGTATTGCCAACTATCCTTTGGAGCAAGGTATGACAAATGACTTCAGTATGACCTTTGGTGACTCGGTGTGAGGTCTTGGTGATAGCGATAAGTCTCGTCGACTGCTTGGTACTTCGGTGTAACACAAGAAGACTCGTTGAGATGTATTAGCGAGAGTGATAGTCTTTCCGAAAGAAATATTGAAGCTGATACATGTTGTAAGCTTGGTGAAACATCTTGGTGACTACGGTAAGTCTTGGTGATGTCAATATGAAGTCTATGTGGCATTGGCAAGACACTGTTAGTGTCTCACCAAGATTCCAACTCAGTGTGATTTCTCTTGAAGCCATTTGACCGTGTGAGACTTTATGATGTGGCATCTCGTGGATGAATAGGAGGAGCCGAATGTGAACATTTAGCAGTTGGTTCGTTGTGACGGTTCTGTGAGGGAGCTTGATGGGCATGGAACAACAGAGATATACTCTATGATTGCAATTTGTGGTTGGTTTGATTTAATAGATGTTGTATCAGTTTCAAATTGTGTCAATGGATGAATTTTGTTCTATATAGACTGTAACCGGAAGTTCCTGTAATAGATTATTCATGGTGAATGTTGCTGTAAACAAACACCAGAAAGATAAGTCTGTCATTTGTATGTAATCTCCATTATTGTAATACAAAGTGATTTATCTTGGTGTGGTGGGTTTTTCTCCTGTAAGGGTTTTGCCACGTATATCTGGTGTTCTTGTGTGATTGTCAATACTCTGTTTATGTTATATGTCTCAAAGTGCATCTTAATTGGACTGTAATTGTAAAATTTAAAAGTGTCTCTGCATTCTTCCCTGAGGTTTGGCATTAGGATAGTTTTTTTCCACACCTTGACTTTCCTTACAATATTTACATTTCCTTATACCTTGTTCTCAAACTTAGAGAAGAGTTGGATTTCTATAAAAATCATATAGGTATTCAATGAGGCCCAAATTGGTCCCCCACTCGTTGATTTTCCCATAAGGTTGTTGAAGAGGTGCAATCTTTGATGATGAACAATTCTTTTTCTGGCATGCCCTATGGGACCCAAATTTTTATGAACATTTGATTGGAAGTCTAAAATATTTCATAAATCAAGCTAAGGGAAAAAGCTAGATATTTCATACCTAGAATCCAAACAAGACCATCCTCACGAGGCCATTTCCAATACTCCCAGTTACCTTCCTTAATATCTAGGAGAAGAAGACTTATATGTTTTGTATCACCTGTAAGGAGTAATAGAGTGAGAAGTTAGAGCCCAAGATCTAGAGCCCTATCTACTCCACTATGAGGTCAAAATTTCCAAATCAGAATACCAGTATACCTGATTCATAGGAATCTATTCTCCATGGCTCATATAGCTACCCCTACTCCTAAAAATTTCATAACCTAGGATAGTGGTAGTTCGCTACAACCGCCTATGCCTCCACAAGTATGGCTTATCATACCAGCTAATGCCCTCAAGGCTATTCCAAAATTTTCTAGAGAATACTTTAAAACCCCCTTCAAACACCTCCAAGATATAGCAGAGATATGTAGGGCACATAACATAGCAGAGGAAAATATTGCTCTTAGGTTTTTGGATGTTTTGTTCAAAGGGAAAGTTCAAGATTGGTATCAATTTTTGGCCTTTGGTTCTATCCACTCCTAGGATCAACATGGAGAAAGGTTGCTCAAACGCTTCTCAAAGAAGGGAGATTGCTCCTCATTACTACAATAATTAATCACCATCAAAAGAGCCCCATAAGAGGCCATGAGTTATTTCACCATCAAGTTTCAGAAAACCCAATAGAGAATCCCTGTGATTGCTCAACCTCCAACTGTGATGGTTTTTATGTTCTACCTGTGAAGTAGTTTAGCCTTGATCATTTTAATTTTTGGCTTGTTTAATGCTTTCAGTTTTAGATGTGTCCATGCTCAAGTAGAGTTATGAGAAAGGTGCGTAATGTGCCATGTGGTGGTTGAATAACTTTTGTTTTTCACCTTCCTTTCAGGAGTGTTTCAAGAAACATGTTGGCTCATTAGATATTTTCTAAGGAGCTATATTCATGAGTTAGAAAGATTCTGCATTTTTGACACATCATCTATTCGTTGTGAGCAGATTGTGCTTCTTATGAAGCAATATCTTTTGGGATTTTGTCAGAGCTTGCTAGCCTTTTTATTTCTTTGTTTTTAGGATGGAAGCTTTGATTCAGTGTCTTTGGCTAATGTGATTGGTCAATTGGACCTTCTTTCTAGGCTATGTTTATAGGATTTCATCGGTTATAGACCTCTATCTTTTCTAAATATATGAAAAGAATTAATGCGGCAACTATAAAAGAGAGGTGGCGATAAATGAAAAGGTTGGATTCCAAGTTTTAGTTTCCTTTGTCAAGGAAAATTGTCTTTAGTTTTCTTAGGATATAGAACTATTTTCACGAGTAAAGTTGTAAAACTACTTTTCTTTGGCATGCTATATCTTTTAAGGCTTAAACTATTGTCAAATTGGCATCCAACCTCTGTTTTAATGTTCATTTGATATTTAGAGCATGAATTATTGAGATGAAATAATTGAGATTGTGCATGTATGGCCTTTATCAAGCTTTATTTCTTTATGTTTTCATCCTAAATGAAACACTGTGTCTTGCAAGCTAAATTTAAATAGTTTAAGTAGTTGATTCCCATGTTGTATGCTTGTATAGTAGAATAATAACTTGTGAAAACTAGATGATGTCATTGGACTTCTCTTTTTTTTGAATGGTTGTTGTTTTATCATATTATGTTGTATTAGGAGGGAGAGTTCATGCAATTTTTGAATTTTTTTTTGTTACCCTTAGAGATCTTTATGTTTGATTGGACCTTAATGAACACTACCTACACAAAGATTTGGAAGTCTTCACTGTGCTTTTTGTTAGCCTTTTTTGTTCGTTCTCTTTCCAATAATTAAGGGTTGTGGTGTTCTGTGTCTAATTATATCAATCATAGGAATGGTTGGGTTTGAAATGTTGTAAAAGTGTTGGCACATCACCATTTTTTATGGTTTATATTTACATTTCCTTCTACCCTTTCCTCCAAACCCTAAAGAAGATCCAACTTTCCATAAAAATGTCAAAGGTATTTAGTGAGGCACAAATTGATCCCCCACTCAATAAATTTCCCATAAGACTATTAGAGAGGTGCAAGCTTTGATAATCAATAGTTCTTTTTCTGGCATGCCTAGTAGGACAAGAAGTTTTCTGAACACCTAATTAGAAATCAAAAATATTTCTTAAATCACGCTAAGGAAGGAAACTAGAAGTTTCATGTCTAGAGTCCAAAAAAGAGTATCGTCAAGAGGTCACTTCTAGTACTCTTAGTTACCTACCTCAAGACCTAGGAGGAGAATACTTACAGGCTCTCTATCACTTGTAAGGAGTAATAGAGAAAGAAGTAAGATCCCAAAATCCTGAGCCTTATCTACTCCACCTAGAGGCTCAACCATTCAAATTAGAATACCTATATACCCGATTTATAAGAATATTTTCTCTATGGCTCATGTACCTCCCCTCACTCCTAGAAATTTAATAACTTGGGATAGCAATAGTTCACTATGTCCTCCCACACCCCCAGATGTATGGCCTACAATACCCGCTAATGCCCTCAAGGTTATCCAAAAATTCTTCAAAGAAGATTTCAAAACCCCTTCCGAACACCTTCAAGATATAGCAAAGGTGTGTAGGGTACATAACATAATAGAGGAGAACATCACTTTGAGGCTATTAGCTACCTCTTTCAAAGGAAAGGCTTAAGATTGGTATTGATCTTTGGCCTTAGGTTCTATCATCTCCTGGGATTAGCTCAGAGAATGGTTGTTTGAATGCTTCTTAGAGAAAGGAGATCTATCTTCATTGCTACAACAACTAATCACCATCAAGAGAGCTTGACAAGATGCCATGAGTGATTTTAACACCAAGTTTCATAAGACCTAGAAAAGGATCCCCATGACTGCTCAAAGCCAAGCTATGATGCAATTCATGTTCTATCTGAAGGCTCTTAATTCAGACATCATAGTTATGATAACCTCCATGGGAGGGGATATCTTGCTCGATGCATATGAGGTGGCTATGCATGTAGAGAATAGTATAATTTATGTCGAGAAGCTTCTACCTTGACCTCCAATGCCAATATTTGTTGAAATATCTATTGTCCTTTAGGAAGAAGCTATTCCAAGCACTTTCGCTACACAATTGATGTCAACCACACTACAGTCTATGTACGTGTATCCTATCGCTCAAACAAGCTCATTGGGCTATTCCTCAATCGTAATAGATGGCAGTGACATGAAGAGTCTCATGCAAAATTTTGCTAATGAGTTGGTCATTATCAAATGACATCAAGCAATATATTTGAAGTAGAATATGCAAGCCTTTGGCAGAGGCAAGTCATCTTATTAGTATAATCCATACCAAGGATCCTCCAGAGCAGGTGGTCAATAGGTGATGTATGCAAACCAGATAGTTCTAGTTATAATGCCACTATAAATGGTGAAACATAGCCTGAGTAAAGAGTTAATTCCAGACCAGAATAATTTGGCGGAAGATGAGAATGTATGGTGCTTCCCATGTAGCGATAGCCATATGCCCTAAAATTTCCCAAGGGGGAATATGCAACAAAGGATATCGGAATAGAGGAGAAAAGGCGTGCTCCTAAATATGGATGAATATGAATCTTCTAAAATGGAAAATTTTCTTTTTAGAGCACAAATGCAATGAATTTCCTTAGAGCAAGAACTAGATATTGTGCCTGATCAAGCTCTATTTTCATGGATAGAAGAAGATGCAGTGTTTGCAAATGAAGCTCCAATGACTAGTGTTCCACAAGTGCAATCGAATTACAACACAATATATAAAAGAAGGATCATGGGAGAATATAGGCAACAAGCTCTTCCATGCCCTTAGCCATGTCAACCACCTCTACTAGAAAAGAAGGCTCCATTGCTGCTCATCTAACCTTTTCCACAACCACATGATCTGTCATTGGTAGAGAAGGCAGAAAACAAGACACGAAGCCAAGTAATTCATGGAACATTTTCTTCTAAAAGAAAGAGAAATACCACCATGCAAGCCTAAGACTCAACTAGTCAGAATGATCAATGTGGTGGAACAACTGAAGAAGGTGCTTGCTAATGTATCATTGTTAGGTGTCATATCTATTTTTGAATAAAATACATTGCTTTGGGAAGCATTAAAGAAAGAAGAACAAATCTTGTAGGCGGATGTGACTCAGTCATGTGGTGGAAGTGGAGACAAAGGATTTGTGTCACCCCCTCAAGCTCTGAAAATAGTAGCTCATGCAAATGATGTAGGTGATGCAAAAGCGAAAGAGGTAAGAAATCCAAAGGCCACACCTTTCTTTTTAAAACTTATTGTGGGAGATAATATTTTGCATAATAATATGATTGACTTTTGGGCTAGTATGACTATCATGCAAAAACAAGTGGTTGATGCTTTGAAACTTAAGTAAGAGCTCCTTGAAAAAGGAATCATGCAACTAGATGGGAAGAAGGTTCTAATCATCGGCCAGATAAAAGATCTATTTCTAACCATCTTCTCATGTCCAAGCCAAACAATCACATAAGAAATAGTGGTGATAGACATTTCCCTGGTGTTTGGAATGTGTCTTTTAAGAGATTTTACTATAAATCTTGGTAGATGCTTAATGCTTGACTGGTCCCACCTAATATTGATAACCAAGAATGGGGTGAAGATGAATATTTTATCTCAATATTTAGATCTTGAACACATTGTGGACAATGTAGTCCTATACTTTGAGCCAACACATACCTCCATCTCTCAGCAAGAGATATATTGTATATAAATGCTGGAAGATGAAGAAGATACAAGTGATTGGACTCCTAAAGAAGAGGTGCTACTCAACCAATTCATTAACTCTGATCCATTGGACAACTTCCATGCAATAGGCTTATGCACATATGAGATTTTTGATGATGATCAGGTCTTTCCAAAATTAATGAAGGATCGAGAGGAATATGATGATCATCTATGGACCCTGTATTTTGATGGTGCTTAGTGCAAAGCTAGCTCTAGAGTGGGTGTCCAACTAGTGTCTCTAACAAGATCGGTAACCCTCAAATCTTAAAATTTTTAGTTTTCATGCTCCAATAATGATGACAATGCAATAAAAATTAGAGAAAAAGGAGTGGTTTAAAACTTATATTGGTTTCCAATGCCAAAAGGGAAATAGAAAGGGAAAGGAAGTTTATATTGTTAATTCCTTGACTTTGTAAAGATCCACATGCATGAGTTTGAAGGAGAGTTTTTTTTTTAGAGCATGAGTTTTGTGGTGGATTTCTCTGTTGCATTGAGATTGTCTTCTCTCTATAGCATATTTCTTCTATCTTCTTTGTATCTCTATGGCAGTGAGCCTTGTTAGATAGTGAATCCTAATCTAGACAGTGAGTCCTAATTTAGACAGTGAGTTCTAATCTAGATAGTGAGTCCTAATTCAGATAGTAAGTCCTTGTTTTGGTAGTGACCCTTCTATCTCAGGTAGTGAGCCTTTTGCAATCAGTTTTGATATTCTCTATAGTGTGAGCTAATTCTCACTATGGTTTTTTCCTTATTGGGTTTTCCATGTAAATCTAGTATTGTTGTGTTTGTGTGATGATTTTCAGTTACTGCACTTGTACTTAATGTTTATTCATTTAAGTAGTATTAAAGATTATTTTTGGTGAATTATTTAAAGGTTTTGTGACAAATGATTTCACTCGCCCCTCTCATTTTTATAATACCAATGAATATTGCTAAATTAAAATAATTTATAATTATAATTTTAGCTTTTAGTTTCTTATATTAAAAGATCATAAAAATTATTTATTTAGTTTTTACGACATTACAAAAATTATATTTCAAATAATTTAAATTTTAAAGTTAAATTTATATTTTTTATTTTTAAAAATAATAATAATAATATGATTTTTATAGATATAAATATTTTTAGAACATTCTAAACAAAAATAATACTTAAAATAGGATTTAAAATAATTTAAAACTTTCAAACACAAAATCATATGGAAAAAAGTTAATATGATGGTTGCCAATGAATATGCATGAAAAAGTAAAACAATTTTTATTGTAGGTCATCTACGTGTCATTAGAAATAGTCTTATTATGCCTCGGAATAATGCTATTCTCTTGGGATATTTTGCACCACTACAAACATGGCCAATCATAATGAAGAAAAAATAAATTTTAAATTACTTGATATAAAAAAGATGCTCATATACATGAACTAAAACATTAAAATATATTTTATTGAAAGAAAATAAAGAATTTGATTGGCTTAAATTAAAACATTTAATCACTAGTTAAAATATTCCCCCTCCTAGCCCTAATGGGTGCTTGAAATAAAAAAACAACCAACATTTGAAGCTGCATGGTATCTTAGTAACTTCTTCTCTGTTGTGACTTAGGGTTTTGGGAGATCTCAGCTGTGAAAGAGTGGAGCCAACTGCAACCCTGGAAATCACTGTGTAGGGCGACCACCGTTTTCATCTCGTAACCACTGTTTATAGGTGTCTTTTTTGTAAACAAATTCAATGGTGGAATAGAAGCAATTCTTTTTTGTTTTTCTTGATAAATCAGAATGGTTTTGATGCAGTGCAGGTGCAAGGTCTTCCAAGAGAACGCTGTAGACGGCCCATCGTTTTTGGCCACCGCTTCTTATATGGAGTAAGTTATCCGTTTTTCTTTGGGTACCCACTACTTTGCACTATGCAACAGTCATAGAGAAAAATTTTGACTGTTAATGGTCTTCTGGAACAAAAATGCAGGAATAAGGAAATAAGCGTCACAGGAGAGAGCAGTTGCAAGTGTGCAGGTGGGTGCATTTCCAGTCCCTCCAGAAGCAAAGGATGTAGCAATATATTAACACTTTTTTATCATTATCTGGTTAAATGTGTTCTATAAGTCATCAGTCTTGGTGTATTATCAGGTTTATCCATCCTTTTGTCACTTTATTGTTAATAAATCCAGATTAGGAGTAAATAAATCCGTAATCTTACCATTACTTGTACCTTACAAGTTATTGTCCAGAACTTATTTCTCATTATATAATTATAATTTTTGAAAGAAGATGCAAACACACAGAAGTCCGCAGAAATAGAGAAGGTTCCGTCGACGATGAGGGAGAAGGAAGAAGAGCGTATGGTGTTGAAGGATAATCAGGTGAGTACATTCAATCCCTTGACAAAATACACTCGACTGGTGAAGATTGTAAGGAAGAATCTAGTACCTAATATAACGATATATAGCTAAAATAAAATGTAAATCGACAGTTATAACGCATGCCTTGTGTATTTTTGTTTATGTTTTATCGAATGATTATGTTTTCCACTGTAGAAAGTTTGATTCAACTGCTGGAGGATAGTTTGTAATTCTGAGTCTTATATTATTTACTAGTATTTGGAATCTACGCTGCATATAATATCACTACAAATATTTTAAATTTGTTTTACGAAACCATTTAATATTATTAAAATACAAGATGACGTAGTTTTTGTATCAACTGATCTTAAAGTTGATGGGATTTTTCTGGGTTATTGTTAAGTTTTAGTTCCATATTGTCCATGTAATATCCTGGCTTAATTTCTCATACAATTTTTTTTCTATTTCACCAAACTGTGTGTGAAGTTATTGCATCAAACAGTTACCAGGCCCACTGCACTGAATTCATATCGATTTGCTTCCTTAAAATAACAGAGTTTATAACAGTTTACTTGCCTCATATGGGTTTCAGGAATTTAATACATGAAAATATTCATAATGACAAATAGATTACTTCCAAATAAGGTTTGTATCATTCTCATTACCACAGAGATATAAATCAATATACAGTCATATTCCTGACCTGAGAGTATAGCGACAGAGACATACAATCTCCAAGAAATGCTGCTACAGTCCTCCAGGTAAGCTTAGTAGCCGTACGGCTTGGTCATAATTTGAAGCGCTACCTATGAGTTTGGTCGCCAAGGGTGAGCCGCTTTCGTACAGTCACAGGTCTCCAAAGGTTGTTGCGGCTACTAATAGAAGGGCCGCTACAATCCAAAAGCCTCCTATTTTACCTCCTTAGCATGCCACGTGAGCTGGAAGACAGTGTGCTGGGGCTGCGGATATAGGGAATGGTTCGCAGCTCTTAGAAAGGAACCCGCGAGTATGAAATAATGACGATTTCAGACTTCTGGAGGCTTACGACTCCGACTTGACCCCAATATTTTCCAATATCGTACAACCTTCATAACATTGCTGCCTCGATAAAATATACAAATCGATTCCTTCAAAGGAAATTTATGCTAAGAACATGTGCCACGACTCCAGGAATAATTTCCACGGCCCCACTAAAATATTATTATACCTTAGATAGTATGGATGCTTTATAACCTTGCAATCAGTATCATCGTTGGAATAATCTGTCGAGGCAAGATCAGGAGTAACTGTGTGGTCCCATGGGGGGCTTGGGCTTCTATTTTTGTGGAGGAGGAGGTCCCATGGGAAAGAAAAAATTGCGCTACGGGATTTATTGGAATCTTTTCCAGAAAAATAGGAGCCCCTACCTTTTAGAAATGAATCTTTCAGCTGGTGGAATTGGGGTGGGGCTAGAAATTGCCCCTACAGCTTAGGAGTTTTTTATGCCACTTGTCTGTCATCTAAAATTTTAAATTCTTATTAAAAAATAAAAAATGAGAGAATTTTCATTTATTTATTATTTTTTATAAAAGCACTACAGTTCATTCCTTAAATTTTGGAGCTTAAAATTTTAAGCAGAATTGCAAGATTAAATCCATGGGACCAAGAACTTTAAAATATCCCTAAAAAAGCTAAGCAGCGTACGCTGAGATTTTTAAGGAAGCCCCCCTCCATGGGACCTTACCCTAAGACTAGCACAGTGATATTACAAAATAGTATTTATGATCCTCAGATCTTTTGCAAACAATAAACCGGATAGGAATATAAAAATTGATAACTGTAGATATGAAACTAATATAACTTGGAATCTCCGTCTGTGTATAGTCTGAATTAAGGAGACTTCACAAATTTTCAGACAATCGTTATCATGCAATCTCAAAACCTAAGTGATTTTGTCTTTGTTCAGTGAGGAAAAATAGTCTCACTACCAAATACTAGATACTCTAGGGTTTTCATCCTAGGGTTTGAAGCTCTGCAAGCTCTTCAAAAATCAAGTAGAATAATAATTTTCAAAAATCAAATCAAGTAGAATAATGATCTCCAAAAATCAAACGAGCCTCTAAAATTGTATTTTGTATCTTCTCGCGAATAGGTCCTCAATAATATTTTCCCTTCTTTAATAATTTAAATATTTGAACTTTAGTGAGAAAATATAATATTACAGTGATTTAAGAATCCCAAGAGCACTCACATACGTCTTGCCCCACAATTGCTCCATTTTGAGGTGGCATGATTGATGAAGGAAAGACCAATATTTCAACTCTCATGAACTTGGAAGGTTGACCGGCCTCCTTGTTTGCTAAACGGTTTTATAAATTCAAAATATATTGCTAAAGGAATCTAGTATATTAATATAAAACATCACTATGCTATTACAGTACATACATACATACATCAAAATCGATTCCTAATTTATACTCTCAAACTTACTTCCTTATAGTTTTCTTGTTGAAAATAACATTTATTTCTAGTAGAATCTTATATTTTCTTATTTTCCTTTTTTTTAATCTCATTCACTTGATCCTTCTCCCTAGAAAATGGAATCCCATTTATATAATCATATTTCCATAAGATGATGCACCCTTTGTTTATGACTATATTTTCAAACTTAATGCTATTTTATTTTATTCTCAAGTGTTTCCCTCAAAAATTCTATTAATTATTAACTATTTTTAATTTATTGTGGAATCGCGACATACTAATAAGTAACGTCGGTTTTACCAATTTATATGAATCACTGCCCTAATATGGATCTCTACCCTTTTTAGTTTCCTTTACCTAGTATTTTTTTAAAGTTCTACGAGTGGAGAGTTTTGTGATTTATGGTGGGGGCATTATAGTTCACCCTTCTCAATATTGCTTGTCCTCAAGCAATAGATTTAAAAACTATATAGCTAGGGATAAATGTCTTGGTTTTGTTTGACTCTATCCTACAATGATGTCCTTGGAGAGTGGATGTTAGTATACTTTCCTCAACTTGACTACCAATAAGTTTAATACCATCCTCCAAGTTATAAGGACAAGTTATTGCCCAATATTCATTTAGCTTATGTACTTCCACTTTCCAATAAATCTTTCATGAACACACGGTCATAATGAGACAGGGTGAATTAGTATCTAACAATATTTTTCTTTTCAAAATATAACCAATCACAATAAGAACATTCAAGTAAGATATAGCAATTAGGAACACAATGAGAACAAACAATTTAAATGAAAAACCTTTCGAGAAAAAAAAACTAGGATAGAATATTGCTTCTATATTTATAGATTAATCTTCTTCTTCTTGTACGCTCCAACCTACAATCAAAATCTCCAATCTCTATACAAACTAAGCTCCAACTAAGCAAGAGGTTCCAGCCTCTACTTGATGGCTTCAACCTATTCAAGGCTCCAATCCCCACACACAAGTTGAGTTCCAATCGAACAAGAGGCTCCAACTTCTACTTGATAGGCTTCAACCCTTTCAATTCTTTAATGTTGACGTAATGAACTCCTTCACCAAATTTAAAGATTTGATCCACACAAATCTAATTGAATTATAAATCTCCTTCATACTAAAATCTGATCCACAATCACATAACAATCTTCCTTTCAAATATAATCACTCACTTCCCTTAACGTCCGATCCAAATCATGCATAATTCATTTATCAAAAGTGATCATAATCACGACATGTTATCTTTACATAAATTTCTATTTTAAAATCTACTCTACTTTCCATTACAATCTGCTCCCATTTTTCAGCATATATATATTTTTATATTGTTGCAATTATCTTTCACACATAGGCTGCATATAGTCTTAAGTATGAATCAGATATACTCTTTATTTCATTGAATTTTATTTTTTCTATATATGTTAATTATTCATTTTTGGGTCCCACTTTTATCTTCTATTCATACCACTTCAATTTGTCAAGGGATTTGTTTTTATGAGAGACGTGTCTCTTCAAAAGGGAATGACGTCATGAAATAAAATATCCCAAACAACTCCTATAACAGCTCCATCTCTGTTAACTCTATCTCTTTTATTCTGCTGGTGGTTGACTCTCTATCTATTCTGTCTTCTCCGTTCTCTACTCTTATTCCAGATTTTACAATACTCTTGGAAGAACCAAATTACATAAAATCATATTAATGCTCTGACCAGTTCAAACTGATTCTTGTTTAATACTTGGTCACAGATTGTTACATCATTCAGGCATCAATTATTTAAATAGATATTAGTATTCTTATATTCTTGGTTTTCTTGAACCATGTGCTTCTCCCTTTAGTTCTTTCATCCAATTGTGAGTATGGTGTTTGTTGCATTGATCTAGGCCACAAATGAAAAGAGTAATTGAAATAAAGCAATAATATTCTCCTTATTTGGGCTGGCTTTTTAAATGATCTTTTATTCAAGCACCTTATACAATGACTTGAAAGATAGATAAAGTTGAGATTATAGAAAGATGCGATTTGTTGAAAAGAGCATGTAACGCCGTATCTTTTCAGTAGAAGACTAGCACATGACACTGTGGCAGTAAATAAATTTTACCATTAAAATTTTGTTGAGTATCAAATAGCATGCCTTCTTTTTATCGGTGGTAGAAAGTTGTACATTCTTCAATATTTTGGTTTGAATAGTGCATGCTAGACTGTGACATTTAAAATTGTTTATTTCAGGTAAATCACATAACAAATCAAAATTTAAAACGTATTCTTCGTTCCTTTATCTTTTCCACACTTCATATTGCCTCTCAAGGTTTTCCCCATTTATAGCTCTTAGCGTTTTAGTGCCACATCACTTGTAATTGTGAAAAAAGGGAATACTGATACTGTGAATTCCAAAGAATTGCCACTTCTCATGACCATGACATTCATACACCATACAAGTTGAAAATGGAACCACCCTAGCTAAGGCATGTGTACGAGACTGAAATCGACACTACTCGCTGCAATGCCAAAACATTATTCCGCAGATTATTCCTTCTAATTTCGATACGTCCTTTATGGCTTCAAGAATAAATGCCTTCGCTAAGAAATTCAGCCTTGCGACATCCTTTGACCGACAATATTGATCAACTTTTCACTCCAATTACAAGACATAGGAGGTGGTGAATCTTTAATTTCATTAACATTCACATAGAAACAATGGCCATACAGAGAACCTTTAATAGAAAACTGCCATAGAACACGCTGATCTAATCTTTCAATCAATTTACTATAAATGTGAAGGGGAAATGCACATCATTTGTTGTTTCCCTCTGAAAACTTTCTTGATGATTTAGAAACTGCAAATAAAAGTGAAAACCGTATACATGCTTACCCAATTACTTAATAATTAGTGCAAGGTTGCTGAGAAGGAACCATGACCTTCTCTAACGATCCTCATTTGATGCTTATTGCAATCTTGGTCGTCATGAAATCTTCCAAACCGTTGTGAAGAACCGGAAAAGAGTTCAAAGCCCTAGAACAGGTTGACTTGTCTTAGTTAAAACTCATGCTCTAATACCAAAACTTTCCTTCAAAATCATGCATGTGGATTTTGGCAAAGTCAAGGAATTAAGAATGTAAACTTCCTTTTCCTTCTTTTTTCCCTTTGGGCATTGGAAACCAATATAAGTTTAAAACCTCTAATTTCTCTTTGATTTTTTTTATTGTGCTTACTAAAGTCTCTCTTCCAAATTTACTCCACTTTAGTCAACTCATTAAAATACCAAAAAAGAAAAAGTCTTCTTGCAAACACTTAGGTTTTCCAAATTAAACATTTTCTTTTTCTATGACTACAAATGTTTCACTCTTAGTAGAAATGCAGTGGATTTGGGATACAGTTGATTTTTTCTCTCTATTTTTTTGAAGGAATTTGAATGTACCCATTTTTGCATATATCATGCAACCTGAGAATTTAAACTTCTATCACAATGGTTTGACAACTAAGTTTTGGGCTTTAGGGCCAAGAAACATCTTGACAAACATGCAGTTGGGGTTTTTTGGGTGAGAAGCATTTTGCAATCTAGGCCTCAAAATGAATTATAATTTGTAATTTCCAAATTCACTTGCAATGTGTTTGCAAACTTTGAAAAGGTGAGAAGGTTGTTCATTTTTTTCTTGTATACCTTGACTAACAAGTAATATTTTTTATTAAATATAGAGAGATCAAAAGAGTTACATTCATATTACATATGTAGTACTACTATAAGAATACCTTATATTGTTACTATCCCTTTATTTCATTATACTATAATCCCCTATTAACCCATGGCCTGTAAATTCCAATATTTCATTATTGATCATAATTACATGTACAAGGATACTTAGGTGTTCGTTACAGTCTATCCACAATAGAGTTATCATTTCCTTACTAACTGAAGAGTATAATATATACCAAAAAGACATAGTAATAGTAGTGTGCATCATGTATTCTTAGGTCAACCACCCTCCTACATTGCGCCCTTCATTCCCAAGACCGATTTAGCTACTACAATCTCCTTCCTGGTAAAGTCTTCAACTCTGAGAGTCCCTGTACCATCTATGCTAGATTCCACCTTTTCAACCTTCTCATTGAATTCTTTCTGAAAGATCTCCAAAGCCTTTAGGAAAAACTCTGTAAGAGGCTATCCCACTAACAAGTAATATTGGAAATTCCAAGTTCAATTAGAAGTATGATTTCAGGCCCATTATAATTGATCATTTTATCAACGAAATTCAAGTAAAATTGCTACAAAAATATAAAAAAAGAAGATAAATTTGTTATATATATAATAATATCATTCACCCTTTGAACTTCAAAAAGTACTCAGAAATATGTGATCAACGATCTTCCTAAAATTTACTATAAAAATGTTATAGGTTGATGTGAAGATTCAAATACAAAGAGAAGATTTCTAAAATAGTAAATAATAATATTTCTAAAAAATGCTTTTTTTTTTGCATAATTTAGACGAATACTACCACTCATTTAAATATTATGGCAGCTAATTTTAAATATAAAAAATTTGAATGATTAATAGTTTGTGCTAGAGATGGAAGGGCCATATCAAAGAGAAAAATGGTTGATTTTAGGGAGAGAAATTAGAATTCCCCATTTGATATAATGCGACACTCAATTTATTTTAGCCAAATAGTATTGTAACTAAATAACAATCTTTCAACTTGCCATTTATAACTTAAGTCACAAGAGTACCTATAGATGATGTGAGGTTAACTGTCTAATTGTTAAGTTATATCCAATGGGGAATTCCAATGTCATCCAATGTCTCCCTAAAATCAGCCATTTTTCTCTTTGATATGACTCTTCCATCATTAGCCCAAACTTTTAATCATTCAATTTTTTTATATTTAAAAGTAGACGCCATAATATTTAAATAAGTGATAGTATTCATCTGAATTATTCAAAAAATTAAGGATTTTTAGTTTCAGAAATATTATTATTTATTATTTTATAAATCTTCTCTTTGTATTTGAATATTCACATCAACCTATAACATTTTTCACTAAATTTCAAGAAGGCAGTTGAGCACATATTTCTGAGTACTTTTTCAAGTTGGAAGGGTGAATGGTATTATTATATATAAAATAAATTTATCTTTCTTTTCTAAATATTTATGTAACAAATTTATTTGAATTTCATCGATAAAATGATCAATTATAATGGCCGTGAAATCATACTTATAATTTAACTTAGATTTTCTAATATTAATTGTTAGTGGGACAACCTAGTATAATGGTTTTTCTAAAGGATTTGGAGATCTTTCAAAAGTAATTCAATAAGAAGGTTTACAAGGTGGAAACTAGCACAGATGGTGGAGGGACTCTTAGAGTTGAATATTTTACCAGGGAGGAGGTTGCAACAGTTGAAACCCTCATGCAGTAGGGTAGTGGACCTGCAAATACATGATGCGCACTACTATCCCTATGTCTTTTTGGTATATGTTATACTATTCAGTTAGTAAGGGCGTGATAACTCTACTATGGATTGACCGTAACTGATACCAAGGTATCTTTGTACATGTAATAATGATTAGTAATAAAATATTGGAATTTGCAAGCAATTGGTTAATAAGGGATGACAGTATAATGAAATTAAGGATAGTAACAATGTAAGGGATTCTTACAGTAGTACTACATATGTAATTTGAATGTAACTCCTTTTTATCTCTCTATATTTAATAAAAAACATTACTTGTTAGCCAAGGTATAAGACAAATTAAATGAACAATATTTTCGGCTTTTCAAAGTTGTCAAACATGTGTTACATGCGAATTTGTAAATTATTACAAATTCTAATTCATTTTGAAACCTTAAAATTATAAAATGAAGTTTGTGCCCAAATTGCAAAATGATTCTCAGGGAAAAAACCCTAGCTACATGTTTGTCAAGATGCTTCTTTTCCCTGAAGCCAAAAATATATTTTTCAAACCATTGCGATAGAAGTTGAAATTCTCAAATTGCAAAATATATGCAAAAATGGGTTCATTCAAATGCCTTCAAAAAAACAAAGGAGAAAATTTCAATTGTATCCCAGTGGAATCCACTGCTTACTGCACTTGTACTTAATGTTTATTCATTTAAGTAGTATTAAAGATTATTTTTGGTGAATTATTTAAAGGTTTTGTGACAAATGATTTCACTCGCCCCTCTCATTTTTATAATACCAATGAATATTGCTAAATTAAAATAATTTATAATTATAATTTTATCTTTTAGTTTCTTATATTAAAAGATCATAAAAATTATTTATTTAGTTTTTACGACATTACAAAAATTATATTTCAAATAATTTAAATTTTAAAGTTAAATTTATATTTTTTATTTTTAAAAATAATAATAATAATATGATTTTTATAGATATAAATATTTTTAGAACATTCTAAACAAAAATAATACTTAAAATAGGATTTAAAATAATTTAAAACTTTCAAACACAAAATCATATGGAAAAAAGTTAATATGATGGTTGCCAATGAATATGCATGAAAAAGTAAAACAATTTTTATTGTAGGTCATCTACGTGTCATTAGAAATAGTCTTATTATGCCTCGGAATAATGCTATTCTCTTGGGATAAAAAATAAATTTTAAATTGCTTGATATAAAAAAGATGCTCATATACATGAACTAAAACATTAAAATATATTTTATTGAAAGAAAATAAAGAATTTGATTGGCTTAAATTAAAACATTTAATCACTAGTTAAAATATTCCCCCTCCTAGCCCTAATGGGTGCTTGAAATAAAAAAACAACCAACATTTGAAGCTGCATGGTATCTTAGTAACTTCTTCTCTGTTGTGACTTAGGGTTTTGGGAGATCTCAGCTGTGAAAGAGTGGAGCCAACTGCAACCCTGGAAATCACTGTGTAGGGCGACCACCGTTTTCATCTCGTAACCACTGTTTATAGGTGTCTTTTTTGTAAACAAATTCAATGGTGGAATAGAAGCAATTCTTTTTTGTTTTTCTTGATAAATCAGAATGGTTTTGATGCAGTGCAGGTGCAAGGTCTTCCAAGAGAACGCTGTAGACGGCCCATCGTTTTTGGCCACCGCTTCTTATATGGAGTAAGTTATCCGTTTTTCTTTGGGTACCCACTACTTTGCACTATGCAACAGTCATAGAGAAAAATTTTGACTGTTAATGGTCTTCTGGAACAAAAATGCAGGAATAAGGAAATAAGCGTCACAGGAGAGAGCAGTTGCAAGTGTGCAGGTGGGTGCATTTCCAGTCCCTCCAGAAGCAAAGGATGTAGCAATATATTAACACTTTTTTATCATTATCTGGTTAAATGTGTTCTATAAGTCATCAGTCTTGGTGTATTATCAGGTTTATCCATCCTTTTGTCACTTTATTGTTAATAAATCCAGATTAGGAGTAAATAAATCCGTAATCTTACCATTACTTGTACCTTACAAGTTATTGTCCAGAACTTATTTCTCATTATATAATTATAATTTTTGAAAGAAGATGCAAACACACAGAAGTCCGCAGAAATAGAGAAGGTTCCGTCGACGATGAGGGAGAAGGAAGAAGAGCGTATGGTGTTGAAGGATAATCAGGTGAGTACATTCAATCCCTTGACAAAATACACTCGACTGGTGAAGATTGTAAGGAAGAATCTAGTACCTAATATAACGATATATAGCTAAAATAAAATGTAAATCGACAGTTATAACGCATGCCTTGTGTATTTTTGTTTATGTTTTATCGAATGATTATGTTTTCCACTGTAGAAAGTTTGATTCAACTGCTGGAGGATAGTTTGTAATTCTGAGTCTTATATTATTTACTAGTATTTGGAATCTACGCTGCATATAATAGCACTACAAATATTTTAAATTTGTTTTACGAAACCATTTAATATTATTAAAATACAAGATGACGTAGTTTTTGTATCAACTGATCTTAAAGTTGATGGGATTTTTCTGGGTTATTGTTAAGTTTTAGTTCCATATTGTCCATGTAATATCCTGGCTTAATTTCTCATACAATTTTTTTTCTATTTCACCAAACTGTGTGTGAAGTTATTGCATCAAACAGTTACCAGGCCCACTGCACTGAATTCATATCGATTTGCTTCCTTAAAATAACAGAGTTTATAACAGTTTACTTGCCTCATATGGGTTTCAGGAATTTAATACATGAAAATATTCATAATGACAAATAGATTACTTCCAAATAAGGTTTGTATCATTCTCATTACCACAGAGATATAAATCAATATACAGTCATATTCCTGACCTGAGAGTATAGCGACAGAGACATACAATCTCCAAGAAATGCTGCTACAGTCCTCCAGGTAAGCTTAGTAGCCGTACGGCTTGGTCATAATTTGAAGCGCTACCTATGAGTTTGGTCGCCAAGGGTGAGCCGCTTTCGTACAGTCACAGGTCTCCAAAGGTTGTTGCGGCTACTAATAGAAGGGCCGCTACAATCCAAAAGCCTCCTATTTTACCTCCTTAGCATGCCACGTGAGCTGGAAGACAGTGTGCTGGGGCTGCGGATATAGGGAATGGTTCGCAGCTCTTAGAAAGGAACCCGCGAGTATGAAATAATGACGATTTCAGACTTCTGGAGGCTTACGACTCCGACTTGACCCCAATATTTTCCAATATCGTACAACCTTCATAACATTGCTGCCTCGATAAAATATACAAATCGATTCCTTCAAAGGAAATTTATGCTAAGAACATGTGCCACGACTCCAGGAATAATTTCCACGGCCCCACTAAAATATTATTATACCTTAGATAGTATGGATGCTTTATAACCTTGCAATCAGTATCATCGTTGGAATAATCTGTCGAGGCAAGATCAGGAGTAACTGTGTGGTCCCATGGGGGGCTTGGGCTTCTATTTTTGTGGAGGAGGAGGTCCCATGGGAAAGAAAAAATTGCGCTACGGGATTTATTGGAATCTTTTCCAGAAAAATAGGAGCCCCTACCTTTTAGAAATGAATC
>VDFB02274715.1:0-13116 GCA_007258455.2 Sequoia sempervirens
TATCCATGGCCTCATAAATATACCCCATTGGGTTTTGATCCCCACTACCAAACGGAGAACTCTGACCAAGGGCTTCAACACCTACAATTTACAAATACTAAAAGATTAAATTTACAAATACTAAAAGATTAAATTTAGAAATTTATAATGAAAGAAGACTTAAATTCAAAGTTGAAAATAAAGAATTTAATTTGAAATTTAAATTGAAGTTTGATGTTACCTTGATGATCTTTCCAACCTCTTTGCGAAGGCATTATAAAAAACTATCTTTGTGGTCCTCTCTTTGTTAGCCCTCTTTGAATATGTTGAGTCTAGCCATGCTTAACTCACAAACATTTGCTTCAAGGATGTCAATGAACTATAAATGCTTTCCAATGTTAAAACTAAGTTGTAAACCTTGTGACACCTAGTGGCACAAGCTCCTTACCCCTGGTGCAATATATCATTAAGGAGAGAACCCAAGGGTGATTATGAATATAATTTGTGATGCGCCTTGCATCTTCTACAACTTGTCTCACCCAAATATTTTTTCCTATGTCTTCGAAAGGAAAGTCAAGACAATGGGTTGCACATGGGGTCCAAAAGAGTGATAGATGCCTCCCTTGAAGTATTCTCCTAGCTGTTATGTACATTGCTGCATTGTCAATGACAACTTACACTACATTTTTTATGCCCACCTCTAAGACAATTTCTTTCAACATTAGGCTCAAAGTTTTTGTATTCTTTATTTTGTTAAGGGTATCTACTATCAATTGACTTCGAGAAAGTTAGTTCACCATTTGAAGCCATCTAAAACTTGATGGTGTGGTTCCTTCTATGCGTCCATCCATTTAAAAGAATTGTGCAACTGAACTTTTGTCATTGTTACTTTTGATCTTCTCCAATTGTTTTTGTGTATACAATATCATCCTTGTGCAACCTCTCAGTTAACTCTTTTGGAACATATGTCTTTTACCCTTTCGCTGCAACTAACAATGTTGCTACGAAAACAAAGACAAAGAAACAGTGTTTAAAAGAAATGTAATGATTTGAACACGAATTTTAAAAAATAATCATGTAAATGCATTTTAAACATAATATGGTAATTGAATAGCAATAGCATTAATTAATTTAACAAAAACATGTTTTTACCTTAAAACATATGCTCTATGTTAACGAAAAAAATACAGTGATCTAAAGATGATTAAAAAAAATGTAAATGCTTTTCAAATGTAATACCATAATTTGATAGCAATAGCAATTTAAGAAAAATAACATGTTTTTACTATAAAGTGTAGACTCAATGTTTAGGGGAAAAAATCAAATTTCATTCACTTTTTTTTTTTGTGAATTAACCATAAAATATACATAAATTTAATTCAATGCATTTAAAATTGTAAAATTTATATGTTATCAAGAATTTAACACGCTAGAAATATTTTGTATGCTTAGGAAAAAAAAAAACAAAAAATGTAAGTAACCTAGATACCCGAAATTCCTCAAATTTGCTCTTTGAATGCACTATAAGATTATTCCAATTGACTCAAGAATGCTCAAATGCTGGTGCGATCTTTCCTTTTGGATGTGTAGGGCATATAAAGCCAAAAAATAATGTATTTTCAATATTTTTTCTGCATAGGGTCTTTTTGAAGCGTAGGGAAAGTTTTGCAGTTGGACTAGTTGAGTACTTGCACGAATTCAAGTGCAAAACTCACTAAAAACTCAGCTACATTACTTGACAAAAAAACTTTGCAAAAACTTGCAGCGAAAAAAAAAACTATGGGCACTCTACAATCATTATCAATTTTGACTATAGTGTGGACATATATTTCCATGAATTTTATTTAAGGGTTGTCTATTAAGGCAACAAACTTGTAATTTTTGTGTTGGTTGATTATCTCTCCAAGTATGCTCACTTCTATTCTTTTGCCCATCCTTATTGTTCCATTACAGCAATACTAATAAATATGATAAATATGTGAGAGAGATCAAACTTATTCATTAAATTAATTATTGCATACTACCCTATAGTTCGTTTCAGATTATATGCCTGCAATTTCTTATATTAAACCTGATTGATATATTAGATTTGCAGATTGCTCGATCTGCTAATGGATGACTGACAATTTAATATTCAGAAAATATTATCTTTCTGCTGATTACAATTGTGTATTAATTCTCAAATTCCATCGATGATGCCTTTTCCTTTAAGATGTCTTGCATTTTATACCCACGATGGGGCTGAAGGTCACACCTTTTCATTGTAATGCTTTCACCAAAAGACATGTTCCTTGGTTAATTGCTTTACTAATTGTTGCCATCATTAATCGCTTCAGGGATAATTAATTCCATTAATATTATCCCTTGCTGATCGCCGATTTCCTTAGAAGCATTTACTGCACTAACGGTTATCTCTAATTACCTTGCAAGAGCAAATCGTGGTTTCCCTTGCATTAATAATGATTGTTTTATACTTTTATTTTATTATTATTTTAAAATGGGATTTTCATATTTGAGGAGATTGCCACGATCTCCAAGTACATATCTCCTATTTTTTTGAAAAATGACATTCCATTACCCATCCCTATGTCTTGTTGTGCTAGTCTCTTGGTAATTATGCTCAAGAGTTAGCAAGGGGATTAGATTGGATAGTGACTCTAGTAGTTTGACCTTACATGTATTACCATAGGTTTTTAGTTGCAGAAACAAGAACAACACATTGCTTTTTGACTAATGGATAATTCAGATCTAATTGAACAAAGGAATAATAATGTATGGCTCATTCCTTGCCATTATGATTGTTTTTGACATTTGATTAACAATTAACAAGGCATTCTTGAAGGGGCATTGTCCATTTGGTAGTCCTACTAATTACTGATGGTTTTCGCTAGAGGTAGCAAAGGGATTAGATTGGACAATGATTTTAGCAGTCCAACATAACATGCTTTGCCATAAATTTTTAATTCCAAAATGGAGAATGATACATTGTGTTTTGATTAAAGGATAATTGAGCTCTTATTGAACAAAGTACAAGAACTGTATAAGCATGCCTCAAAATCTTGATATTGAGATATGCGTATAGGGAGAACTTCTTGTTGTCTATGGGAAGCATAAGTTCAAGTGGGCAATGAAACATGTGATTGAGCTTCTCAGAAGCATTTTGAACCTCAAGGGTACAAATAAAGGTGACAATTTTTGTGGCAGGAAGTTATCAACAATGCATTGCAAGTGTGGTCCTCAAGAAATCATTGGAGAATTGGTGAAGTTGCATACGAATTGGAACTTCCAGAGGGTAGTAAGATCCATAATGTCTTCCATGTTTCTTGCCTCAAGAAGGCATTGGGTCAGCAGGTTGTGGCATCTCCAGAGCTTCCACCACCTGATGGAGAAGGGAATTTGGTGTTAGTTCCTGAAGGTATTGCAGATTGGAGAGAAAGGAAGCTGAGGAATAAGGTGATTCGAGAATATTTGATCAAATGGAAAGATTTACCAGTTGAGGATGCAACGTGGGAAGGGGAATAGATTCTGTAGCACCCCAATTTGAGATTACTAGAAGACTAGCAATCCTGGGAAGGGAGGACTGTAATTTCCCTCTTCGTGTAGTGTTCACTTGTGAAGAACTTTTCTAATCTTTTTATTCCCGATATTAGCAATAAACCAAATTACAAGGGAATATGAGAATAATTAAAACAAGGCAAAAAAAGAAGAAGCTACAGTCCGAGAGGTTTATTTAATTATTCATTTTAAGGTGGGGCCACTTTAAGTTAAATGTCTTTCATGGTAGTTAATAAATCAAAGTATGCTTTAGTCGCTTATTCTCAGATTGGTGCGATTTATTGAGAATAGATAAGTCCGTGATTTTTCAAAGTAGAAATAAAATCCTTTTAAGAGATCGCCTGCTTTTTTGGTGAAGAAAGGATGGCAAGTTTGGCTGATAAAAAGGCTCGATTTAGGAAGAAAAGAGATTAAGAAAAAAAATTATTATCTTTTACTCTCTCATCAAGCTCTATTGAAGATGCTTAACAGGATGAAACCCCTGTGTCGAATGGGACGAAAACCCCAATCCAAGTATTGAATTTCTCTCTGGAGCGATTGCAATATCTCTGCAAGTTTAAGGCACGAGGTTTGGAAAGTTGTTTGAGACATTGGAAGTTATTCTGAGTGAATTCTGGGGAGGAAAGCCACTATAGCTAAATCACAGTATACTATGTGAAGGACGTGGTTTGGTCATCAAAGAACTGATACCTGCTCAGTTGCGCTGGGAGTTTGGAGACTGTTAATGCAAGGGCAACAGCTGGGGAAAAATTAGAGAATCAAGCCATTGCTTCAATTAGAAATTCTGGGCGCAAACACAAACAAATTATACTTCTTTCGAACCTATCTCACAGGTTCTTTGTTGCATAAGCCATATAGTACACTGTTGCTTAGGTGTCTAAATAAACTTGTTGATTTGAGTTCCTTTCTGTGCATGTATTCAGTTTGCATTAAAAATCTGTGTTCAATTTGCACTCTAAAATCTGAGTTGTTCTAAGTCAATAAATTGTAAAAAGATCCAGAAAAGACACTGTTACATGTATTTTTCATTTAATGAAGATATTTGTAATCCCTGCAATACTCTGAGTGGTTTCTTTTGAAAAGCATAACTTCTATTAAAATGTAAAAAAACAAAGAAATTCTTCATACTTCCGGGAAAGATATTTCACAGACTCGATGAGGGTGACTTGACTTAGGACTTGGGACTTGGTGAGGGTGACTCAACTTGGGACTGGGGACTTGACGCCCAAACTTGGCGCAGAGTTGGCAAAATGAAAAACCCAAGAAATTTAGAGATTTTTAAGGATTTAAAACTTGTTTCATGCACCCTTTATTAAATAAACCTTAAAGGCACAGTAACATCATCAAATAGAAGCTAATTTGATCACATACACAAGTATACATTGATCACATAAGTATAAACGCAAATTGTAGCTGAGTTGTTGAAGGAAATAGCACACTAAGATATATAGTCAAAGACTCAAATGTATACAAAACTCATGGAATATGAAATCCATGACAAATGTTCCAAACAAAAATGAAACGTCAAAAGATTCAAAACAATAACTAGAAGTCTATGGCTCAAAGGAGCCTGCATCCTTCTTGCAGTGCCCCTTGCGGGGATCTAGGGGCAACGCCTCCAGTGGGGCCAAGGGGCAACGCCCCTTGTGGGGGTCTAGGGGTAGCGCTCCCAGCAGGGTCAAGGGGCAGTGCCCCTTGTGGGGGTCTGGGGGCAATGCCCCTTGTAGGGCTTTGGGGGTAGCGCCTCCAGTGGGGTCAAGGGGCAGCGACCCTTGTAGGGGTTTGGGGGCAGCGCCCCTCGCGGGGTCCCGGGGCAGTGCTTTTGGCTCACTCCCTGTTGCGATACAGGGCGGATTCGAGGGTGGAGCCCCTGCCACCAAGCCCAAATTAAGACCTCCAAAACCATACAAACCTTCATGGCGTACATCATTTTGCATTCACAATAAGTAAGTAAATAAAAAACAATTTTAACTTTAAGTTTTATGTAATTTTTGCACTTTTCAAACCTGCCTTCGTGAGTTTGTTTGACGAGACTAGCCCGGACTCGGTGAGTCTCACAAGGACTCGGCCGAGTTTGAGTCCGTGTCCCCCAAACTCAGTTGGGGTGACTCGACTCGGAACTCCCTAAGTCCAGGTGAGTCTCATTTCTATGGGACTCAATACACATTTTTTGGTGTCTTTCTAGTGTTGTCATTAAAAAGCCTCATTGGAGAAATCTGTAACTACTCCTCTTGAACTTCTGGAAAATGTGATGATTTATCTATTGCATGCTACCTAGGTATTAGCGATAATTTTGTTCAATACAAGTGACCCTAAGTTTGTCACTTGCCTGGAATAGGAAAATGGAGGTCCTCAATGAAATGTAATGATGTCTCCAGAAATTAAAAGGCTTGTGCTAGTTACACAAGCATGTGCTCTGTAGCTTGTGATAGCTCTAATATGTCTTTCAATGTGGATTTCCTCCTACAGTTTTAGCAGCTGCACGATAACTAGGTCTTGCATATATTGCTTGTTATTTTCTGTTATTGTTAGTCCTCTTATGCACAGGGTGACCATGTGTCAGGATTCATAAGGATGCTTGTATGATAAAGTTATTAGCTGTTGCTAGAGGTAGAGGGATGAGCTTTGTGTCCTCAACAAGGAAGCTCTTTGGTGTCAAATTGGCACAATTTTATTGTTGATGTCTGGGAGGCACTAAGGACAGTCCTTGTGCTTATAGAGTTGTAGCATATAGGGGGACCATCTGTGAGTCACTGCTGAAGTTTGAGGTGATAACACATGCTGGGGTCAACCATAGTGGAGGGGAATTATTGTGTGTTAATAACTCTTATCCTACTACAGTGGTTGCATGGGCATGTCAGCTAATGGATTGCATTTCTGTAGGTTTGCATTCATGGATTGCTTTTACATGCCGACTTCATCTATTAGGGGTTCCTTGATGCATTGTGTTTAAGGTAGAAGATCACTATCGTGACACATTTTACTGTATAAGAATGCAATATGTCATATTAATGAATGACAATATGTATGATCTTATCAGTATATTAATATGATTAAAACTTTTGGTCCACATCATGTTAATTTTCTGATTCATTTCAATTGCCACGTTGTTTGCACGCCTGGTACATTCATAAATCCCTATTTGATACATCCCTAAATCCTTTAACTTTGAAACTTGGCACATGCATGCCTAACATATGCCTACATCTCTTCTGCATGTGAGGCAACTTTAGGCTTTTGGTGCTTGAAGTTTATCTCTCCATATTTTATTGGAGCTTGTACAACATGTCAATGCTTTCCCTTTATTTTTTCTGGGTCTACACTGACAATTAAAAGATTTCTACATAACCTAACTATGAATGTTTTCTTTCTAAAGTATTTTGGCTTTTGCTGAAATGGATGTTGAAAAAAGTGAATGAAATTGGTCTATGAACTTGTAAAGTGATTTCCTAATGAAATGCATATGAAATCAGAAGGATTACTGAGTCAGGAAAAAACTAACATTGACTATTCTGTAAATTTGATAGTTATAAAATAAGAGTGTATTGATAAGAAATATATCTAGGAATAGTTAGTATTGCAATTAAAGAAATTGTGTTTCTAGTTGCATCCTTGACTAGAACTGTAGTTTGTTCTAATTAAGTTTTGAGATCTTGTTGTACCTTTAAATGAATGTTTTGCATGATCTTTCAGGTTGGTTTGATTCCAGATGACAGGTTGGTGGATTTACTTGACTTGGCATTGTCTGCAGACACTGTAAATACGGTCAAGTGTTTAAGGGAACTTATGGAGGCAGGGGTGGAACCATTGGCCCTGATGTCACAGTTAGCAACATTAATAACTGATATTCTTGCAGGAAGTTACAAACTCTCTGAAGAAGGGCACAGGAAGTTTTTCCGGAGAGAAACGTGTAAGTAACTGCTTAGTGCTTCTCTGCTTCTCGTGTCAATACGAAATATTTTTTTCAATTCTTAGTGGACTGTATTTTGTTACCATACATGGTGTTGAAAAAAATTGACTGGTCTATCGTATACATGGTCAAAGGAATACCTGAAACTTGCCTTCTTTTCTTTCTGTTATCACTTGGTCTGGGACATTGTAGGAGCTTCAATTATTCCCCTCAATTTAATCTGGTTCTGCCCTTGTGTCTGATTGTACAGCATAGAATTTTGACTATGTTTTACTCACCACCACACATGTACATGTGCATTTTACATTTTAAGTTAATCAAGTTAAAAACCTGTTTATTATTTGTTTCATCTAACTTTATGTACTTATGCATTGGTTTGATATCACTTGCCTTAACTGGTTGTAAAACATAGTTAAAATTCTACACTGTACAATCAGACACAAGGGCAGAACCAGATTGATATCAAACCAATGCACATGTACATGTACATTTTACATTTTCAGTTCATTAAGTTAAAACCCAGTCTATTATTTGTTTCATCTAACTTTATGTATTTGCGCATTGGTTTGATATCAGTTGCCTTCAATAATTGGATCTTTGCATCTTATTAAGCTTCTTACTTGGCAGTTTTTAAAATTCTATTTCAGGGCTTGACTGTTTGCCTATGCAGCTCTTATTTCTGAGAAAAAAAGTGTTACTTTGGTCTTAGATAGTATGGTGTTCAGGAAGGACTTTTAATGCTAATCTGAATAAAATTTAGTGTGCTTCTTTATGGCATTTTTTTTTGTCGTCTAATTGTTGGAGTAGAGTTGCCATTGACTTGAAAGTGTGTAATGTCCCCGTTTTAGCTGACATTGTTTGTCGAGGAGTGAGCCTATTATTCTGATCCTCGTAGGCTGACAGATGTGTGCAAAGGATCTTCTGAGGCAGTTACTTAGTGTTTTGTAGCTTCAGTTTTGTAGTTGTTTTAGGTTGGGCCTTCGCAGAATCTTCCAGAGTGCATTTTCAGGAACTTTCTATTCTATTTTTAGAAAGTTAGGTCAGGCGGAAGCTGCTATTTTGGGCAGGGCACCTGGTTCAACTATTCAGCTCAGAGTCGACCTAGTTATTCAGTTCGGTGATTAGTGGAGAAATAGGAATTATTTAGCGATTATTAGATATTATGTATTTTGACTTATCTTAGTCCTTTGGCCCAAAATATTTAAATATTTAATTAATTTGGCCTGTTATAAAGTATTTTAACATGCTTCTAATAAAAGTTAATATTTGTTAGAGTGAATAGTATTTATTCCCTTAGTAGAGCCATTAATTATTAATTATTTCTCCTAAGTCTAAAAGGGCGAATTAAATCATTTTATTAAATGATTATTAAAAAAGAGCATTGGGTCGAATTTTCAAGAAGGGGATATATATTCAAGAAAGACAAAATCGAACCATTATGAGATTGCTATTCAACTTTTGTCTTTTTGCTCTGAGCATTGGAGTTTGCAAACCCTAGGGTTTCTGGCAGACAAACGTTTCTGGAGAACGAAAACTCTTCAGGAATTAGGCAGACTGAGACTGTGAAATACCAGTTTAAGCTTGCACTTGGTGATTTCACACAGAGATCACAGATTGGATTCATTGATCGATTTATTCAAAGTTAGCTGAGAATAATCATCTACCAGTTGAGGCGAATCTTTCAGAGGTTATTTATCTGAGATCTGGCAGCATTTCATTGAGCCGTACTTTATCATTTATTGCTGCTGCATCTGGCCGTACTGCTGTACCAGCAGGGCCGTACTATTTCTTATCAGAGGGATACGCCTTTCTTCTAGTCTCTGGCAGAGGATACTTGGGCGGTTTGGTCTTTGAGAGCTTCTGCAACGTTTTCTGGAGCTGGAGATCCTCCTATCTACTTGGCCGTACATTCTTCTTCTTTCTTCTGGCGCCTGGCAAGCAAAATCAGGTTTTTGAATTAAATTATATTCTACATACATTTGTTACTGTAATTGCATTGTAAAGGCTCTGGAATGATAAATAATTTATTCGATTGAGTTAAATTTTTTTATGAATTTTTAGCAATTTCTTTAGCAAAATCGCAGCTTCTAGTTTTCTTGCAAAAATCCATCAAAACACGAAAAAAATCAAAAACTTGCAAAAACAAAACTATTTCAGTCTGGGTTTCGGGTTGAGAACCACCAGGGTTCTTACAAAGTGAAACAGTGGCAACATCTTACAACTGATGAAAACTAGCCTTCTTGCTAAACAGGAACCTACTCTAAGCCATTTTGGAACATTTATTAAACTTAGCTGGCTTCAATCAACCATCAAGAACAAGAATGATGCGTAATGACTCCAATGAAGCAATACTATATCATTAACTTGAAGGGCTCTTGTGAAGGTTACCCTCTGGTAGTTGTTGTAGAGAAATGTTATCAAGAAACCATTGTCTACACCAACAATGTGTGGCAATTTAATCAAAGGGCATTTGAATAAAGTTTATTTAGTCTGATGTTAATGTGTTGAAATCAACCATAGTCAAAGATAGGTAGCAGATCTGAAATTGCCCATATCAATGGCATATCCTCAAAGATGTATCGGAAACCACAGCTTATCTACCAATGATAAATACTGGAGGAACTTGGACCTTTGATCAGACAATAGAAAGTTAGAAACATTATTCTTTGTCCAATTTGAGTGAGGTTTTGAAATTTTTCTATGCATCTGTGGCATCCAAAGTCTGGCAAACCAGTGATTTAATAAAAAAATACATCAATCTTGCATACTCTATGGAATGGTAACTTATAACCACATGCCTGGGTATGTGTAGAGGTGCTTCCAGATAAATTATACTCAGAATCTCAGGGTCCAGCAAGAACCTAAAAGGTGGTTTATGGGATTATATCATTTAAAGGCTAACAATGTCTTGAATATGAACATTTTGCTTTTGTAGGGATCAACGAATCAACATCAACAGGTTGTTATCTTGACTTTCAACCCTTGTAACAATTTTTGAGAATTTAGTGTTATTCCTAACTGTAGTGTTTGCTAAATTGCTACTAGAATTTCATGGAGCTGGAGAATTATATACCATTTTTAGTAATCTCAACTCCCACTCAATTTTAATAAGTTTTTACTCTTTCCTCTTTTTGGTGATACAAAATTAAAACACTAAATGGACTCTAGAAGCTAAATTTCTGCTATTTTTTGAAGCTTGTCCAAGGATTTTTGTTTTTGATGTTTATGGGTTTGTTAAGTTAATATTTTCACCAATTCGACTCTACCTTGAAGCGACCTGCATTTAACTTGTTATTGAGAGTAAGGCTTAGAAATAAAAGAAAGTTTTTTTGTTTATGTGCTGCCAAATGGGCAAGTTTTTCCTTATCCCTTATGTTAAAAACTAGTGTCTATCTAAATGTGTTATTTACAGTCACAGGTGTATACCCCAGATAAACAAGTACATGCTTCTATTTTTTTATTAAATCTTTTTACTGGAAAACATCAGTGTAATTACAAGTTTTTTTGTTTTTGTTCTCTTGCATATTCATGGACATTTGTGTTTAATTTTTGTCAGTTGCATTGATTAATTGTTAGATAAGTTGTCCATTCTTTTGTTTTCATGGACCTAGTTGTAATTCCTTATAATCATAGAAAGTGAGGTTGGTTTCTTTGGGGCTTGCAGTCATACTGGAAAACATGTTAACCACACACAGATCCATTGTGGCTGCTTATACACTGCATTTATTACCCTAAGCAGACATTATGTCATTAATTTTTTTTCTCAAGAAAATAATATTCATGTTTATTGGATGAATCTGATTAGCAAGTGCGGAGAGAATCATTAGCTATTATCTTGTATCCTTTCTTTTGCCTACTAAAATCCTAAATCATGCTCCAGTGGCCTATTTCTAAAACACTGCTTACTTTATAATTTTAATTCATTTTGCAGTGTCTAAAGAAGAGATGGAGAGATTGCGGCAGGCATTGAAGACACTTTCCGAGGCTGAGAAGCAGCTTCGGTTGTCAAGTGATAGAACAACGTGGCTAACAGCTGCTTTGCTTCAGCTTGCTCCAGATCAGTCATATATGTTGCCAAGTTCCTCTGCAGGTACCAGTTTCAGGCAGAGACCTATAGCACGGAATCATACAAGTGAAAAGCAAATGACCGATAGAGAATCTGTGGATGCTAGACGGGACCATAAAGATGATATCTTTGAGAATACACAAATCAAAGATTTCAGAACAAAGAAAGACATCATTTCTGCTAAGAGTACGAAGGATCCTGGTTCCGCCAGCCATGGTGGAAGCAGAGCTAGGGGCAATTCATCAATTTTATCAGAGAGAAACAAAAGTTTTGAACATAATGTGGATTCAAAGATTATTGGTAAGAAAGCAATGCCAACAACCTCATTTGCATACTCTATGGAGGTAAATGAAGCAGGGTTGAGGCAATTTATCTGCAGAAGTCCATCTAAGCTTGAAGATATTTGGGGAGGAGTTCTGGAGAAGATCCATGCAAATTCCTTGAAGCAATTTTTGCGTGTACAAGGAAAACTCTTTTCAGTCTCTTTTGGAGCAGGTCAGTTATTTTACAATGGTTGAAGTTGTCTGTATTGAATTTCTAGACACAAATTTGTTTAGTAGGTTATCTTGTTTGAATTCTTTCATAAAATTTAATATTAGATGATGGAGTTTGAATAAGTGAAATTATTGAAGGAAATGATTTGTGTATTTTAATCATAATGTTTCCTCTTTTATCGTCAAGCATGTCTAAGATGAATTTCTTCTACTATTAACTCATACTGATGTTCATGCAAATTTAGTGCATCTTCAGCGTTTCCTTTAGGTTCATTTCATCTAAAACCCCACCATCCCTGTGGGCAGGTCAGATTTTCTTAAAAGATACTTTAGACCTTTAACTTAACTACATTACTCTAGATAAAACTTGTATGACTTTGGATGGCACCTCTATTCTTTGGCTCTAGTCTTCTAAGGATTGTTTGATGGCCATGAGAGCTAAGAATAAGTTATTTATCCTTCCAAGAAAGATTTATTTGGATGAAATTTTGATTTAAAGTAGAGTTTCAGAAAGCCCACATGTCGCGGCTGAAAGGGAATGCAACACACAATTAGTATTGTAAAATGGAAAGGCAGTTGATTCATGATTTCTAGGGTGATTATGTTCTTGGCCTACCAAATAATGGTGCTCATAGGTTCTATAGGCTGTGGTAGGTTTTCTATCACTTGTTGAATTGTAATGGTGCAATGCACTATTGCTACTGTTTAGGTTCTTCTCTCTTCAAGGTATCTTATCTTTTTAACCGAGGCCCATTAGAGAAATGAATGGGCCCTCCCTTGATTAATGGCTATTGTTTATCATTGGGTCCCATCTTTTAGATAGGAAAATGGAAGATATGATGGTGTGCACATATTTGATGGTGCAACTTGTTTCTTTTGTGATTATCTCCAATCTAAGGTTTTATTTGTATCTTCTAATGGGCATTTTGAATAGATGTCCAAAGGAAGCTATTCCTTCCTTTATTATGTTGAGAGGCGTAACTTACGGCTACATTTGGGGTAGGTGTAGCGTAATGTCTGTGAAATGTTCATAGTAATGGCTGGCATAAAATAATAATCCAAATAAAAAATTTATAATATTATATATATACACACACACACACACACACACA
>VDFB02274717.1:0-42757 GCA_007258455.2 Sequoia sempervirens
ATTGCTTGTCCGCAAGCAATCTGAACAGCAAAGAATCAACCACTCCACCAGGATCCCAAGGATAGTGCCGTGAAATGTCCCTACTGTCATCAACTGTCTCCTGTAACTCCCAAATCTGATCAACTGGATCATCATGTTGTACCCTGTCAATCTCAACAACATCTGTCACAGGAGATAGGAACTCATAAGAAAGCAAGTCAAACCGCTGACAACACTTGCTTCCTAAAACCGCACGAGATATGCTATCATCCAACATGTCTAACACGTGCATACTAGAATTGTGCATCCGAAACAGATCATGTACATGATGACTGAGAAAGAAACTGTGTAGACTCCTGACCATGTACACACTGGGAATCTCCTCAACGAGCTCTGTCTGAAATCTCGATGCACTAACAGAATCTCTGATACTATGATCAAAGCTCACCCTTAAACCAGGGTCAAGAGTAGAATCAGCATCCACCTCAAAGAGCGGATTATCACAAGAAGATGTAGCATCCACCTCATTTTTTGATTCTTCTCCATCAGTATCATAGATTGGAGCTTGCTGATCATAAAACTCATAACTGTACTGAGGAGAGGAAAATCCCTCTTGAATCACTTTTTGTTCTCCATCCAAATCTGCACTATAGCATGAAGTTGAATCTGCATCACTCACCTCATAATCAGCAACATCATGTGTGTTGTCATCAACCTCTAAGGTATTGCTGCTATGTACCTCATAGGATGTCTCGACTGGCAAGGTAGAAGCTGCTGTTATGATGATATCCTCACACACCTCTATTGCCAAAGTCACTGCAAGTCCATCCATAGCATGCTCACCTCTTACATGTTCTTCTCTTGGAAGAATTAGAGATCTAAGGTGCGACTCCCTTTGTTTCTTTGCTTGATCTAGCTGGCTGCAGCGTTCCTTGACCTCTTGCAAATGTTGTTTTGCATGAGCAGCCAACATCTTTGCCTTCTTAGCCCTTTGTAGCCACCCATCACACAAAACTTGAGTTTTGTTCACATCTTCCAAGGTCTGATATATAAAATCAGACTGTTTGTGACTTGAATCCACCAAACATTCTTCAAGCTCAACATGCAAAACTTCAATGCTAATGTTAGGAGATTCCATAACATGACCATCTTTATGTACTTTATCCGTCACCTCATGATTTTGTGAAAGTAATGGACTGCTGTTTATAAAATCAGAATTGATGTCAAGGCTGATATCATCTCCGTTAGTGCTGATAATATCTTCCTGGGGTTCAACAAAACCACTATCATGGTGTAAAACTTTCTCTTCAATAGAAGTTGTCTCAAAAGATGTTGTAGAAGCCATATTTCTATACACCTCTTCTTTCATAGTAATTGATGAAGCATCACAAGGAACCTTATCTTCATGTGGCTGTTCTAAGGCAACTGGTTTGTCTTCATACAACACTTGCTCATCCTGAAGTGTCCTGTGCCCAACATCCACTTCTATGTAAGTCTGATTTTTGTCCTCCATAAGATCAGCTGTATGCTGGTCACTAACTGCTGATTGATCCCTTTTTAACCCCAACACATCAACGAAACTCAATTTCTTTTTGTTTTGTGATGAGCTTTGTCTTGAAATGGAGTCTTCAGACTGCTGCAAGCTACGAGCTAATCTTTGTTGTGATGGCATAGGTTTCTGCTGAATATTATTTGAAATGCTCTCTACATTTTTCTGCTCACATTTCTTTGATTTGCTTCGTTGCTTATTATAAACCATCCGATGCTCCATATATTGTTCGAAGTCTAGGTGATCTTTTATCTTATCTGGAGATGCTATATATTCCTCATAAGCAACCATTACTTCATCAACAAATTTAGAAGCCATGATAACCACTTTGTTGTTCAACCCCTGTGTGAACAGTACCTGTCAAATTTGTCCTGGTGTGACCGCATATTTTTTTCTAACCCCACAAGCTGGCAGGATCAAAGCTCTGATACCACTGTGATGAGCCCTGCTGGCTCTCAATTCAAAACCCCAATTTTTCTTAAGTCTTTAGGTGTTATTTAGTTTTTTAGAGAATTTTTGATAGAAAGAAGAGAAGGGGCGCACAGCATAAATGCTCATAAAAAGTAAATCTGAGTTATTTCAGGCGAATTGACAATACAGAAGATAATAAATATGCTCAACAATGGATTTAGAACTCATAAACATACCCGGAAGTGTCCAGATTATTTATTTAAGAAAGTAGTCCAGTTTGCCAGCCAAGATGGTGAAAAACTGACCAAATCTGGTGTAGAAAGCTACAGAATGCGAAATCCAGCCTGAAAACGGTGGCAGATGAAGAGTACAAGCCAAACGCCTAAAATGATGAAGAGAAACCCTCAGAAAAGAAGGCGTTTCTCCAAGAAATGCCCAAACGCCTTTGTACAAGAGCCACGCACTTCACTGCAAACAACTTGAATTCTCACTTAGAAGGTACGGCCAAGAAGTATGATGTCTGCCAGATGAAATGAAGGCGCCATCTCCCAAAACCCTCTGAAACTGATGAAGAAATCCAATAGGAAACACAGATCAAGCCCAGTAGAACCTCTGTATGAAGCTCTCACAAATTGCACAAATTCAGCTGATCTCTCACAGCCTCAAAAGTGCTCAACACTGAAGAGTTATCGTTCTTCAATGGAAAAATAGTTCAAACCCTGATCACAGGAGAATGCACAGGAAATAGCACAAGGCAAAGTTGAAATTGTCAAAAGATGAGTTTCTCATTGCCAGAAATGCCCTTTTATGCAAAGGCACGAATTCCAAGAAAATACGCCACTTTTAGGTATTAAAATCTTTTAAATAATATTTAATTCATCTCAATAGTTTATGAATTAAATACTTGGCGCACTTTATTCATTTAAGTGATTTAAAATATTAAATCACTTTTTAGAGAATATTTAAGTGATTTAAAAAATATAAAGTCAATTTGACTTTTATAATTAAAATAAATCAATTAATATTTAAATCACTTAAAACCCATAACCTACCTAAAACACGTATAATCTCGCGGCTGGCCAAAAGTCATGGACTGTGATCATTAACGCTATTGTGGAACTAAACACCTGGCTCTTAAAACCGTAATCTATCAACTTCTCCAAAAACACTGACCCTTCTGAACTAACCCGTTAGCCTATGAGAGTCTCGAGTAATAGACAATCACCATCAAACATGATCACGCCCGAAAAAGGGGACATTACAGAGCTGCCTATAGCCCCGACAAGGTTATCTTCTATAAACTCACGGAGATTGCTCTACTTCCGGCGATTTATAATTTCTTTTGATTTTCTTATTTCTCTTTTGATGATTGATCGATTTGAGTGCACGCTTGTAGAGATGTCCGCACACCCAAAAGCCAAATGTTTTGATTCTTCTATTTTTCTTTATTTCTTTTGATAATTCTTTTCTTTTCATATATTTCCACATTTTGGCTTGTAAGCAATGAAGCTCACATGGGTTTGAGTATTATAGTGGCGCTGGACCCAGACTTTTGATTTGCCTAACCCTGACTTCTCCTAGGAAACCATAATGACTAAGAGAAATTATAAGGTGTGTAAGAATATAGTGATCTTCAATACTTAGTGTCTAGACACAATATACGATTCCCCTTCTAGCCAAGTACAAATCCTAACCTAAAGTTAAACTAGAAGGATTTAGTCTCGGATTCCGAGATTCCTAACGAGTATTTATCAATGGAATAATCTAAACATTACTTAGCGGAATAAGACCAGTGTGTGCATTTGGAATACCTTACCTTCTTGCAAATGGAGATCCACCATTATTCAAAATCTAATCTAAGAAAGCAGGAAAACCGAAAGCAAAAAAAAAAACAAACCCAAACAAGAAAAGAAATCTAATCTAGCTATGTACAAAGCAAGACCCGTTGGGAGTCTATGACTGGAAGTAATGCTTTAGAAATTGCCCGTTGACGAGCAATGGAACTTCTTCTCCAGTTAGTGTCTTTAACTTAAAAACATTGTCTCCCAAAATTTCCGAAATCTGAAAGGGACCCATCCATAGGTTGTCAAATTTATTGTGGTCTCCTCTTCTCTCGTGGGCTCTGTCCCAACAAAGGACTAATTCGGAAATTCGAAACGCCTTAACTCTCGCTCGTTTGTTGAACCATCTTTTGACAATATCTTGATGTTTGGAAAATTTCTCCAAGGCTTGATCTCTTTTTTCTTCCAAAAGCAACAATTGCGACAATTTGGTTTTGACCCTCTCTTCTTCTTCCAAACACTCTTGCATGAACTGCAAAGTTGGAATCCTTAGCTGTATAGGAAATATTGGATCTTGCCCATAAACCAGGTGGTAGGGTGATGTTCCCAAGGAACTCTTTATTCTTACTCTATCCGCCCAAAGAGCGAATCTCAATTGCGTGTGCTAGTCCCTTGGATTTTTGTCTAGCAGTTTCTTGATGACGTTCAATAAATTCTTGTTCGTTGATTCAGCTAATCCATTGCCTTGGGGATAGTAGTTTGATGAAAATTTCAGAGTGACACCATACTCGAAAGCCTAGTTAGAAAATCTCAATGAAGAAAACGCAAAACCATTATCACACACTAAAGCATGAGGACAACCAAACCTGGTGATAATGTTTTCTTCCAAAAATTTGATTACAGTATCAGAAGTGCAAAACTTCAAATCCTGAGCTTCTGACCACCGCGTGCAGTAGTCAGTTGCGGTTAGAATATACCTGTGTTGCGCCGAGGAAGGTGCATTAATCATACCAATGAAATCGAGCCCCCACTTTGCGAAGGGTCGCACTTCAATCACAGGTTGCAGTGGCATAGCTGGGTTCTTTTCTCGTGCAGCAGTGATTTGGCATGTGTGGCAAGTCTTCACGTGATCATATGCATCTTTGAATACTGTCGGCCAATAATAGCCGGCCATGAAAATCTGGTGTGTTGTTGCAAGCGTTCCTCCGTGACTGGTTCCAAATCTGTAATGGAAATGCTCTATTGTCTGTTTAGCTTCTTCCTTTCCCAGGCACCGTAGAAAAACTCCTTCATGATTTCTCCTGTATAACACTGCTCCTTGCAACATGTATCTCTGGCTCTTCATTCGTAAAGCCCTCTTTTGTACTGGATTTAAATGGTTTGGGCATTTGTGATTGAGAAGGAAGTAGACGATATCGTCATACCATTCGTCAGGGGATACTCCTTGAAGTTCATACACTTGTTGTACAAGTCCTGGTCCGGTGGCAATGGTCTGTGTCAAAGCTTGGCCGTGGACGATCTTCATTGGCTGAATTTCGACATCGTACTCCTGAATGATTGTGACCCACTTTCCTCTCCTTTCTCCTAGTTTTGCTTTAGGAGAGTTTTAACTGTCACATCTGGGACCATAGCGAAGACTTTACTTCTCAATATGTAGTGTCGAAATTTCTTTATCGCCTTGACCAAAGCATATGCTTGTTTCTCAACGTTCATGTATTTCTGCTCTGCATCCTTGAAAGGTGCACTCATAAAAGCAATAGGGTGTTCATCCTTTTCATCTGTTCTTTGTGTTAACATTGCGGCACATGTATGCTCTGATGCGAAAGAGTAGAGATAAAAAGGCTTTGTATAATCAGGACTAACCAAGACGGGAGTGTCAATTATGGCCTGTTTAATTTCTTCAAAAGCTTTTCTCGCCGGCTCCGTCCATTCTATCTTTGCATCCTTTTTGAGCATTTCATTCAGGGGCCTGACTATCTCAGCGAATTCTGTTATAAATTTTCTTACAAAGTTAATCTTTCCGAAGAAAGACTTTAATTCCTTCTGACTTGACGGCAAGCCGATCCTTGAAATAGCCTCTGCTCGATCAGGGTCGATAAGAATACCCTTTTCTGTTATCACATGGCCAAGCAGTTTTCCTTCAGTCACCTCGAATACACATTTCTTCGGGTTCAAGGATATTCCGTATTTTCTGCATCTTTCAAATATCCTTATCAAATCTTTGACAGGAGTTTCTCTTTTCTTTGAAAACACAGTAAGGTCGTCCATATAGACAATGATGCATTTCCCTATGAGATCCTTGAAAGCAATATCCATAGCCCTTTGAAAGGTGGCTCCGGCATTGATCAGACCAAATGGCATCCTTTTGTAGGCAAATGTACCCCACTTTGTTGTGAATGCCGTCCTAAGCCTATCCTCAGGTTCCACGAGCACTTGATTGTAGCCAAAATATCCATCGAGGAATGACATCATCTGGGATCCATTTACAATTTGAATGACTTCATCTAATGAGGGTAGTGGATAATTGTCCTTTTCCGAGGACTTGTTAAGATTTTGGAAGTCTACGCACAATCTTATCTCTCCATTCTTTTTGCGGATGGGTACCAAATTGGCGACCCATGTTGAGTGGCGTACTGGAAAGATAATGCCTGTTGAAAGTAGCTTCCTTACTTCTTGAAAAATGAGGGGCTCTAGCAGAGGATTCATCGGCCTTTGGTGTTGTCTAAATGGTTTACTGCTTGCTTTGAGGGGAATAGTGTGTGTAATAATTGAAGTATCATATGTTTTCAGACCCTCATAGCTCCAGGCAATAATGTCTTTGAATTGTTTCAGACTCTTGATTATTTGCTCTTTTTCTTCATTTGTGCATACTTTACCAATGAGAACATCTCTCACTTCTTCCTGCATTCCAAGGTTGACCGCTTCATGTTGGCCTCCTCCCTCTCTTTGGTACTTGATGGCATTGATCTGATTTTGATCGAAGATCCTTTCTAGTTGTATCATTCCTCTGGGAATGTTATTGGTCTTCAAATTCATTATGCCCTCGGTATCAAATTTAGCTTCCCCTTAGTCTTCTTCTTCGTCAATGACTTGAGTGAGGAAAACATCTGAATTTGTCAAGAAATCAAGGATGTGCTTGTCGTCGTCGAACACTTGGAAGTTTGTAATGTTATCTGGAACTGATGGTGTCGAAGTGATTTCTACTGTAAATTTCTTCACGGCATCCATCTCCAGCGGCTCTAAGGAACTTGCTGATTGGGCTAAGGAATTTGCCACTTTGTTTTGAGAACAATATACTGATTTGATGTTGAAAGCGTCAAAGCTTTCGATGAGATCCCAGACACGGTTTCTGTATCCTCTCAGTCTTTTGTCATGGCAAGCGTATTTTTTCCTTACTTGCCTTACCACAATTTCTGAATCACCGTAAACATGTAGCACTTTGACCTTTTCGCGAATTGCATGGAGCAATCCGTGAACTAAGGACTCATTCCGTAATATTGTTGGTACATGGAAATTGCAATCTCAAGGCAGCTAAATAGGTCTCGCCTGATGGACTAATAAGCTCATACCCAGCTCCGTTGCCTTTCCTAGACTTTGAACCATCGAACCTCAAGGTCCAAACTTGTTCTCGCTCTGGCAATTGATGAGGAGTGGGAGTTTCTTTTGTCTGAACTGAATCCTTTTGAACTTTGTCTATTTCCTGTGTTATCTCTTCTCTTGATGAGAGTTCTCTGTCAGAGTCTCTTTCTTCATCTTGCATTGTCAGGTTAAGACACTCAGCTTTTGAAACTTGGGAAATTCTTGCGCGTACTTGGTCTAGAGCCATTTTGCACATTGCACAAGAGAACTCGGAATGAAAAGCATTATGGATCCGGCACCAGTTGGGTAATAACAAGTCTTGCATACAAGCATGACTCCCCAATTCTTTCTCTTGTCCTGTACTCCTAAGTACCCATCTCTCTCCCCACCTCTTCTCTTTGTCTTGTACTCCTAAGAACAATCTTCCGAAACAGAAGACTTGTTACGCTCCAATTGCGCCGGATCCAATAATAAGCCTATTCCTCGAGTCTTCTGTGCAATGTGCAAAACGGCCTAGACCAAGTATCACAAGAATTTCCAAGTTTCGGTTGAGTGTCTTAACCTCGATAATGCAAATGAAGATGTTGAGTCTAAAAAGAAATCCGATAGATTAGTTTAGAAAGAAACTCCCACTCCTCATCAATTGCCAGAACAAGAACAAGTTTGGACCTTGAAGTTCGATGGTTCAAAGTCTAGGAAAGGCAACGGAGCCGGGTATGAGCTTATTAGTCCATCAGGCGAGACCTATTTAGCCGCCTTGAGATTGCAATTCCCATGTACCAACAATGTTACAGAATATGAGTCCTTAGTTCACGGACTGCTCCACGCAATTCGCAAAAAGGTCAAAGTGCTACATGTTTATGGTGATTCAGAAATTGTAGTAAGGAAAGTAAGGAAAAAATACGCTTGCCATGACAAAAGACTGAGAGGATACAGAAACCGTGTCTGGGATCTCATCGAAAGCTTTGACGCTTTCAACATCAAATCAGTGTATCGTTCTCAAAACAAAGTGGCAAATTCCTTAGCCCAATCAGCAAGTTCCTTAGAGCCGCTAGAGATGGATGCCGTGAAGAAATTTACAGTAGAAATCACTTCGACACCATCAGTTCCAGATAACATTACAAACTTCCAAGTGTTTGACGACGACAAGCACATCCTTGATTTCTTGACAAATTCAGATGTTTCCCTCACTCAAGTCATTGATGAAGAAGAAGACCGAGGGGAAGCTGAATTTGATACCGAGGGCATAATGAACTTAAAGTCCAATAACATTCCTAGAGGAATGATACAACTAGAAAGGATCTTCGATCAAGATCAAATCAATGCCATCAAGTACCAAATAGAGGAAGGAGGCCAATATGAAGCGGTCAACCTTGGAACGCAGGAAGAAGTGAAAGATGTTCTCATTGGTAAAGTATGCACACATGAAGAAAAGGAGCAAATAATGAAGAGTTTGAAACAATTCAAAGACATTATTGCCTGGAGCTATGAGGGTCTGAAAACATATGATACTTCAATTATTACACACACTATTCCCCTCAAAGCAGGCAGTAAACCATTTAGACAACGCTAGAGGCCTGTGAATCCTCTGTTAGAGCCCCTCATTTTTCAAGAAGTAAGGAAGTTACTTTCAGCTGGCATTATCTTTCCAGTACGCCACTCAACGTGGGTCGCCAATTTGGTACCTGTCCGCAAAAAGAACGGAGAGATAAGGTTGTGTGTAGACTTCCGAAATCTTAACAAGTCCTCGGAAAAAGACAATTATCCACTGCCCTCATTAGACGAAGTCATTCAAATTGTAAATGGATCCCAAATGATGTCATTTCTCAATGGATATTCCGGCTACAATCAAGTGCTCGTGGAACCTGAGGACAGGGTTAAGACGACATTCACAACAAAGTGGGGTACATTTGCCTACAAAAGGATGCCATTTGGTCTGATCAATGCCGGAGCCACCTTTCAAAGGGCTATGGATATTGCTTTCAAGGATCTCATAGGGAAGTGTATCATTGTCTACATGGACGACCTTACTGTGTTTTCAAAGAGGAGAGAAACTCATGTCAAAGATTTGATAAGGATATTTGAAAGATGCAGAAAATACGGAATATCCTTGAACCCGAAGAAATGTGTATTCGAGGTGACTGAAGGAAAATTGCTTGGCCATGTGATAATAGAAAAGGGTATTCTTATCGACCCTGATCGAGTGGAGGCTATTTCAAGGATCGGCTTACCATCAAGTCAGAAGGAATTGAAGTTTTTCTTCGGAAAGATTAACTTTGTAAGAAAATTTATAACTGGGTTCGCTGAGATAGTCAGGCCCCTGAATGAAATGCTCAAAAGGGATGCAAAGATAGAATGGACGGAGCTGGTGAGAAAAGCTTTTGAAGAAATTAAACAGGCTATAATTGATGCTCCTGTCTTGGTTAGTCCTGATTATACAAAGCCTTTTTATCTCTACTCTTTCGCATCAGAGCATACATGTGCTGCAATGTTAACGCAAAGGACAGAGGAAAAGGATGAACATCCTATTGCTTTTATGAGTGCACCTTTCAAGGATGCAGAGCTGAAATACATGAACGTTGAGAAGCAAGCCTACGGTTTGGTCAAGGCGATAAAGAAATTTCGTCACTACATATTGAGAAGTAAAGTCTTTGCTGTGGTCCTAGATATGACAGTTAAAACTCTCCTAATGCAAAATGAACTAGGAGAAAGGAGAGGAAAGTGGGTCACAATCATTCAGGAGTATGATGTCGAAATTCAACCAATGAAGATCGTCTGCGGCCAAGCTTTGACACAGACCATTGCCACTGGACCAGGACTTGTACAACAAGTGTATGAACTTTAAGGAGTATCCCCTGACGAATGGTATGACGATATCGTCTACTTCCTTCTCAATTACAAATGCCCAAACCATTTGAATCCTGTGCAAAAGAGAGCTTTACGAATGAAGAGCTAGAGATACATGTTGCAAGGAGTAGTGTTATACAGGAGAAATCACGAAGGAGTTTTTCTAAGGTGCCTGGGAAAAGAAGAAGCTAAATAGACAATAGAACATTTCCATTCTAGATTTGGAACTGGCCACGGAGGAGCGCTTGCAACAGCACACCAAATTTTGATGGCTGGCTATTATTGGCCAACAGTATTCAAAGATGCATACAATCACGTGAAGACCTGCCATACCTGTCAAGTCACTGCCGCACGAGAAAGGAACCCAGCTATGCCATTGCAACCTGTGATCGAAGTGCGACCCTTCGCAAAGTGGGGACTCAATTTCATTGGTATGATCAATCCACCTTCCTCGGCGCAACACAGGTATATTCTAACCGCAGTTGACTACTGCACGCGGTGGTCAGAAGCTCAGGCTTTGAAGTTTTGCACTTCTGATACTATAATCAAATTTTTGGAAGAAAACATTATCACTAGGTTTGGTTGTCCTCATGCTTTAGTGTGTGATAACGGTTCTGCATTTTCTTCATTGAGATTTTCTAACTGGGCTTTCGAGTATGGTATCACTCTGAAATTTTCATCAAATTACTATCCCCAAGGTAACGGATTAGCTGAATCCACGAACAAGAATTTATTGAACGTCATCAAGAAACTGCTAGACAAAAATCCGAGGGATTGGCACATGCAATTGAGATTCGCTCTTTGGGCGGATAGAGTAAGAGTAAAGAGTTCCTTAGGTACATCACCCTACCACCTGGTTTATGGGCAAGATCCAATATTTCCTATTTAGTTGAGGATTCCAACTTTATAGTTCATGCAGGAGTGTTTGGAAGAAGGAGGGTCAAAACCAGATTGTCGCAATTACTGCTTTTGGAAGAAAAAAGAGATCAAGCCCTGGAGAAATTTTCCAAGCATCAAGACATTGTTAAAAGATGGTTCGACAAACGAGCGAGAGTTAAGGCATTTCGAATTTCCGATCTAGTCCTTTGTTGGGACAGAGCTCACGAGAGAAGAGGAGACCACAATAAATTTGACAACCTATGGATGGGTCCCTTCCAGATTTCGGAAATTGTGGGGGATAATGCTTTTAAGTTGAAGACACTAACTAGAGAAGAAGATCCATTGCCCGTCAACGGGCAATTTCTAAAGCATTACTTCCAGTCATAGACTCCTAGCGGGTTTTGCTTTTTATATAGTTAGATTAGATTTCTTTTCCTGTTTGGGTGTGCTTTTGCTTTGGTTTTCCTGCTTTCTTAGATTAGTTTGCTTTGTTAGTTTGCTCGCTTTCGTTTGCTTTCCCTTAGATTAGATTTTGTTGTTTTGAATAAATGGTGGATCTCCATTTTGCAAGAAGGTAAGGTATTCCAAACACACACACTGGTCTTATTCCGCAAAGTAATGTTCAGATTATTCCATTGATAAATACTCGTTAGGAATCTCGGAATCCGAGACTGAATCCTTCTAGTTTAACTTTAGGTTAGGATTTGTACTTGGCTAGAAGGGGAATCATATATTGTGTCTAGACACTGAGTATTGAAGATCACTATATTTTCACACATTTGATAATTTCTCTGAGTCATTATGGGCTAATCAAAAGTCTAGCTCCAACACCACTATAATACTCAAACCCATGTGAGTTTCATTGCTTACAAGCCAAAATGTGGAAATATGTGAAAAGAAAAGGATTATCAAAAGAAATAAAGAAAAATAGAAGAATCAAAGCATTTGGCTTTTGGGTGTGCGGACATCTCTACAGGCGTGCACTCAAATCAATCAATCATCAAAAGAGAAAAATAAGAAAATCAAAAGAAATTATAAATCGCCGGAAGTAGAGCAATCTCCGTGAGTTTATAGAAGATAACCTTGCCGGGGCTATAGACGCTCGCTGGCAGCAAGGCTCTATCCAAGGATGCTTTTGGAGTTAGGACAAATTACAAAGCCTGCCATGACAGAACCAAAGAGTCATATTGATTTCATGAGACGGAATAAACGCATTTGCACACACTTGTGATTGAAGGGAAAAGTGTCTTGATCCAATCTAGGGTTCCTTTTCTTTCTGAGTACACTTTTAACCTAGAGGTAAGTTAGTTTGATTTGGTCAGAGATTCCAGATTTAGAATAGGTCTTTATCTTTGGAATGTTCAGGAACATTCCTCACGTGGAGTCGCCAGATGTTGTGACCTAATTCACACCTCGCCCCATTGCAAATGGGGACCCTCATATTTTGCTTTTTAGGGTTTTGTCGTTGCGTCTTGGTTTTCTTCTGGTCTCCATTTGGGGTTTTGAGTCTGAATTTTGAATGGTCACCTGAGTCAAGCAAATGAGTTTTAGCCTGGATCATTGTGCAAACGTTGCCATCACGCTTAGGAGGCCTGGGAGACGAAGATCGACTGTCATTTCAGTCAATTCCGACACCTCCCAATTTTTAGGGTTTTTCACTCTGGCCCCCTATTTTTTAGGACCTACTTTTTTGGCACTTTTGGGCAATTCTGAGATCCCTATTTTTTAGGGTCTATTTTTAGAAAATTTCTATTTTGGAAAATCTCTATTTTTAGAAAGTTTTTATATTTGGAGAGGTCTTGTGTTTCGAAAATCCACTCAGAAGTTCGAAAAGATCAACAGAACTCTCGGAAAATCGATTTGAAAATTCTTGAATTCATGGTGAAATTCTGAAAATGTCAGAAATCTGAAAAAATCAGTCTAAGAGATCACTGGAAATAGTGAAAAATCTGGATGTTCATCAAGAAATCATGGATAAATCTGATAAATCATGGCAAAGTGGCCTAGGCGTGACTTAAAATTCATGGAGGAGACTGAAATTTGTGAGAAATTGGCCTAAGTATGGAGTTTACTCAGCATAGAGAAGGCAGAAGTTAGTGTCAAAAACCTTCAGCTCACAAGACAATGGCTTAAGATGATGCAAAGTCCGCCCAGCCAAGCAGGTTAAATGGCAAGACACAAGGGTAAGTCCGCCCTCCAAAGCAATGAAGATGGCTATCCAAAAGCCAAAGTCCGCCCTTATATGGCAAGATAAAAATGTGAATAGCAAGGAAAACTATGAAGTCCGCCCTTGGTAATAAAGTCATGGCCAAACATTGAAGGAAGTCCCCTTGGAAAAGAAAAAATTGTCTAAGGCAATGGAGAAATGGCAAGCCAATGAATGAAGTCCGCCTTGGGCAAAGTGAAGTGGCAAGGACATGAAGAAAGTCCGCCATAGGTAAAGGAGATGCAATGGCTAGCCAAAAGCCAAAGTCCGCCCCATGTCTAAACATTAAATGGCAAAGAAACAAGTAAAGTCCGCCCATGTCCAAGTAAACAATGGCAAGGCCATGAAGAAAGTCCGCCCCAAAGTGGCATCAAAAAGAATGAAGTCCGCCCTTAGCAAGATGAGGAGATGGCAAGCCAAAGGCTGAAGTCCGCCCACCATAATGGCAAATGGCTTGAAGTGAAGTAAAGTCCGCCCTAAGAAATGGCTTGAAATTTAGTGAAGTCCGCTTTAAAGTGGCCAAGAAATAGACAAAGTCCGCCCTCCAATGACTAGCTAAAAGACTATGGCATGAGAAGTAATGAAGTTCGCCTAGTCCATGATAAGTTGACATGAGAGAATGCAAAGAAATTAAGTGGCCTAAGCAGCTAGCAAGTCCGCCATACTTAGAGAGGTGAAGAAACTTGAAATTTTTTTTGCCCAAGTATGAATTTTGAGAAAATAAAAAAAATGTATGTTTGGCCTTGAAAATTTCGCCATACTTAGAAATATTTCTTCTAAGTCTAAAACATTTTGCCAAGTGACTTAGGAAGATGTGAAGAAAATTTCGCCTGTGACTTAGGATGGCAAGAAAATACGGCCAACGAAAGAGGGTAATGGCAAAGTAAAATTGGACGAAGCAAATTTATGGCCAAATAAAGTTGGACGTGGCTAGATAAATTTTGGAAAAAGAAAGAAATTCATGGCCAAATAAATTGGACGATAGAAATTATGGCAAGAAAATTGGAGGAAAAGAAAATTCGCCTAAGGCATTGGCAAGAAAAATTTCGAAAAAGACAAATAATTCGCCATAAAATGAACGGGTTGGAAATGACACATTGAATAATATTTTAATTATTTTAATTATTCATTTTCCAACGCCCCAAAAGGATAAACTTGAAAAAATTTCGAAATTAGAAAAAGAACAAAAGAGCTTTATTGAACTAGCGATAAAATTGGAAACTTTCCCGGACACGATCGTTGAGGATAAAACTTGCCACTCGGAAGCAAAGTAAAAGCTGAGTTTAAACTCAATTTGAAGGAAACAATGCAAATTTGCTAAAAGGATCGATTTTCTCACCTCTATAATTGATTTCACTTCTCATTTGCACAATCATTCGATTTTGAGAAGAAGAGTTGTGAGAAGAAACTTGTCTAAGGCAAAAGAGTTGAGAAAATCTGCAGCAAAGTGAAGGAAATAATTTTTTACCAGCTTGCATCGTGATTGTGATCACTTCTCCAGAAGTCACAGGCAGATTTACTTTGGCATGAAACTTCATCGTTTATTTTCTTTCCAGCTTGATTTTTTTTCACGAAGTCTAAATTTGATAACTAGCTGGAATGTCTTTCAAAATGATTTAAGTTTCGAATTCTGATTATTCTCTCTACTTTTTCTTGCAGATTTATTTTCGAAACGGTAAAGATGAAGTTTGCCAGCAAGGGTGTGCAACCACAGTCGAAAATCAAGTCCAAGTGGGAGCATGTTGTAGACACCGATCTTGGCCACGTTGACCTCGAAGACTTCAGGAAAAGAATGTACGGGACTGATGGACGTCTGCCTACACCAATTGCCATGAGGATGATGCGCAATGGAATCGTCCACACAGCTGGATTTCCACCAGCAAAAGAATGTCCGGAGCTTATGGTAGAATGCGCATTGCACTACAATGCACGAGAAGGCAGATAGAAGCTCCTGATGGAAGAGTCCTTGCCTACTTGTCCGAGCCAGCAATCCAAGAAACCTTTGGAATTCCAGTTTACAATCGAACGTCCTACCGCACCAAGGAAGATGCACTCAAGCTTTACCAGAGCCAGCAGGATCTCTGTGCGTCCAACATAAACAAGAATTGGTTACTAAAGCCCAAGCCTACTGCAGGCAAGATGCCAAAGAAATTGATCAGAACTCATTTCAAAGAGGAATATGGTGACATCGTTTTGCTACTAAACAGAATTGTAGGCAATTCCCATGGTGCACCTTTCGAAAACTGGATGTACTATTTTATTGATGAAATAATCACTGGAGTCAAGATGTTCAATTGGTCCAAAATGATTAGTGATAGCCTACACGAGCAGTTAGTCAACTTTGAGGAGACCAAAACTTTTCACATGAGCTCATACATCATATATTCACTTGCAAGATATTACAAGTATTTTGGCTTGACCTGCAAGGGTGTGGTCGGCAACGGCGAGGGGCAACTCAAAGCCTACGATTGTTATCCACAGTTGCAACTGAAAGAGAAGTCTCATTTCCGACGAGCTCATGACGCCTTTTTGATGTACATCACCCGGCTTCTCCAAGGCGGAACTCACCAAAGACTCTCACATGAGGCCAAGAGCCTAATCAGTCGGTATGGATTCTGGTTCATTCAGTATCCTAAGTTCACTTACATCAGAATCCAAGGATTCTCGGGAAATCCTTATAGACTGCCCATCTATCCGACCAACAAGATGGTTTTGCTGGAAGTGCTGAGGCAATTGGAGGCGTATCAGAATATTCAAAGGCCAAAGCAGAAAGCGGCTGTCACCTTTCCTTTTTTCATCGGCAATATGGAGGAGTCATGTCCGACGGCACAAGCAGCAGAAATTGCTCGACTGGAGATACAACAATATCCATTCATATCATACAAATCCAGGAACAATTTTGATCCACTCCATCACATCAGAACTGTGGACGGAGAGAGGTACAAGCATCGGGTTGACTTAGAGGACTTCTGGGCTAACGCAGCAGATGAATACGACGTAAGGAGGAGGTTGTGGTCAAGATTGCCATTAAGCATGATAAGGGCAACAGAGCTCTTCAAAATACCCGATCAACTACAGGATGATGGAATATACTTGCAGCCGGGCTTCAATGAGAAGGAGCCACTTCCCCCTATAAGATGGTTTGAGCCTGAGATGGGTGACCTAGCAACTTTCATGCGACCTGTTTTCAAGTATTCTCAGTGGTGGATAGATCGGCAGGTAGAAATTTTAAGACAAAGAAATGTGCAATTCACCTATGAATTGATGGGCGATACAGAGTCTGTTCTTCAAACGCCGGTGCATCTCGTGGAGATGGACCAACAGATGCCGCCAACTCGAGAAAGAGGAAGGAAGTTGATAAATCTGCAAGACAAGACAAGGATAAAATGGTAGATGAAGGGCCTTCTCGAAAGAAGCACAAGTCTAAACCTCTTCAGTCGGCCACTTCCAGAAATATAGAAGAAATACTCGCCATGGATAAAGAGTCTTTGAAAATGCTAGGATCCCTTCTCCAGTCGAAAATGTGGAGCCAATACAAGTAGAAGATGATGATCAACCTTCTCCAGCAAGCACAGAAATCCTAGAATCAGATAATGATACAGATATTATGGATGGAGAATTCGAGGAAGGAATGATTTCCGCCCTCAAAGGAATCCAAGATGACCCATCCGTCCAAGAAATTCAGGGTATGCAATTGGTCCAAGAAGTTCAAAATATGCCGGAGATTCAGGAAGAGCAGGAAGTTCAGGATATACAAGACGTCCAAGATCAACAGGAGGACGGAATTGAGCAGCCAACAATCCCAGAGTGGCTGAAAGAAAGATTGAAAAGAAAGGCGCCAACGGAGGTACCTGAAGAACAAGAGGATGACACAGATTTTCTGGCAAGACTAGAGCAAGTTGCCCCAAGGAAGAAGGCCAAGAAATTCTCAACCATCCAAAGGGATGAGGCTGGCAATCGTACAGTACAAATTGCAATACCTACAGCCGACAAGTTCCAAGATGAGAATTGCCCCTGATGAATATGCTATCACGACCATTGACATGGGTCCGACAACAAAAGGGCAAGAGGTCGAGGACTTGGACAATTCCGTGGCCACCATCAAGTCCAGGTTGGAAAAAGAAGTTGCCAAGAAAAAAGAATATAAAAAAGAAATTCAGCGCCTAAAAGATTACATCCAGCACTTGACCAAGCCACTAAATGAAGGTGACCAAGCAGCGCTTCCACCTCCAAATTCTTCACAAGAACCAGGTGCAAATTTTGAAGAAGAGCTGACTACGGCGAGAGAGGCTAAGGACTGGATGGCTGGAAGGAAAGAAGAGGCGTTGGCGTTTGCAGAAAAGTTGGCACAAGTAAATGAGCAGGCTTCCTTTATGCTATCACGAGTTGCAGACCTTGCAGAATCATGGAGTAGTCTCGAAGATATTCAAAGCAGGATCATCCCATGTATTCGGGAATTGAAGGGCATCTCAAAGCAAAGGTTGATTGAGGACAAGGTTATTGAAGCTGGAGCTGCGTATGATTTCAATGGATGGTATTATGCTCTGATCTCAAGAAGAGGAGTCCTCGAAAAAGTGAAGCAGGATGGTGCCAGAGTTGAAGAACAAGCAAAAGAAATTCAGAGTAAAATTTATGAAATGGCTGCAGATATGCTCGACAAGGATGCTATCCGAAAGAAACACTTGCGGCCAAAGAATTTAAAAGATCAAGTGCAGAAAATTTTCTCCACCACCGGCCAATCATGAAAGAAAACTTCACCAAAGTATTCAACTTCATGGCCGTCAGGAATTCTTTCTTGCTGCAGGAACCAGGATGGGCGACTATTTTTGCAGAGTGTGCTGAGAGCTTGGATTTGCTGGAGTACAATGTCAACGTGCTGCCCGACATTGCCATGGAAGAGGTCGGCTTGATCGTGTCCAGATTCGCCGAATGCAAGGCCGCACAAGTGGATAAGGATGCCACTCCAGATGTTTAGAGTTCTCTCCAGTTAACTGGTTGAGGTTTTGGAAACCCTAATTAGGGTTTAGTTGTGTTAAATCTGGGCCATTGATCTCATTTCAATCTTGGCCGTTCATTGTAATTCTGAAATACTATATAAACCCCCCTTTGCTCTCTTTCATTTCATTAGAATTAGAATTGGAGATTAGAAGATTAGAATTTAGAGCAGATTCAAGAGAATTAGATTGTAGAAAATAAGAGAGAGTTTATGAGATTGTTGTGAGAACACTATTTTGATAATAAAGCTCAAAAGCATGAAGTGCCTTGAATCCTTGATTGTCAAATAGTTGCATGGTCGCATATTTTCTTTCTCATTTAGTAAATTTGAATTAGAATGTATGTTAAAAGAATGATGGATTGATAACGGAGACTAGTGAAACCCAGCTCATACTTTCTTTGAGTGGATGCTTTTCACTCAATGTGCAAAGTTAGACTGAGCTTTTTCGTGGATGCTTAACTTCTGTTTGGATAGTTATTGTTCGATCTGATGGTAATTATTCATTACGTGAAAATCATAAGCACACTCCTAGAAGATTGCACTTGCTCTGTGTAGTTGTCGTATAACGTGGCGAAGCAGAGTATTGTTTATTTGGTTTCATTTAATCTTCGTCGTCTCTTGATTTCTTAGGAATAGCATAGGATTTCTAAAACCCTTAATCTTTTTCTTTTTTTTTTATAAAATCAAAAAATCCAAAATGATACTGTATTCATGTCTCTGCTTTCCGGAGTAATTCACAAAAGTAAGTCCCCTTGTCATAACCAGCAAATCACATCAAAACCACAGAGCTCATCCGCATTCATCTTAAACATTGGAATTACCATATGATCTTACTTGCAATCTTAGCATAGAAGGTAGTTTTTCAAGAGGGGATAGAGCGTCTTGGACACTTTATTCTAGTAGATGTTTGTTGTGTCACAAAACACGCATCAACAATACTAAAGCCATCTCATGACAATATTTGAAGGGGTTCGAATTTTCAATAGAGGTGAACAATCTTTCAACTTCTTTTTTGCTAGTATCATCTACATAATCTTTCTTGTAATGCCCTAATTGTGGCTCATTGAAGAACATGTTGCACTCCTCATAGCTAAAACAGTTCAGAAGATAGTCATTTGTCATTCCTGTCACCTGCATGAAAGAATACATGACTGTGACCAAACAAATCAGAACTACCTTTTCAACCAGCTCCTTATTGACTATTTCTGCCTTGGGAATTTTCACTGGAACATGTTTGGGTTATCTATACTTATTAACAATTAGCATATTATTAACAAAACACCAGAAATAATTATCAAATGACCTACACTCCTCAATAACCTGAATTCATTTAGAACACAAAAAATCAGTATATCCAATTCAAAACATCTATTTTTCAAATTGACTTAAAAATTTGAAATTGAATACAAAACAATTTATTATATGAGTGACTTGAATAACATAATCATACCTTAAGGACTTTGTAACATCATCCATGATACCATGAAGCTTCCCTCGTTAAAATATTATGTTGCAGTTTGACTTTGAGGACTTTATTTTCTTCTCATCATAATTGTTCACAAGACTGACAACAGGATCAAATCCTGAAAACACTTATCTACAAAGAATTTGCAAACAGTCACAACTATTTTACCATATGATTAGAGTAAACAGCCTCTAAACCAGCATAACAACATTTTCGGGATTTATTAGCAGTTAAAACTTCAATGCAGGTTACAGCAGCCATGTCTTCTATTTTTCAAAGAAGTTTATACTTGCAGACATAAAATTTCCACAGTCCATGAAATTAGCATGAGATGTTTATGGATTTGACTGTGTGAGTTCTTTCCATTGACATTTTGGATCAAACTTCATGATCGATCATCGGGAAATAGAACCCAAGAGAAAGCTAATTATACATCATATAAAACGTTTTAAACACAAGTTTACATTCTTAAGGAGAAAACCTTTTATACATTTTCCAAAAATTTGTTACTTTTTCCTTCACTCTTTCATTTTATTGCAGGCTGTGTAAGACATACAACACAGGCTTTCATTAAAATTTACAATCTCATTCTGGATTTTAGATTCTATAAAGATACATTGTTGATTAGAATAAGGGATTTCCAGAGTACTTTCTATTTCCATGATATGCTGTGTACTAGTGTTCAACATTTTTAACATATTCTTGTACTTTCTGACATCTGATCTTGACAGGCTGTTAAAATAAAAGGTGGATAGCTCAACTGTCCCTATTGCTGAGTAAAGCCGGCCAGCTGAGTTTTGCCAATGCGCCAGATAGCACAAGTAGCTCAAATAGTTTCCTGCATAAGGGTCACAAGAAAATGTGCAGAGGCTCAATAAGAAGTTCTCGATAAAAATCGCTTATAATTTGGTCAAATTACTTAGGAAACTTATTTATTGTCATGAACTGGTGTGCTCTATCCTTCATTGTGAAAAGCAACATAAAATGGATCTGCAACTACCAAAGTTTATATGGAGCATGTCAGAAACAGTGGATAACAAAGCTATGAAATTCGTTATTTGATCTCATTCCTCAAAGCTTTATTGTGTAATTTTGCTAATAAATGGAGCTAAACCACAGAAGAACCCAAAGTATATAATAAAAAACCTGTTGCAAATCAGTCCATGAAAGGATTTTTTAAAGAAACAGTAGTACAATTTGCTGAGAGCCAAAAAATTTGCAAAACCCTAACGAAATAGAAATTCTATGTTTCACATCATTTATAACTTGTCTAATTATTGGCAAATTTCTAGCAGAGATCCATTCCAATTGGTGCCTATGTGCAAATTTTATATGAAGAGAAGCTTTCATGTTCTGTAAATTCCTTTCAGCAAGAACCAAAAGAACTTAAGTGAAAATCACTACGTTATTAGTTTTCTGTCTTATAGGCCTATACCACTTTTGAATACGAATTTGCAAAGCAAATGGATGTTGTTAGCTGTAATATAAATTTAATTGTGGTAGCTGTTGATCAACTTTGATCCTACAATGCACACTATCTCATTCACTGATAACTTCCCACAAAAATCATGAGCAACAGTGGCCATTGATCAAGGTTTAAATCAATGAAGTGCTTGTGTCTAGAAGAAATGAAGTGGAAACTATCATATTCCTTTCAAATAACTGCAATATTAAAATAGACCAGCATCTGATCAACGATGTGCACACATTTCAAATAACTCTTGGGAAATGAGTACCAATGAGCCACAACATTGGTTGAATCAAATATCAAGGGGCACTAGAACACAAAAAGTCTGGACACGGCTTTAAAAGGTGAAGACCAAGATCCAGTTGTAGATCTAGCCCGTCGTTGAGATCAAACAACCTGCAAACTTTTAGGTGAATGAAGAGGAAATTCCATCATGCAGGGTTTTACAAATAGTAAATCAATGAATAGGCACATACACCTCAATCAGAGGGTTCATATTAGGCAAACATATGGCATGCTGGATCAGATGTTCTCTTCATCCTATGATGGATCATGGTGTATGACTTGAAACGTTGATGGGAAACACTCTCCACTCACATCTAGAAGCATTCTTGATTTCATACAGAGGAAATTTCTGGATCAGTCTTAGTCACTCTCAATAATCTGAAGGTCGAAAGATCTCATTTCATTGTTATAAATGAGCATGTTGCTCATAGATAGGTTAGAAGTTGTTTTTCAGAACCTTATTGATTATTCTCAAGATTTTTTCCCAAAGCACTGTTCATTTGAATTTCATAGATTAGCCGTAATGTGCTTTTCTAGAACATTTAAGTCTCTTATTGTCACGTAGTTGGGCAACTTTCTGAAATATTCAATATAGATTGTTGTGACTCATATCTATTCATTTTTTATTTAATCTTCTGTAGAGCAATATACTGCTACTAAAGTTTGCCTTTAGGGTCAATCCAAGATTGGGATTATTTGGGAAGTGTCTTTGCAATCAGTTCAAGGAGAATGGAAATAATTTGTCTCTCGGGAACAATTAACTACCATTAAAAAATCACCAATGGAATATTTTACAAATTTCAACATTAGATTCAAGAAAACATGAGCAAGAATAACAATAGAGGCTCACCCTCTTCCAGGTATAGTGGCATTTTAAAATTGATTAAGACCTTTTAATCTTGAGATCTCTATGATAATTCACTCTAATAGGTGAAACTACACTGAATGCAAGATTTGAAATTGCTGTTCACGAAAAATCTAGCTTAATCCATGCTGGAATGTTAACTCCTAGACATTTTATAACCCTATTTTCAGAGATCGACAGCATCATTTAAACTTCTACTCAAACCATCCTAGTAATAATCCCTTATTGGGAGCATTCTCAACTTGTATCCCAACTAATAAACGAGTTAATGAGATTAAAAATATGCTAGTAGATATCAACAGGAAAAAAGCTCAAATTTCCTTTACCTTTTTATTAGAATAAATGGGGTTTCCAACCTCATTACTGGCCTACTAGACTTCCAACTGTCCCTATAACCCCCAAAATTCACAAATCACTATTAGGCCATTGCAGCAAGTCCCAACTATTTCAAACCCTTGGCTCTAGTCCAAAACTATCTTACTAAAGAGAAAAAATGGTGGTGTTATCCTTGCTCCCTACTACATGATTCTACAAGTTGTCCAAGAGAAAATTAATAGCAGGCACTTGTGCAAAATGCTTTGAGCCTATAAACACATGAGGTTCCATTTGATTAGGCACTTGTGGCTCCTAATGAAGCCCTTTCACGTTGGGAGAAAACTGATTTGTGCACAAAATGAAATGGGTCATGGTTCTACGAAGCCCCACGTTTAGCTTGATTACATGTCAAGCAACACAACATGAGAGATTACATAACATGCCAAAAATAAAACAGAGAACACAAAAAGAAAACATAAAAAAGGAGTACTGGACATGCAAGCTGACCTAAAGTAGGTTGTTTGCATCCCAATCTTGCTCATTATATAAGAAGGCATACAACTAGCCAAAGGGACTACAACAAGTGTCGTATTAGGAGCATCACCCGGTTCAACATATGTTTGGTCACTCTCATCAGGAGGATCATCTTGGTTTGCCCCATCTAAATTCATAGACTTTGAAAATAATAGATTTATCTCATTATGCACTTGCTCATCAATTTTAGAAATATTATCTTCATCATCCAAATTTATAACAATAGGAGGTTTTATGACAATGTCAATTGTATGTTCTTGTTTCAATTTGTTTTGGTTGAGACATGCAAGATTCATTGTTATGTATTTGAACTGGTGTTTGGTCATGAGGTGTTGTTTTATTCTTTTCTTCTAATTGACAAGCAATAGCACGATGTCGCCTATGCTCTTTAGTATTTCTATTTCTTCTTGCATGGTTTTCAATTTATGAAGGTGTACAAGTGGGTTTTCAACCATCGGTCTCTTTTCTTCCCTTAGGGGAGGAACTATAGGGACCACTGAGGGTCCAGAAACCACTATCTCCTTAGGTCTATATACTTTCTTTATATTTGAAGGCACAAAGGGAATTATGTTATTGTCTCTTGGTATTCTGTATGATATAGGTGGATGAACCATGGTATATTTACCTTGGTTACTTGGAAGAGTAGTTTCTTCGGGCATGGAGTCATCTACAATTGGTGGGGTAGAAGGAACTATCATAGTCTTATCATCCTTAGGTGGGATATTGCTAAGGGATAGTTTTGCTATGCACTTTGCCTTAAACTTTTGGTATGATCTAAAAACGAAATCCTCACAAGGTTTAATACGTTCCATAGGTTGAGGCCAAAAGAAATCCAATGAAAATTTTACATGGGAAGAAAAAGGATTAAATTAACCATGATGCATTGTAAATATATCGTTTTCAAATGGGAATTTCATGCAATTATAAATAACTAATGGGATGACATTCATGGAGCATAGCCATGGATAACCTAGCTTCACACTTAATTGGTCCAATGTTAGGATGATGGAGAATGATACATCTAGTTGCTTCAATCCAAATTTAAGTGGATGATCAAATCTATTGTAGGGAAAGCAAAACCATCGTGAGTTTTTAACCATTCTTTTGATTGTTCATAAGAATCTTGATAAAGATCATGCACAAACAAGAATACCCTAGTAATCAAATTATCTACAAACATAGGATCAATAAATATCCCTTGTGTAGGTTTGTTATTAATATGTCCGATAATATAGAGAGGACCATTAAGCAAATGTATAGATGCATCAATATGTGTGAAATCAATGTCAGGTAACAAAGTGGTTTATCCCTTATGAGGTTGAACATCTATGAGAGTGACCATATCTTGTAGACCATCCTCATTATCACTCTTGTCATCATCATTATTATCATTCATGTTATTAGTCTTATCAACATTCATATCATTATTAACATCACCAACTTGCACAAAGTTGGATGAATGATTTAGCATTGGGTTGATAAAAAATTGCAAGTTTTTGTTAGATTGGGCAAAAAAACTATTTCCTTGATCATTAACACTTCCCAATTGGATGTTATTAGAAATAATGAGGTCTTGCACTTGATGTTTAAGAAACGTGAATCACTCTTTATCATGCCCATTTGTGCGATGTTCTTGAAAAAAGGCTTTTGGATTGAAGCTTGGAGGTAGAGTTCTAGTTGTGTTGACATGTCTAATCAAAGGCAATTTATTAAGTTCTTGTTCAAGAGTTACAACATCATCAAGTGGTGGGAATTAGGCAGTTGGGTAAATTGTCTATCTCTTGATCTAAATTAGTATGGATTTGAACTTATGGCTGCAACTTGTTGCTTGATGTGGTTGGTAGTTTGAGGTGTATTTATCTTGATAAAGTTTTTGTTTTGTTTCTTAAATGGTTGATAGTTGTTTTGAGGTACATGGATTTAGATTTCTCAATAGGAGTTGATGAAGATGTCTCTTCATACCGACTAACCAAATTCTAACAATCATGAAGGGCCATACATAAGTGTATAAAAGATGGATATTTCATCAAAAATATTTTGTCCCTTAGGCCAAGTTGTAAATTTCCAGTGAGCACTCTTTGAACATCCGCATCATGAAGAGTAATATTGATTTGTGAATATAACAATTGATAACGCCCTATAAAGTCAATGACCTTTTTATTTTTCCTTTTTTTGCATCACACTAAATTAGCTAAGGTAATTTTAGGACCAATATTTACTTGGAAATGTTGGAGGAATGCATAAAAAGTTCATTAAATGAGTGGATTGAGTTATTTAGCAACAAAAAAAACCACTCCAAAGCCATGTCTGTTAATGACCTAGGAAAGAGTTTAGCTAGGAGTTTGTCTTCAAAAATTAAGTCACTACACAAGGAAATATGTGCCGATATATGATTTCTAGGGTCTCCTTTACCATTGTACTTATCAAATCAGGGTATATCTATGTTTTGTGGCATGGGTATTTTCAATATTTCAAGTGACAATGGACTCCTTTTGACATATTGCTTTTTCCATTTTAATTTTAGTTCAACGTTGAGAATTTTTGTTGAAGTGATGTCATGTTTTGCAAAAGTTGATTGATGATCAAATCATTTCTTGACATGTTTTGAGAATGTAATGAAAAAGGTGGAAGTGTGTGTACTTGGACTACTCTATTGCAAGTTTGTGAGGGGTAACAAGTATTTAGATGTGACATGTGAGGACACAAAAATATAAGAATTCCTAGTGGAAAGACCTAAGGTTGGAGTTATTCCAATGCTTTATTGTATCGTTGAAGCTACAATTAGGTTTGTGTATGTGGAAATAAAGGCTATAGTTGTAGGGGGGGAGACTTGACTTCCTCCTTGAATTTGAGTGTATCCCAAAGCTTGAGTGCAACTAGCCATTATAGGTACATTAGCATCAAATATATGGGATAGGCTACACAAAACCTCTAATCCTTGAGCATCACTAATCAACTTAACTCATGTTATCTATTATAGGGACTACTATGCCAACTAGAGATTCAATACTCACATAGTCTTGAATTCCTAAATCTTTGTCTAGTTATTTTAGTTAGTCTTTGAGAACATAGGCAACAATAGTCTCAACATCCATAAAAATGGTTGATTGCAAAGTTGTCAATGGTATTGTAACATTAGGGATAGAGTCCAAAATTGGTGGAGTATTGGCAATACCTTGCATGAAAGAGTTGGGAGACTTAGGATCAACAACAAATGTAACAATAGCACAAGATGCCGTAAGTCTTGAACAAATATCATTGAAGTATTGAAAATAGGACACTAGGTCATGAGGCTCATGGGAGTTTCAAAATGGTAAGTGTACCCAAGATGAACACTAAATTGTTAAATAATCATAGCAAAACACCAGAAAATAGAATTCAAACAATTGAACTAAATATAAAAGACAACAACCAAGATTTGAGAATTTTTTTGTTGAGCCAAGAATAGGAGGACAAAGCCACCCAAGGGAATCTCCAACATATACAAGGTTTCATAAAAGTTAAAGTTTGATTGTGTATTTTATTGCTTATGTATTTTGGGTCTATCTACAAAAAAGTTTGAAAGTGAATATTTTTATAGAATTTGCTCAATTGAAGACAATGCACTTCAAAATGCAAGTGTATAACAATGTTGAAAATGTTTTGACAATTTTGAATACAATTTTAAAATCTAAAATGTAATAATTGAATGATTCTAAGATGCTAAAATATAAAAAAATGATGGTTTTGATGCAATTTTAAAACTAAACAATGCACTTTTTTCACTTTTTTGAGATATATGAAAGATTCCTAAATACATGCAATTAAGAATTCCAAATCAGAGAACTGCAAGCAGAAACAAACTTAAGACATAGAGACAAAGAATTGTGTAAAATTTTGTTTAGCTACCAAAAGGAGGATAAATTTGCCTAAGGGAATCTCTATCCTATATAGGGTAGGTGAAAGCTATGTTGGTATGTGGTGACTAATCATGCTATACTGTACACTCTTCATGTATTCCTGTTTTTTTTGCATCATCACCAAAAAAGGAAAAAATATCAAAAAAAAAAAAAATCGACTTTGTAAAACCCTAATTCTGGAAGCTTCTAAAAAGCTTGTTATAAGCGGTTTGGATGGGGGTTGCAGTAGGGAATTATTAGCGAGATTGTAATATGTTTTACACTAGATAATAAAATCATTGGATGGCTGCGATTTTGTGGATGTAGCTTGGATTGGGTGAACCACATTAAATTTTCTGTGTTGTCTTGTTTCTGCTATAATTTTTTGTGTGTTTTATTTCTCTGTTTTATTGATCAAATCTACATTTAACTATTAGATATCTACTTTCTAACCCTAACAAGTGTATCAGAGCAGGTTGTTTTCAGTTATCCTCTACAAGAAGGTCTCATGGTTGAGTGGGAGTCTCACGGTTAAGTGGGAGCAATGACAAACGAGGGTAAATTGAAGGTAGATAAATTAAATGGGAAGAACTATCAGTTATGGAAGATGTAGATGGAGGATTATCTCTATTAGAAGGATTTATGGAGGCTGTTGGAAGGAATAGCCAAGAAACCAACAACAATGAGTGATGAGGAATGAAATTTTTTGGACAAAAAGGCATTGGGAGCCATTCGTTTATGCATGGCACAATCAATGGCATTCAATATTACAACAAAGACAACTCAAGAGTTGATGGAAACCCTAGAGAAGTTATATGAAAAACCTTTCACTTCAAATAAGACATTTCTTATGAAGCGTTTATTTAATATAAAAATGGTAGAAGGTGGGTCAATTGCTGATCATTTAAATGAGTTTCATACGGTTACCGGTCAATTAAGTTCTGCAAATGTAAATTTTGATGAAGAAGTTAGGGCTCTTTTGATTCTGTGTTCTTTGCCAGAAAGATGGAATAGCTTGGTAAAGGCTATTAGCAATTCTTTTTTTGGTTTGAATACATTAAAATTTGATGATGTTGTTGGTATTATTTTGAGTGAGGAAATTCATAGGAAAAGCTCAGGTGGAACATCCACATCAAGCAGTGTCTTGAATGCAAAAAATAAGGGAAAAAAAGGAGAGGAAATAATTCTGGAAGTTGTTGAAGTCACAAGGAAAATCAAAGGACAAAAGGTCCCAATCTAGAGACAAGAGGGATTGCTGGTACTATGGTAAGCAGGGTCATTTAAAGAAAGATTGCTGGTCTCAAAAAAATAAAGGAGACAAAAAGGAAGACAATAAAGAGGAGAATGTAGTAAGTAATAAATCTAATGAGGATGCTTTGATTATTTCCCTTGATAATGCTAATGATTCTTGGGTGTTAGATTCAGTGGCTTCATTTCATGCTACACCCCATAGAAGTTATTTTCTTGACTATGTCTAAGGGGATTTTGGGTTGGTTTATTTGGGAGATAACGAACCCTATCAAATTGTTGGAAAGGGAAGAATCAAGATTAAGTTACAAAATGGGAGTCATTGGCTACTACATGAGGTAAGACACGTTCCAAAGTTGAAAATTAATTTAATTTCAGCAAGACAACTAGATGATGAGGGTTGTGTTGTTACATTTAGTGATAAAAATTGGAAGGATACAAAAGGTGCCTTAGTGGTAGAAAACGGTGTGAAAGTAGGCACCTTATATCTTTGTACATGTCATACTGTTCCTTCTACTTTAGCTGTTGCATATAAAAATCAATGTTCAAGAACAATTGTTGCAATTTAGTAGACAAAAAAATAGACAGTTGCTATGGATTTTGAATTAGCATTGTGGAATAATAGACTTGGGAATATGAGTGAAAAAGGTATGAAAGTATTTCATTCAAAGAATGTTTTACCAAGTCTGAAATCTATTAATATGGATTTATGTGAAATTTGTGTGTATTACAAACAAAAGAGAGTTAGTTTTCTCAAGGATGGGAAGCAAAAGAAAGATGAGAAATTGGAGCTTGTGCATACAGATGTATGGGGACCAGCTCAAGTATCTTCTCTTGGTGGCTCTCAGAACTATGTCACTTTTATTGATGATGCAACAAGGAAGGTATGGATTTATTTCCTTAGGCAACAATATGATGTATTTGAAACTTTTAAGAAATGGAGAAGCTTGGTTGAGAATGAGATAGGTAAAAAGTTAAAATGTCTCAGATCTGATAATGGTGGTGAGTATTGTAGCAAAGAGTTTGAAGACTATTGTTCCTCTAATAGTATTTGTAGGTAGAAAACGGTTCCAAGGACTCCACAAGAAAATGGAGTGGCTAAGTGCATGAACAAAACAATAATATAGCATGCACAAATTATGAGATTGCATGTTGGGCTACCTTTAAACATGTGGGTAGAGGCTGTAAACACTGCTATTTATTTAATCAATAAAGGTCCCTCTAATCCTTTGGGTTGTGGTATTCCAGAGGAAGCATGGGCATGTAAGAAGGTGAGTTATTCTTTTCTCAAGACCTTTGGTTGTGAAGCATTTGTACATGTAGATTCTGAAAATAGAACCAAGCTTGATGCAAAATCAAAGAAATGCATATTTTTTGGATATGGCATTGATGAATTTGGTTATAGGCTTTGGGATTTTGAAAATTAAAAAATTGTAAAAAGCAGATATGTCATATTCAAAGAGAAAGTGTTGTACAAAGATCAATTGTAGCAACATGAGAAGAAAGAAAATGATTATGTAGTACTGGATGATACACCGAACAACAATGTTCTAGTGGTTCCTCATGCTCTGCAACAACAACAAATACCACAAAGTCTAGTGAATGTTAGATGATCTTCAAGGATAAGTAGACCTCCAAAAAGATTTTTTCCCTCTCTGTATTCTATTTTATTCACTGATGCTGGTGAACTGGAATGTTATGATGAAGCTATGCAGGTGGATACCAAGGTTCAGTGGGAGCATGGAATGGAAGAAGAAATAGAATCCTTACTAAAAAATAAAACTTGGGAATTATGCAAGTTGCCTGTAGGTAAAAATGCTTTACCAAACAAATGGATTTATAGGCTAAAAGAGGAGGATGGAGGTAAGAAAAAGATTTAACTATAGATTAGTTGTAAAGGGATTTGCACATAAAAAGGGTATTGATTTTGATGAAATCTTTTCTCTAGTTGTTAAAATGACTTCTATTTGTACTATTTTTTAAAGTATTGTGGCTACTAAAGATTTTCTTTTAGAACAACTTGATGGTAAAACAACCTTTCTCCATGGTGATTTGGAAGATGAAATATATGGAACAACCACAAGGATTTGAGGCCAAAGGTAAGGAGAAACTTATGTGTAGATTGAAGAAAAGTCTATATGGCTTGAAGCAAACACCTCAGCAATGGTATATTAAAGTTGATAGTTTTATGGTTGAGCAAGGCTATAGTAAGTGTAATTTAGACCATTGTGTTTATTTTTAGAGGTTAGATGATGATAGCTACATTAGATCTTATGTTTATATGTTGATGATATGCTTGTAGTGGGGTATAACATGGATCACATAAGGGAGTTAAAACAATAGTTAGCAAATTCATTTGTTATGAAGGATTCAGGGGCAGCAAAAAAAATCATTGGTATGAAGATTACAAGAGATACGAAAAACAAAAAAATGCTTTTATCTCAGGCTGATTATGCTGAGAAGGTGTTGCAGAGATTTCATATGGAAAATGCAAAAGGTTTCAGCACACCTTTGCTCAGTCATGTTAAATTGACTAAGGATATGTGTCCAAAGACACAGGAGGAGGAAAAAAAAATGTCCAAGGTATCATATGCTTTAGCTGTAGGTAGTTTAATGTATGCCATAGTATGCACAAGACCAAATATTGCACATGTAGGAGTTGTTAACAGGCATATGAGTCATCCTGGAGTTGAGCATTGAAATGTGGTAAAATGGATTCTTAGGTACTTGAGAGGTACATCCAATAAATTTTTATTTTTGGGGGCTCTAATATTGATTTAAAAGGCTATGTTGAATCAAATTTGGTAGGGGATGTAGATACCAGATGGAGTACCATAGGTTATGTATTTACAGTTGGTGGGACAACAGTGAGTTGGATTTCTCAGTTGCAAAAGGTGGTTGCTTTATCGACTACGGAGGCAGAGTATGTTGCTGCAACAAAGGCAACAAAGGAGATGATATGGTTGCAAATTTTCATGGAAGAGTTGGGAAAATAATAGGCTAAAAATTATTTGTTTATGGATAGCTAGAGTGCTATACATCTTACAAAGAATTCTACCTTGCATTCTAAAACCAAACACATACAATTGAGATATCATTTCATTCAGTTAGGGGTTCTATGTTTGTGTACAAATGGGTTCAAAAGTCAATATTTCTACATAATTTGCTCAATTTAAGATAGTGTAATTGAAATGCAAATTTGTAGCAATGTTTGGATAAAAAGTGACAATTATGAATGCAATTTTGAATGTGGATCTGACCTAAATGATTGAAATAAACCCTAATGCAACCTATGATGCAATATGATATGCAATTTTTTAAATTTTCATGACTTTTATGATGCAAAAATGAAACCCTAAATGAACAATACAAACTTGATGCAATGCTTAACCTAGATCTAGGGTGAGTTTTCAAAAGGTATATAATGTTAACATGTTAGGTTCACCAAAATTTAATGTGGTAAAAGGAGAAACTTACTTTAGATGTATAAAACTTAGGATCAATTTTTGCATTTTTCATAGGTACTTGATGCAAATCAACAAGGTGATTAGATTGACTTTCAACCATGAAGGTGATTCAATTAGACCTATATTTGTATCTTTGGGTCTTGTAAATTGTCTAGGATTGATTTTATTTGATTAACCTAATTAAAATATGTTCCCTAATATAAAAATGCAAGATTTTGATAATTAAAAAATCTTAACAAAGATTTACAAGAAGATCTAAGAAGGGCATACTATTGTGTACTTTTCCTGTAAATTTGAATTTAGTCATTGTAGGAGGACATAGCTTCCCAAAGGCATCTTTGTCCTTGTAGGGATACTTTAGATCTATTTTGTAGTCCTTTGATGTCAAATTTGAGTTCCTGGTTTCTACTTGCAAACTTGTCGAATCGCTATCAAATAATTCTTTAGGTAATTTTATGTGAGTTGATAAGGTATAGGGTTTTGAATCCAACAATGGATAAATGGTCTTCAAATTTTCTTTAATCCTTTGTAAACATGAAAGAAAAACATTGAAAGAGAGAAGAAATGTTGTGCCATTTAGGGGATTTCCTTTGTCAAACCCCATGTTAGTGTTTCCACTTCCACAATGGCAATGTTAATGATAAAAGGATAAATGATAATAAGGAATGATGAATCCATGAAGTGATGCAACTCACCACCATTCAATGGCTTCCTTGAAGGACTAAAGTCATAGACATCACCTCAAGACCTTGGATCTTGCTTGCTTGGTTTCTTAAATTTCTTGGAGACCTACAACAATGGTTATCCTTCACAAACAATGATAATATGAACATACATGAACTCACATAGGATTTGACATGATGTTTGGATCTTTAATTGTTGCAATAAATCATTGAAATGTTACTCTTGACTTATGTGATATCGTTCTTAATTCTCACTTGTTGCTAGATATATTTCAAATGATACAATAACTAGGTATTTATATGCAATTATGCTATTTTTTTTCTTCTAAAAATTAGATCCCAATAGTTGATATTGGACTCTTGAATTTCAAATGTTAATATGCTAACATTGATATATTTAAATTTTGAGCCCCAAAAAATAGGACAAAGCCGCCCAAGGTCATCCTTGTCTTGGTCCTTTTTTATAGGGATTTAGGTGTCGGGGGAAAAGAATTAAAAAAATGTATTTGTTCTATGCTTGCAATATGTTAGAAAGTAGTAAAAATAAGCCTCACATACTTTTAGGAAATTAGGGGGCCGATTAGACTCAATAATTTTGGACAAAAACATAGTGTGAAATTTTCAAGGGTGGCAATTTTCAATGCTAAAATTTGCAAGGATTGAAGAAGCCAATGAGAGAAAAATAGAGAGAGAATGGGTTGTGAGAGCCAAGAGAATTGTACGAGACTTCTTGTGAGAGCTTGAGACTATTGTAGCAATCTATAGAGAGTTGTATAAGATTGAGAGAAAGATATTTGAGAGAAGGAAAAGAGAGAACATTGTCCAAGAGAGAAATAGAGGAGTGGAAAGATATATTTAAAAGAGAGAAGAGGAGGGAAAAGGAGGCTTCTAAGCTATTATAAACTATCACAAGCCATTTCCACTAACCAAGGTAGGTGACAAATGGAAATATGCTCAAAAAAGATTATTTAAATTTTAAAATGCCATGGGGCTCTAGTGTGGCATGTGGAAATTTGCACAATGTGCTAGTGTCTAGACCAATTATGCTAAAAAATGATGGGAAATAAGGAAAATACATGGTTAACACAAAGTTGACATAAGAAGGTAATTGTTGAAAAGGGGTCTTAAGCATCCTGAGGAGAAAAAGGTTAATGCAAGGGCTAAGATGAGTCTACACAAATACCAAGAGAGTGGACACTAAAGCAAATACAAAAAGTGTAGGTAAAATTGGAAGGGTATGCAATTTTTGACACTACAATAATAAATGATGTTGATAACTTAATCGTTCATGTTAGTGGAGATTTGTGAAATATTTTCCAACATGTGTGCTAGAATTTCAAGGCTATGCATGAATCTAGATGTCACTTGACACTTATTTTAGATATTTGATGATCGAGTGTAGCTATCTAGGATTAGGGAGTTGATCAAGGCCTGGGTTAACCTCACAATTTTTTTATAAAATGGGATCATGAATTAAAATGAAATAATTATTTAGTCCATAATATGATTTTGAGGAAATTGTTTTTATTATTATTTTGAGAGGTTAATAATGATGATCCCCTGGTATTATTAGGGATACTCTAAATTCTATTTCCTTGAGTTATGTACTTTTACAGGAAAAGAAAGATTGTTTCCCTTCCAAATGGGTATAATTAGAAAATGAGTTGATCTAGTTTACTTGGCACTTGTGTTGAGTTTCACTAGGTGTGTGGGAGAAGTTTTTCAATCTTTTCCCTATGGAAATCCATCAATTTATCATTATATTTTGTGAGAGGCCTTCAAAATGGAATTTTTGACTTTCAAGGTCACTATGTTCTTTGCTGGTAGCTTGGTCTTGCACAAAGATGGTGGTAGAAAATTTATTGTCCCTTCAACTTGTTCTCAATACCTCTATTTGGTATCAAGTGCTAGTGTAGGTTTTTATTTTCCTTATGTGTTAATTTATTTTTCATTTGGTCCTAGGTTTTTCCTACACTTTTATTAATCTTGCATGGAATAATAAAGTGAGTTTATTACTTAATAACTAGGAGATAAGGTGATGAATTTTCCCCATCCTTAAAGGGTGGAACATTTACCACTTTTGGTGGTCAATTCCTATTCGTTGGATTGCCACCCCCTGTTGCAAGAGTTTCACATTTCATCTCCTTGTGCTGTGTAGTGTGGCATTTGGGTTTGCGACATGGCTTAATTGTCTCATGTGGATCTTGGATCTTGTATAAATTTTGTGATTGTATTAGGCATTGACAGGTTGATCTTTTGGTGCAATGGAAACCACTTGTGCAAAACTTGGTATCAGAGCCAAGGTCACATGTTTGAACCCATTGCTTGCATTGGGGGGATTGTTTTAAGAGTTTCACCCTTGGTCTCCTTGTGCTATGCAATGTGGTGCTTGGGTTCATGACATGGCTTAACCACCTCCTGTGGATCTTGGATCTTGTATAAATCTAGTAGTTGTATTGGGAATTCAAAAGTTGATCTTTTGGTGCAATGACAACCGCTTATACAACACCTCCATCTATCCTTAGTTTTATATAAAATCACTACCTAGCTTGTATTTGTATATTCTTACATATTCATTGTTATATACTTTGGCATACATGTATATTGATGTATGTAGTCATCATTTTGCATTTTTTATTTTAGATCCTAATACATTCTTATCATCTTGACATTTCCACATCTCTTGGAATTTTGGGTTTGTAATTATGTTATTTCACTTACAATTTTATAGCTTATCTCTCTCATATAAAAGATCTTGGTTATTTATCTATTTCAGATTTATAACATGATATTACAACTTAGATTTTAAAAGTTTTGAGTACTTGGATTCTTGATTAAGAGATTGGAGTTTTTTGTATGATCTTGTATATTCCCATATTCTCTTCTCTTCCATTTCAATACAATTTGATGAATAAAAAAGGAATTATGAAGATATGTTAATGCTTTATTGGAATGTATGTTTTTTGTGAGATCTAGTGATTATAGCTATTTTGGCTATAATGACCTAGTAGTTTTGACTATCCCACTACATCTAGGAGGCTTGCAAAAATTATATTTGGATTTTGTTTCACTCAACGTGGCCACCATATTATACAATAGAAAAGAAGGGTTTGAAGCTTAGATGTGACAAATTTTTTTTATAAGAGCATTTTAGCCCAAATAAACATTACCATTGCATTTAGAAGGCTAAGGAGACAAATTTTGACATAAATTTTTCCTATATTTGGTTCTAGGACCCATCAAGGTAAATTTGTTTTTCCTAGGAGGTCGTACAACCCCTAGGTTGTACTTTATGATTTTGGTGTAAAAAATATAAAAAAAGAACTATTCTTCCTAAGTGCTCATAGTTCTTAACCACCACTTAATTATTGTTGACTTTAGCCACAAACCAACTACCATAAAGGCCACCTATGACTAAGGCTACAAATAGTTAGCAATAATATAAGCATGGCCCCCAATTGGAAACCATGATAGATAACATATAACCAAAAAAATTGGTCATATAACCACTTCACACTACCCCAATTCTACCCAAACATCACTTAGTTTCCACTCAATACCCACCACTATTGCCAATGCTACCAAGGGCTACTAGGGCCCTCATATAGGCTAAATTGGGATTTTTTTCAAATGTACATAACTTTTCATCATAGTTTCCATTTTTTGAAAACAAGATAGAATAAAAAATATAGAGATGAAAACACTTTCCATTCACAATTTGGTATTCAAAACAAATATTTGTATTTTTTACTAGATATTGTAGGTTGAATCTATTATTACATTTTTTCTTCAATAGGTCATAAATTTCACCCTCAAGATCTTTTTTTTAGAAATGAATAGGCATTGGAAAGGCATTGAAGAAAAATACACATCTATAAGGCTAATTTTTCTATATTTTGTCTTAAATTTTTTTAGACTGCAGGAATCGATCGGGTATTTGTCCCCCTATAAATTACAATGCACTTGGTAAATTTTTTTCACATGATTGGTGACGCTAACATGACACACCCTCTAGTGCCATGTGGATGGTGGGGAGACTAGACCTCGTGACCTCTTACCTGGAACAGTATGCTTTAGCCAATTGAGCTAGGCCCACCACCCATATTTTGTCTTAGATTTATTCTGTATGAAAATTTATAATTTTGGCCATTTTAGGCCATTGAGCATTACATCTTGGAAAAATAATTGTAAACACACTAATCATAAAGTGCCAACATTATAATATCTTAGAGGTATTTTTTGAGATTAGTGGAAGGGGGGTGTCTCTTGGTGTTTGTTTTTCATTTTTCATTCTCTTTTGGTGCACTCACAAATAATATTATTTTCTTCTTAGAATGGATCAAGTAACAATTACTATGTTAACAACCTACAACTATTTTGATTGGAAAAATAAAATAACACTCTACTTGAAAAAATATGGATTGCATAGGGTAACAATGGGACTAGAAACTAAACTAACTATTGATGCAAAAAATCCATTTTTTTAAATAAGTGTGATGAGGCATTTGGAACCTTGTGTATTTTTATATCTCCAAATTTTATCTTTCAAGTTCAATCTTTGTCTTCACCAAATGAATTTTGGATAACATTAGAAAAGTATTTGGTAAATAAAATAAATTAAGAGGCAATCAGTTGGAGAATGACCTAGATCCTTATTATTAATTATGAGCATGATCCTTATTAATAATTATATTAGATAAAATAATCATAAAATTATTAGTTGCAAAGACATCATCTTGCATTGAGAAAGAAAAAATCCTTTCTCTTCCAAAAATACTTTTATTGATTCTATGTATAAACTTTTAAAAAATGGTTCATAAAAAAAAAATTTGATTAAAAGTAGATGAATAAACAATAAAATCATGCCAAAGTACTTAAATCAAAAGAAATTTTCATGAAACCATGATCACTATAAAATGTACCAACAAAAAAATCCAACCATGTCACACCTGTCTACATCACATAGTCAACAACATAGGTCCCACATCATGAATATACTTGGTAATACCAACTATCCATCTCAACATGACAACCAAACTAGTGAAACAAGTGGCTAAACTAATCCACAAATATTAATCAAAATCAACACTAAATAATCTACAGGTATAGAAAAACCCCACATGAGTCATATATGCAACCTGTAAGTGTAGATAGCCCACAACACTATACAACTTGTATATCCAACAATGTAACATGCAAACTCAACAATATACTATTAACCATGTCAAATTAGAGTGACTAGAGATTTACATGTGAGTATTTAATGACTCAAACAAAAATTCACCAAGATCTAAATAGCCATAAGCTTGCCAATGTACCAAAATCAATATGAACCAATAAACAACTAAGATGAAATAGAAAGAAATAAATCATAACAAAACATCTCCAAAATTGATCCACTATGTAGTGCTCTGAACAAAATTTTTGTTGACTATAAGAAGTCTAAAATCTAACTATGTATGCAAAAGTTATCACCTCTACAAGCCTAAAATAATTTCCAACTTCTAATAAGAATTTACCTATTGAAATAGGAAAATATTGAAAAACTGTCAATATCATAATCTAGTGCTCAAAACCACCTTTCAAATGAGTATAAGAAGTCAAAAGATGGACACATTGGGTGAACGATATTCCCCTTGGATTTTTTATTTTTTATAATTCTACTATAAGGCCAAGTAAAGGTGGTGGTAGGGTGGTGGCACCACACGAGCGGTGTTCCCTGTAGGGCTACACCTAACCAAAAAATAAACTTTGACTTAATTTTTGTTTGAATTCTGATGGTAATATTTTATTTTGAATTGATGGTTATTTAAAAAAATAAATCCCTAGAGGGGGGCTAAGGAAAGGGCCCACCAAATCCGTGCTAGGGATCAAGGGCCAAAGAACTGCTAGCCCTAGCTTGTCGATTTGGGGTAGACAACTCCATATTGATAATAATTTTTATTTTTTATTTTTTAATTAAAGTTTTTTTGCACTAGTAATTTTTTTTAATAGCCTACATAATATTATTTTTATTTTTTATTTTTTTGTAGATCAAATTGAAGTCCATATGACTGTATGACAAGGCAAGGAGGGGATTTTTTTTCCATTTTTCATAGTATCTAAAATATTCCAAATTTATGTCAATCTTCATCTCTCAGGCCTTTTGGATGTAATGGCGAGGTCTATTTTATCCCAAGGGGTCATTTGAAATATTTTCCCACAAAACTCCCATAATGAACATCCATAAAAGAACTCTTTTTTTTGACAAAGATTCAAAATCCTAGATCTACAAAAAAACCCATAGATTTGCAACCTCAAAACACTAAATTTTCAAAAATAACCTACACAAAACCCTCATATATTGTACTAAAAGACCTAAAGTCAACTATATACCAAATCTACACTAACAAAACTTATACAAACCACAACCATGGCTTTGATAACAAATAAAAGGAAATATGCATCAACCAAAGATAGTTTCTACATAAAACAAATAAAGATCTAGATATAAATAAGTATTTAAAATCCATATGTAAAAGAATACACAACATGCCATTAAAAATGACACAAGATATACCTTGGGAAAACCTTTAAGAGGGAAAAACCTACCCTCCAAAAACATCCATCAATCATGTATTATTCAATATTAAATATTACAATATATCTTGAAATTCTCCATGACTATCCTTGAAACATCAAGCCCTCTAGAATCATTCCATGTGAAAAAGAATCTAGCCACACATCCCATTCCATGCTTCAACCTTCATAAATTCTAACAAGAGATGCTCCCAACCCCTTTTCAAAATATCCAACTAGCTAACTATCAACCTTTAGACAACTACCCATGTTTTTTTTTTATAGAATAAGTTGACACAAAACCACTAAGTGACATTACGTAATACCATTTGACTAATACCATGAACATACAAAACCATTAACCCCCACATTTAATTTTTAGTACTAAGTTTTTCCAATATTAAATATTTTTCTAATGTGCAACCCAATATTAAATATTTAATTAAATATAACATACAACACATAAAGTGGCCCCAAGAATGCTAAATCATGCAGTCTGTGCTGTGTGTAAGTGTTTTTCTACCTAAATGTGCAAGACTTAACTAGAAATGCAAAATGAAGAAACACAATACCACCTCAATGATTAGCCTAAGTTAAGCACAAAAGAAAGATAAAATGAGAGTGATTATACTTTTTCTTGTGTTGATATCCTTGGTTGGCCCTTAATTGTAGCTTGGTTTTGTGCTCTTTTGATGACAATGTGATAGAAATAGTGCATGCAAGATGAGATGAGAACTAAACTAGGTATGCCATGATGGTGGAATGAAGGTAAGTATGCAAAATGGCTTGAATGCAAAGAGTGCTTAATGATGGCTTGAATGACTTGAATGGTTTAAGAGCATAACAGTGTTACAAAATTCATAAGGTCCTTGAATGATTGAAAGAGGGGGGTATTTATAGAAGAAATTGAATTCTCTAGAGAATTCAACAGTCATGATTGAGCCATCATGGTTAAGATGAAGGGCTATGGTGAGTTGAGGAATCACAAGCCCTCACATCTTGCCACGTGGAGGGTGAAGTGTCAAAAAGACATAGTGAGATGGAAAGGGTACAAATGATGTGGAAGAAGAACACGTGACATGGAAGAATGACAAGTACTTTGAAAGTACCTTGGGAGATGAGAAATTTTTTTCAAAAAGAAACTTCTTGTTCCCACATGAGAAGAAAGTGACATATGAGAAATTTTAGTATTCCTCAAAAATATCCATGGGGAAGAGAAAAGTAATTGGAGAAATAAATGTGAATTAAAAATTCACATGATTGGGAATAATCTTGTGGATAAGACAAGGTTCCCAAAAAGTAGGATTTTGACACGTGAGTGATGTGACAGGTCAAAGGTTCTAGAAGACTTTGGCACATGTGAGTGATGTGACAAGTCAAATGTTCGAGAACTTTGCATGGGAAAAAGGAGAGTCTTGGAAGGATAAATGTGAATTAAAAATTCACATGGGTAAGAGAGGAGTCTTGGATGAATAAATGTTAATTAAAAATTCACACGGGGAAGAGGGTCAATGCCAAATGTGGAAAATGTGAAGGTTGACCAAAAAGATATGTTAAATGTAGCAAGGGGATTAAATTAAGTTGTGAAAATACACGATTAAGGAAATTAATAAGGGATTAGAAGCAAGTGGGAGATTATGGAGGATGTGACATTAATCCTAATTAAGGTGTGCATATCCTAATCATGGATTAATTATATTAATCCAGATTAGAAGAGGGTTATGGAGGATGTGACAAAGAGAGAAAAAGGAAGAATTTAAAATTGATTTTATTCAAAAGGTCAAATGACTAAATTAAATAAATTGATATGTTTATTTAATTTAGAGAGGAAAAGGTGTAAGGTAAAGTATTTGATTGTTAAATTAAATACTTTAAAGACTTTAGGCAGAAGGTGAAATATTAATTAAATAAATCATTTAATTAATATTGACAAAATAGACAAATAAAGTAGATGAGTTTGACCATATAGGAGTGGTCAAATTTGGATGTCTAAATTTTTCCCCTCTTCGAAATATTGTTATAATAACAGTGTTTCAAAGAAAAGAAAATGCAGATGACCCTATGGAGGAAGAGACTAGAAAATGATGTCTTAGCATGGAAGACGTTGCATGAGTTGTACAAATAGAGGGAAATGGAGGGAGATACCCCAATCTTGCAAGGGAAGGATCATGATGGATGAATGGGGAAAATGGGGGGTATTCCCCCTTGAGAGGGTGGTTGGGGAAGAAAAATGGGCCCCGGGTGACTTTTCGATAGGAAGAAACATAAGGCATGGTTGGATAGAGTTCCAAAAACTAGATAGGTTTGGATTTTAACTAGAGTCAAACAAACATATAGTTTGCAAATGGCGGCCCCAGGAAGGTAGATGATTAGTTGAATTAAAATAATTTTAAATAAAAGGGAAAAATACCCTTCACTTAAAAAAAAGGTTGAAAAGGGAGGAAGAGTAATATAAGGTAATTTGAGAAATTACCACTCCTCCTTTTCACAGTGGTAGTTGAGTGAGAGAGAGAGAGAAGAGGAGAGGAAGGAGACAAGGAGGCAGGATGTTGGAGGACTATGATTCAGACATTATCCACTAAGGGGATGAGGTACGACGGTTTTTCCATGAGCGCGTGGTTCCACACCAGGTTAGGTTCAAAACCCCCTTTGTGATTTGAAGCATTTTGTATGTATTTTTTAATGTTTAGGCTTATTTGAAAATCTAGGTTTTGTTTTCAGGTTATTTTAGAAAATGGGTTGGGGGTGAAATTTTGATTTCGTCGAATGGGTAGAAAAAAACACCTATTAGAGGCATGGGAAAGGGGGGTGGATTTTCCCAACAAGAGGGTAAATGCACCTTGAAAACAAAAAATGCTTGAAAATGGAAGAGGAGGAGAAAAGGGGAAGGTGGGCATACCCGGGTCGGGAAAAACCCACAAAAAAGAGCAAAAGGGCTACAATGGGGTGACCCCGCTCGGGTGAGTTTTCCCATCCTGGGGTAGGTTTTCCCTAGGTTGGGTGGGTTAGCCCCATGTTGGGGCGGGTTTTCCCCACGCTGGGGTGGGTTCGCTCGAGCTCGAGGTGGGTCTGCCTACTAAGCCGGGGTGGGCTCATCCCAAGACAGGGTGGGTTTTCCCGAGGTTGGAGGTAGATCCACTTGCCGAGCCAGGGCTGGTCCACCCTGGGCCAGGGGTGGGTCTGCCTAGGGCCAGAGGTGGGTCCACCCATTGAGCTGGGATGGGTCACCAGGGCTAGGGCAGGTTCGCTAATCGGTCAGGGTGGATCCACCCAAAGTAAGGGGGGATCACCCAGGAGGAGGGAGGGGAGGGAAAAGAGATAGAAAAGACTAGGAAAAAATGGGAAAAATACGAGCCAGAAGAAGGGAGAGGAAAAATTAGTAAAATGATATCCTAGGGTTGGGAGAGAGAAAAGAGAAAGAAATGAAATAGATAAGAGGACTGACATGTGGAGCTGTATGGATTCTAAGTTTTGACTCACTGTGGACACATGAGAGGCATTTAGAGGTGCTAGCAACGATGATGGTGGATATGATTGGAGCAGATCATCATGCTTTGGCAGAGGTAGGATTGCTTCACCTATTAGGATACCTGATGATTATAGCACATTAGGCGCTACTGACAGCGTTGATAGAGCAATTGAGTTCATAGATGTCGACCTTCCATCTTCCGATAAGGGAGATTACAGTGACATTAGAGGATTTATGGAGGATTTTGAGGCTGCCCATAATAGACTACCCAGTGAGTGCGATGACATTGTTAGGG
>VDFB02274718.1:0-37484 GCA_007258455.2 Sequoia sempervirens
ATCTTTAACTTATTAGATTTGGCAATATGATGATACTTCAACCCTAAATCTAACCCAATGATAAAATAAATAACAAAATATATAAGGTTTCAAAGAGATTTCTAGATTAAAACTATTCCTAAGATTAACAATGCAAATGATGGAATACTTGAAATGGACCAATCCCTCATAAACTAATTCCTGCCTAACCCAGATGAACCTGCAATCTCACAGAAACAGTGCAATCTTCTAATGCATTAAAAAATTTCAGATTATGAACATTCATCCAAGACAACCCTATTGCAATTGAAATGAATAAATCTCCACAATTGAACTAAGCACAATGAATATAAAGGTCTAGGCTAACTTTGCAAAGCAACTAACAATCAACTAGCTACAAAAATTATGGACCAAGGATTGCTGCAAACACTTCAAGCATCAAATCATAAACACCATTGAATCATATCTAACATATCTAATAACCTTGAGCAATTTGAAAGATAGAATCATAAGAACCATGCAAGATAAGCCAACACAAAAGAGATCATCAGAAAATCACAATGTCTTCAATTGTATTGAATCACTGAATTTCAGCAATAATTCTAATGTTCTTTTATAGCACTTGCTCAGAATGACCTAATTTCTACCTCTGCTCTACTGCTAAATTCGCTTTAAGAGCTATATGTCTTTTTATTCTATGTTCTCTATTCTATATCTTACAAATGAGATAAAATGCCAAATTTATAGGAACCTCCAAAGCATGTCAGCTCAGCTGGGGTTTACAATAATAAAATAGCCATAAAACAAGTCGGCCCAATTAATGTTTACAATAATAAATGGCCATAAAACAGGTCGGCCCAAGGAGAATTCAAAATAAAATGAATTAGCATTAAATGCTTGAACTCAATCCAAGTCGGCCTGGGATCTTCAATATAACCTGAACCAATGCACAAGTTTCAATGCAGCCCTATATTAACTACCTCCTTCCATTCTTATCCTAAGCGCACCTCACCAAGTAGGCCAAGGGGAAGCAACCAATACTTGAATTTCTCCCTTAATCGAATTAATTTCATCTCCAAAATTTCCTTGACGACCTAGATTCAATTCAGCCTGCACTTAGCAAAAACCACCATTAATATCTATTATAACATGAAGATCAAGATCAGCCCATCACAAATAACATATTCATCATTCAAACAAATCTGAGCAAAGATCGAAATCAACCCAGAAACATCGTTAAATCACAATCAACACAATTCAAGATTTCAAGCTAGCCACGGAATCCAAGCCAGAGGGGAAATTCGAAAAAATCCAGGCCAGGCAGATTCTGGCAAAAACAACATGAAAACACCCATAAGTATCATAATCCAAACATTATCAACCAAGAAACGGCATGAGAGATCTTAAAATAGCTCAAATTAATCATAAAATGCATAGTCATTCGTTAACAAGTCATGTTATCTCACAATTCTTCGTTTTACACCAAATTCCAGAGAAATCCGCATGGGACGGATTTTTGTGAATGAAGTGATAGCCTGCAGATTTCAAAAAAACAAAGGAACGAAGGACTTTTGGGAAAATCCGGAGGGAGAAAAAATCCGCGAAGCATGCCAAACTCCAGAAAACTACGAAATTCAGGAAAAACAGGAGAAAACGGAAAGTCGAGAAAATCCGCCAGCGCAGGAAAATCCCGAAGCTGAAAGAAAACCCAAATATCAACAATCTCACACAATCTCACTCAAATTGATTGAAGATCACAAATTTGAGGACCCTGGGCACGAAACCAGCTTAGCCTGAACCTCCTACAGATCTTCCTTGAATTCTAGGTTCATTCGAAAGCAAATTAAGATGCAATGGTGACGCCCTAGGCATGAAACCCTAAATTTTGGCCATTAACGCATAGAGGAAGCTCGGGACATAGATAACGGGCCACAAGTAAGCTATCTCTAGATGCAAATGAACTAAAAAACTCATAACTTACTTGGGAGACCATAAATATAGCAATATCACATACCATGAATAAAATTCCAGTTGACTCCAGCAAAGACAAACAACAATGTCGAACGCCCAAGCAAGCAACAACGATGATAACACTGAGGGAATCACAACCAGATCAATAATTCACAAATTCAATATGCCACAGCATGCCAAGTACCCCAAGATCAAATATCCCAACTCAAGAGAACGCAAATGATAAGTCATAATGGCATATACCTCAAAAATCAACCATATTTAGAAAACTGACGGCAAGACGAAATTTTGAAAAAATTTGGCCTAGGGAGAATTCCGCGAAGGCCAAAAATCTCCAAACCACGGTGTAAAGCAGACCGAGCTAGACCTCGAGTGCAATCCAGAAAAATCCGAATGGGGCGAAAAATCCCAAACCTAGGTAAAAACCCGAACTTGGCCCAAAACTTAATATTTTCAACATGCAACTTAGGGGGATCACTTGGGCAAGCAAGATAAACACTTTAAACTCGTGCCAAGGCAATGCAAATCCTCAAAATCAAAAGGGCCAAAACAACAAGAGCGAAAGCAAAAGAGGGTCCCTACTTTCAGCAGGGCATGTGTGCAAAAATTGCACAAGTGTCAAGGTGGAGATTAGGGGAGAGGATGTTGATGTGGAGATGATGGATGAGAGAGTGGAGGAGGAGGGGGGGCGATGGATACAGAAGTACATGATATTCCCCTACTATCAATGGTGCCACCGATAGGAGAGGATCTGGCCATACTACTGAGAGGGGTCATGGCAAGATTACAGATCACTGAGCTGAGGTTGAGAGATATAGAGGTAGCGAGAAGTCAGCTAGAGGCATAGATGAGCGAGCTATGGGAGGAGGTGGCCAGGGTTCCAGCAAAGGGACAGAGGGATTGGGATAGCCTAGCACACGAGGCATCATGGATACAGGCAGAGAGGGATGAGCTAGAGGCTGAGGTGAGTGGAATACGAGCAGAGGTTGCCAGGAGCATGAGGAGGCAATGGCTACGAGATAGCAGCAAGACCAGTTAGAGGCAGCGATGGTGATTTGACAGGTTAGAGGGCAAGAGGTAGTGGTAGACCCGATATCATCAGAGGCTATAACACAGGCGGAGAGGGACATGGAGGACTTGAGGAGGCAAGTAGAGGGACTATTGAGAGAGAGGACTAAGTTGAGGTGGGAGCGAGATGATCTTCACGTCAAGTTAGAGGTGGTCGATCAAATAGTCAGAGAGATGGGGCTAATGTAGTAGAGGGTGGATGCAGGATAGAGATAGGTGTATACCCTGTAGGGGGAGAGGGATGCAATGAAGGTATAGGTGCAGGCCCTACATAGGGAGAGGGATGCAGCATAGGGACAAATAGAGACCATGCAGGGTGAAAGGGATGCAACACAGATACAGATGCAGACTCTATAAGGTGAGAGGGATGCAACACTGATACAAGTGTAGACTCTATAGGGGGAGAGGGATGCAACACGGATATAGGTGCAGACTCTACAAAGGGAGAGGGATGCAACACAAGGACAGATAGAGACAGTGCAGGGTGAGTCAGATGCAGCAGCGATAGAGATGAAAACTCTGTAGGGGGAGAGGAATGCAACACTGATATAGGTGTAGACTCTACAGGGGGAGAGGGATGCAACACGGATACAGGTGCAGACTCTACAGGGGGAGAGGGATGCAGCAGTGGCTCAGGCAGAGATAGCAAAGAGAGATGTGGCATAGGTAGCACCAGGTGGGGGTGGCGAGATAGGGCTAGAGGTGCAGAGATTGCAAGCACAGATACAGACTATGTAGGAAGAGATGTAGGATGAGAGGGATAGGGCCATAGAGTAGGTGTCACGGCTGGGAGCAGAAAGAGATCAGCTGAGGTTGGCACAAGATGCATGGATGCAAGAGTAGAGATCCATTAGTGGGGATCGAGACATATATAGACGTGACCGGAATGTAGCTAGGTATCAAGTTGTAGAGAGAGATGAGTATATGAGGGAGGCAACCTACTGGATGATCACTTATCATCATGTGGTTCCAAATCCGTCACAGTGATGGGGTCATTGTAATTCTCATCATTTAACTTATCAATCCAAGGCAGTTTCCATGGCTGTATGCAAAAGAGAATGGAGAAAACTTGTTTGAAAATCCATTCTATAATCAAACTTGCAGAAATAAAACATATTCTAGAGCACACTTGCATAAAAGGAAAGTTGCATGAAAGGAAACTAATATAAGACACACTTGCATGAATTGAAAAATGCTAAATTACTTAACACTTTGCTGAAAATGAAAATCTTGCTAGAAATAAAAAGCTTGTTGGAAATGAGAAGCTTGCTTGAATTCAAATTTACTCTAAAAAGTTAGAAATACATTGTTGGAAATGAAACTAAAACTATCATATTTCCTCATGCCAAAACAATTCTTTCTAATCCCCTCATTTTGATCAATTTATTACATTGTATTTATAGAGTTCATATTACATAACTACCCAACCAATCCACTAAGAATATGGATCCAATATCCTATTTTGGAGGGGTCGTTCATTAAACTTGGAACATTCTAGAGCAGTTGTTTTTAATCTTGCCACCTTTATCTCAATCAATTTTTGCCACGTACTGCTCCTTCCTTGATGCAAATCATGTCAAATTCTCAAAAGGGTTTTTATCCCTTCCAATCTACTTTCCAGAACATTTTGAATTTTTAAATTTCATTGAGAAATGAGGGAGATATTTTTGTTTTACTAAGACTGTATTTTTGACAATTTCTGGGCGCCTGATTTTTAGCTCCGGAAATATCGAAACATGAAAGCAAAGTTCTGGAGCATCAGACTAGTGAATTTTTCTCTCAGACCATGAATTAGGTCTTTCTAAAATTTAATGGGTTTTTTCATCCTTTTTTCTTGTAATTTTTGTCAAAAAATCTCAAGAACCCAGATCATAATTTTTAAGATATGACGAAATCTTTGACTACTGCAATTGAAAATCTCTTTCTTCATCATGCTCAGTCTTAATAAACTTCATAATTAACCAAAATAATTGTTTTTATTTGGCTAATAGATGAGACATTTTTTGTCTCATCATCTCCCCCACACCTAAAATGTTGCAAGTCTCTTTGCAACTCATAATGAGCCTTTAAAATTCATTTTTTTAGCAACTTTCTCCATGCTGCATGCAAAAAAATTCTTCAACTTTTGAGAGCTGCAACTTGATCCTTCGCATTGAATAGCAATTCAAATCTCCCCATCATTATTTTTGCTTTCATATTATTGAAGTTCTAGTGTTGAAACTACATCCCAAAGTTGTAATAACCAGTCATCCATAATGCTAAAATATGTGCAGCAAATTTTGAGAGCAACAACTTTTTATAGAAAAGTGCATGTTTACAGCCTTTGAGAAGAGGAAATAGCTTGTGTAGAACACTTATTTGCATAAAAAGAAAACCTAACCTACTCTTCTTAATGATGTAGAGGGGTTATACAAAACCATTAACTAGTTGTGAAAAGTATCTTACCCTTCTCAAAATATTTTTCCATGCATTAAAATTCTTGAGAAAAGAGAATGAAAAGAAGATGACAAAAATTTTGAAACTCAATGCTTCACCTTCCTTTGAAGTGGAAACCTTCTCCATGATTTATGATTCTAGCAAATTCATGGGATGATTGAAGAGATCTTGCAATCCTTCCTTCTAATCTGTTGTATGCATGACTGGAAACAACTCCTTGTTCTTCAAATCTTTGATTGGGTAGCCATTCTTGGATGTTGAAGGTCTCCAACTAAGTCTTTTTTTGCAAGCTTTTGTAATGAAGATAAGATCTTTTCATTGTATTTTGCACCTCTTCCAAGCAATTATCCATCAATTCTTTCCTTAAAGAAATATCCTTTGCTAGGACTTGGAGTGATGGTCCTCCAACTAAGGATATCTTGAAATAGATAGGGGGTTTCTCTTTAGAGCTAGTATTTATTTATTTTTCGGGGAGGGGGGGGGTTTGAGAGACAAATATTTCTTAAGGAACTTCTAAATCTAAAAGGCTGCCAAACTGGTTTTCTTGATTCCCTAATGACACGTATCCCCAGCAACGGAAAAAAAAATTATGGGGTCGTTGTAATCCTCATCATTTAACTTATCAATCCAAGGTAGTGTCCATAGTTTTATGCAAAAGAGAATATAGAAAACTTGTTTGACAGTCCATTCTATAATCAAACTTGCAAAAATAAAACATATTTTGAAGCACACTAGTATAAAAGGAAAGTTGCATGAATTGAAAAATGCTAAATTTCTTCACACTTTGTTGAAAATGAAAAACTTGTTGGAAATAAAAAGGTTGTTGGGAATAAGAAGCTTGCTTGAATTCAAATTTACTCTAAAAAGTTAGAAATACATTGTTGGCAATGAAACTAAAACTATCATATTTCCTCAGGTCAAAACAAGTCTTTCTAATCCCCTCATTTTGATCAACTTATTACATTGTATCTATAGAATTCATATTTCATAACTACCCAACCAATCCACTAAGAATGTGGATCCAATATCTTATTTTGGAGGGGTCGTTCATTAAACTTGGAACATTCCGGAGCAATTGTTTTTAATCTCGCCACCTTTATCTCAGTCATCTTTTGTCACATACTGCTACTTCCTTGTTGCAAATCATGCCAAATTCTCAAAAGGGTTTTTATCCCTTCCAATCTACTTTCCAGAACATTTTGAATTTATAAATTTCATTAAGAAATGAGGGAGATATCATTGTTTTACTAAGACTGCATTTTTGACAATTTTTGGGCGCTTGATTTTTAGCTCCGGAAATTCTAGAGCATGAAAGCAAAATTTCGGAGCATCAGACTAGTGAATTTTTCTCTCAAACCATAAATTGAGTCTTTCTAAAATTTAATACATTTTTTCATCCTTTTTTCTTCTAATTTTTGTCAAAAAAGCTCAAAAACCCAAATCATAATTTTTGAGATATGATGAATTTTTTTACTACTGCAATTGAAAATATCTTACTTTCCTCATCATGCTCAGTCTTGATAAACTTCATAATTAACCAAAATACATGTTTTTATTTGGCTAATAGATGATACATTTTTTTGTCTCATCCCACAATGCACGTTTCATTATGTTCGACAAGCTCCTCAGATGCCTACACCATCCCAGTCACTAGGGACACAGACTCGAGGATACAGTGACTCATAGAGGACCCTCCCTCGTAGAGGACCAATGCCCGACTCTCTACAAAGGTCAGACGTGGGTAGCTCTTTTTCCAGATGACAGGATACCAAATTTTGACAGGTGCAGGGTGGATGGATAGTACAGAGTAGTAGTGGTTACATTGGATTCACATCCATGTACTTGTACTTTATTTTGTGATTATGATGTATACGATGGGCATGTATTTTGGTTATATGATGGAAATTATTATGGACTATATATGATGGACCTTGTATTTTTATTTTGATATATGATATGTGACAGCCTTTATGGACACTATATTATTTTCACGTGATGGATGATTCTATTTATGCATATGTGTATGTTTGTGAGTTTTATTATGGATGATCATTATGATATGATGCATGTATATGCTTATGATGATGTATGTGGATGCTTATATGGATGAGATATATGATGTATATGACGACTAATGTGTATGATGCAAGATGTGATGATGAATTTATGATATTATATGTTATGTGTATGGATCTAATGATTTGTGATGTAGGTGGCGATGCATGTAATATGTTAATGATATAAACTAATATGTACAGATGTGAAAATGAATCTAAGATGCTTAGAATAACCAAATATGATTAACCTAACAACTTAATATAAGATGATAATGCACTTGGGATAAAATGCAATGAACCTATAATGCAACATGTAATAAACTTAAGTGTCAATAAGGACTTGCATGGGAATGTGGGTAAATGGTGTGAAATTGCACCTGTCAAAAACCATTGATATCCTAAGAAGAACAGGAGAGACAAGGTGAATATTTTCACAACCAAAATCATAGGTTAATGGATAGGGATGAATGCAACGGAATTGATTATGAAATGCAATCCTAATTTAATTTTCCATCTTCAGAGCACTAATTTTTGCTATAGCGTAAGACACCAGGTGCTAGGGTATATGAAACCAAGGCAAGCTAGCATCTAATGCATAAAACAAACACAATAGACAAGGTTATCCCAACACCCCAAAGTGACAAAGACTTTGGTCAGGCCAGGCATTGGGATAACCACAAGCACAAAGGGATGTCCCAACGTAACACAAGATCTTGGGGATCTTGGTGGGTACTACGTGGGACAACCCAAAAGAAATCAACAAAGCAAAAAGCTCAAAATATGCCCCTATGTTACCCTAATCAAGAAATGCCATAATATGATAGATCATGGTGGCCTTGACAATTTGTGATAGGGAGCTCTAATGATAAATAAAAACCAAAAGCATAAAAAAGATCACAATCAAATTCAAAACGTCCTTTGCCATAGGATTAAGAGGATGGATGGGGTTGATGAGGTCTGTTAGGAAGGATGCATCCTGTTGAGACCAAAGATGAATACTAAACTAAAAGATCGATTATGACGCAAGAAATTATGAAACCAATTGGATCTCATGATACGAATGGATTTGATTTGTGAAGAACCAGCCAGATAAGGGCATATTTGATAACATGACACAGGACACGAGACACAAAATCGACACACCCTAATGACCTAGGGGCTCGGGGGATAATCAAGTATTAGTCTTGCCTATGTGAAAGCACAGAGCCCTCGTAGTTCAAGAAAATACCATGGATAAAAGCGGAAAGAGGACAATGGAGACAGATGGTAGAGAAAGACGACAAAGGAAAACAAATCCCCAAGGGTGGATCAAAAGATTGACCTTGCCTACGTGAAAGCGTAGGGGCAATGTAGTTCGACAAAGGACAAAAAACAACTGACCATGGATAAGAATGAAAAGGGTATGACATGGAGACATATGATGGATGACCGAAACAAGGTGGTCAAAATGCCCTGGGGGTGGATCAAATGATCAGCCTTGCCTACGTGAAAGTGTAGGGGCAATGTAGTTCGACAAAGGACAAACAACGACTGACCATGGATAAGAGCGAAAAGAGGATGATGGAGACAGATGATGGATGACCAAAACAAGGTGTTCAAAACTCCCCAAGGGTGGATCAAATGATCATCCTTGCCTACGTGAAAGTGCAGGGGCAACGTAGTTCGAAAAAGGAAAAACAACAACTAACCATGGATAAGAGTGAAAAGGGGACTATGGAGATAGATGATGGATGACTGAAACAAGGCAGTTAAAATTCCTTGGGGGCATATCAAATGATTAGCCTTGCCTACATGAAAGTGCAAGGGCTTGATGTAGTTCGACTAAGACCAAAAGGACTGACAGGACAAGACAGGAACTAGATGAAACCGACACAATGAAGGATCCTAGATGATGACGTGAAACCAAAATAAGGTCAGATTAGGATGAAAAAGCTCAGGATTATGGATAGTTGATAATTGTCCCATGCTCAATCAAAACATACTAAGTGGCCAAGGATGAGATGAATGAAGTGATAGGATAGGATAGGATAGGATAGGATGGATGGAGACATGAAGCAACTAGGACACAAGGTAGATAATGATTAAGCTCTCTGCGGATGATGCTTGTTACCAAGTTTTCACCAACCATACTTATCCAAGGCACCACCAAGGGTGGTTTTCACCATAAGACGAATTTATTTCTCTTTACTATTTTTTGGATTTTTCTGATTTTTTAATTTTTTGGTTTTTTTTTCTAATTTTGGCAAGATGGGAGGACCCAGTTGATTTAGGTATAAAACCTCTTCAAGTGCATGATGTTGATAGGCTCTTTGAGGGGCTCCCCTTCAGGTGTGGCAAGGCAGTACGCCCCTGATCCATACTTTGTTGTAATAACATAAGGACCCAACCAATTAGGTTCAAACTTTCCTTTCTTGTCTCAGTCCTGTTAGGTACATTGATTTCCTTTAAGAACTAGATATCCAATGTTAAATTGGCGGGGATAGAATTTCTTGTTGTAACTTCTCTTGAGACGATTCTGATACACCTAAAGGTGATTGTATGCTTTGATCCTCTTTTCATCTAGGAGCTCCAATTGATCGAGGCAAGCAACGCGTGAGTCTTCTTCAATGATGAGATTCTTCAAAGATATTCTCAGAGATGGGATCTCAACTTCAATTGGAAAGATGGATTCAACACCATAAACAAGGGAATATGGAGTGGCACTAGTGGGAGTGCAGATGGATTTGTGATAAGCCTAAAGGGCAAAGTGGATGTGGAGGTGCCAATCTCGACCAGTATTGTTCACAACTTTTTTCAAGATTTTCATCAAAGTTTGGATAGTGGCTTCCGCCTGTCCATTGCCTTGAGGGTAATAGGGTGTGGACCACCAATGTTGGATATGAAAGGTGTCACATACCTCTTTTACAGCTTGGTTTTTGAATGGTTTACCATTATTGGAAATGATGGTGGAGGGGATGCCATATTTGTAGATAATATGGTAAAGGATGAATTTGGATATATGAGATCCTGTTATCTGGAAGAGTGGTATGGCTTCCACCCACTTAGTGAAGTACTCAGTGGCAGTGATAATGAAGGTGTGGCCATCAGAGGATGGAGGATATATCTTGTCGACTAAATCAAAACCCCATTGAGAAAAATGCCATGGTGCTACGATAGGTTGCAGATCTTAAGCAGGAGCATGTATCAAGTTTGCATGTTGCTGGCAAGGTAAGCATTTCTTCACAAAGTCATAAGAGTCATGCTCCAATGTAGGCCAATAGTAACCAACCCTAAGAATCTTCTTAGCTAAGGCCATGTCATTTGAGTGGGCCCCACAAACATTGCTATGTACATTTGTTAACACAGTGTGAGCTTCAGCCTCGTTTAGACACCGAAGAAGAGTTCCATCATACCTGTGACAATAAAGAGTATCACCTACGATGGTGTAATGGGATGTACATTGGATGAGTTACTTGCATCGATTGTGGGTAAGGTCAGCGGGTAGGATGTTGTCAAGAAGATAAGCATAGATCTCATGATACCATAGGGATGCAGGACCTATGATTTCGCACACCATCTCATTCTCAGGGACGTCATATGCAGGGATTAAAAGTTGTTCAAACAAGAATTCACACTTTATCTGATCTTTGGACATGTCAATCAAGGAACAAATTGTATCCATTACATCAACAACTTTGTTTTGTATTTTGGGGATCTGGTCAAACTGAATAGAGGTGAAAGACTTCTTGAAATCATTGACCATGTGTTTATAAGGTAACAGCCTCTGATCCTTTGTTAAAAACTCATCATTGACCTATTTGATGACTAATTGTGAATCGCCAAAAACCCTTAAGTGAGTGATATTCCATTTTATTGTGATTCTAAGGCCAGTGAGAAGAGCTTCATATTATGTTATATTGTTTGTGCATGGAAAGGCTAGTCTAAATGACTTTGGTATGTAATCACCTTGGGGGGTGACAAACAGGATTCCTTCCTCGATCCATTATGTTTGTATGCCCCATCAAAATATAGCGTCCATGTGGTGGCTTCTGCTACTGTAAAGACTTCTTCATCAGGAAATTTTGTTACCAAAGGATGTGCATCAACTAGGGGAGCATCGGCTAATTGATCCACTATCACCTAACCCTTAATAGCTTTGCGGTCCACATATTCTATGTCAAACTCGCTCATCAACATGACCCATTTAGGCATTCGGCCAGTCAAAGTTGTTTTGGATAGCAAATACTTAAGCAGGTCAACTTTTGATATTAACTTGACTAGATGACTGAGCAAGTAATGTCTAAGCTTCTGTAAGAAAAAAACTACAGCTAGGCAGGCCTTCTCTATTGAAGAGTAGTTGATCTCATAGCCAACTAAGGTTTGATTGATATAATAGATTGCTCATTCTCTGGATGACTCGTCATGTTGTGCTAGTAGTACCCCCAGTGCCACTAAGGTAGCTGAGATATACAATAAGAGTGGCTTCCCTGGGATTGGGGGCATAAGGATAGGAGGATGAGCCAAGTACTCCTTAATCTTGTCAAAACCTTGTTGACACATACGATCCCACTTGAAGGATGTATTCTTTTTCAGGAGGTGGGTGAATGGTTGACACTTGTCAGCTAACTGTGCTATGAATCTTCTGATGGACTATAGCTTACCTTGGAGACTCTTAATTGTTTCAGATTGCGAGGTGGAGGCATATCCATAATTGCTTTGACTTAGGCCGAATCTACTTTTATACCTCTCCTGGAGACAATGAAGTCCAACAGCTTTCCTGACGTAACCCCAAACACACACTTTTTCAGATTGAGGTGCAACTTGTAGTGCTCTAGATGCTCAAAGATCTTTCTTAATACTGCAGGGTGTTCTGCTCTGGTTCTTGATTTTCCTAACAAATTGTCAACATAGTCTTCCATGATGATGTGGATAAGATCATGAAAGATGACGATCATTGCACGTTGGTAGGTTGCCCCACCGTTCTTAAGACCAAAAGGCATGATATTATAGAAAAATGTACCCCAAGGTGTAGTGAATGATGTTTTATGTTGGTCCTTAGGTGCAATCTTGATCTGATTGTATCTAGAAAATCCATCAATGAGGGACAACATCTCGTGTCCTGTAGTTAAATCAACCAGTATATCTATGTTCGACAAAGGAAAGTCATCTTTAGGACAAGCCTTGTTGAGCTCACGAAAGTCTGTACATATTTTGACATCCCCATTGGGTTTGGCTAATGGCACAATGTTGGAGATCCACTCGAAGTAATCAATGGGTCTTATAAATTTGGCTTCCAACAACTTCTCCAATTCTTTCTTGACCAATAGGGCAACTTGCAAGTGCATTTTGTGAAGCTTCTGCTTAACTGGTATTGCATCAAGATGCACATCTAGATGGTGTACTACCAAGGCAGGGTCTAACCCAAGCATGTCTAAATATGCCCATGCAAAATTGATCTTGCTTTCTTCTAAAAAAGCCTTGGCTACATAGGTGATTTTGGGATCCTCTTTGGTTCCCAATTTGATTTCTTGTGTTTCCTCTATTAGGATAGTTGATCGTTCAAACCACCATGTTCCCACAAGGGGAAGATGAACGTCCCCATATTTTGGTGCCTCACTGAGGTTTTCACCGTCAGATACGTCCTTTGTTTTGACTTTTTCTGAGTCAAGAAGTGCCTCAAGGAGGTTTTCACTAGGTAACCCTTTTAGATTTTGTTTTTTCTTATTTTTGCGACTAGGGCATTCATCTTCCCCCAATCCCATGAGGTGTACATAGGTATCCACTGAGGTAAGTGAGTTGATAGGTGTGCTTTTGCGTAGGTCCCAATCTATGAGTTCGGGATGGTGAAGGGAAAGACTGATGGTGTAAACGGATAAGCATTCAAACATGGAGGAAAGGTCTACATGATCTACATCATTGTACGTGTGTATGATACATTCTTCTTTTTGTATAGCTTCCAAAAGAACATCGCCCGCACTGACGTTGTTAGAAGTACTAGTCAATGTTGTGGGACCCTTTTTCTTTTTATCATAGCCTAAGCCTAAATTCTTTGGACGTATGGAAGTGTCAATCAGATGCTTTCTTCCTAGCTCTTCTGGACCAAGACCTCCCCCTTGGTAATTGTGTTTCTCAGCATACTTAGAGGGCCAAGGATACATCTCTTGAAAATATTCCTTTAAAGGGGGAGTAGGTTCAAGTTCTTCATGATATATCCATTGACTTATATCATCTTCAGGCGTATATTGTGGTAACACGGGAGAAACATAAGTGTTGTTTCCCACATTTTTGGGGCTCAAGGTGACTATCTTTTGTTCTTCCTTCGGTGCAGACTTGGAGGCTTGACCATATGTGTGTGGTGAAGGTGGCATAGTTGCCACGTTCAAAGCAGTACACATGTCATACTCACCACATCCCTTGTCAATGATCTAAACCTTGGTGATAGTGGAATCGGATGTAGAAGATGGAATGGATGAGGTGATGGGTGATGAATTAGATGATGGATGAGATGGGGATGCTGGAAGTGATTCCATTTCCACTCCTAGACAATAATGGGAATGAGGGAAAGAAGCTTTGAGTGAATGAAAATATTCAAATGGCTGGGGATCAGCGTGTATCGTAACTTCCATTCCATTAAACAAGAACTTTAAGCATTGGTGATAGGTAGATGGGACAACTTGCATGGTGTGGATCCATGGTCAGCTGAGAAGAAGATTGTAGGGGAGGTCCAAATCAAGGACATGACAAGTGGTGTATTGTATAACTGGTCCAGCTTGAATTGGAAGCTCAATAACCCCTTCAGAATCCCTTTCTGCATTATCATAAGCCTTTATAGTGATGATCTAATTACTTAAATCAACATGGGTATATCCTACCTGCTTTATGAACTTTAATGTACATAGATTGAGAGAAGAGTCATTATCTATCAAGACCCTCTTTACTTTATGTTGAGTGACGAGAGCCTCTATATGGAGGGGTCGATTGCAATTGGAATTGATGGTAGGCATGTCGTTTTGACTAAAACCTAGTTGGTAAGTTGATGAAAGGTGTCTGTTGATGCGTGTTTTATGACACAACAAACATTCTAGAATAAAGAGTCCAAAGACGCTCTATCCCCTCTTGAAAAACTACCTCGTATGCTAAGATTGCAAGTAAGATCATACGGCAATTCCAATGTTTAAGATGAATGCGGATGAGCTCTGTGGTTTGATGTGATTATGCTGGTAACACAAAGGGACTTACGCTAGGCTTGTTCAGTTCACAATGAAGGTCTAGACAATGAGGCTCTATTGCTTGGGTCATGGATCAAACAAATTGAAAAAGGAGCTAAAGGTTTAGAAGTTATAATCTACTCCTAAGAATTCAAGAGACTGTATTGACTTGGTGGAACCAATAACCACGCTTTGCTTCGCCACGCTCAACGACAACTACACAAAGAGGGTGCAATCTTCAAGGGAATGTGCTTATGATTTTCACGTCATGAATAACTACAATCGAATCGAACAATATTTATCCAGGCAGAAGTTAAGCATCCACAAAATAAGCTCAGGCTAACTTTACGCATTGAATGAAAATCACTCATTCAAAGAAAGTATGAGCAAAAGGTTTCACCCTAATCAACACTTATCAAATCTTGCATTCATCTAACATACATGAAAAGAAATCTAAACTATGATGAGGGATAAGAACCATGACAACTCCAAAATAAGAAAAGTAATCACCATCAGAACAATGCATGCATTACTTATTACTTTGGCAATCTTACAACAGTTGCTTATCTCAACACGTTTTGCAACATGTTCCCATGCTTTACAAATGAGGGGTTGAGCTCAATTTATAGGCTCCCCAACTACAATTTGATGGCCAAGATTGATTTAGGATCAACGGCCGAGATTACAAATAAAACCCTAATTAGGGTTTGCTACCCTTCGACCAATGAGAAAATTGCATTCGAGGACACTTGTCCTTTTTACCAAATATGAACCAATAGATAAAATAGAAAGTTGTTGCATGTTGATTTGGAATGATTTGATTGGTTGGAAGGTGACGAGGCGCCACCTCAACGTGCTGGATGTCTTCGTTGGTCACTTTGTTCTTTTTCACGTTCTTGCCTTCGAATATTTTTCTTGTTGATGACTTTATCTTTTGTGCTTCGATCCTGGATTACTTTGGCTTCTTCTTCTCACCTCGCCTCGAAGAACCTGTTTAGACTTGAAGCCCTTAAGTCTTTCTTCCCGGATTGCTTTGGAATTCCTTCACGTGCCATGAATTTGGAGAGGAATTCCCTTGTGCCTTCGCCACAAAATTGGAAGCTTTTTCTGTAGAGAATTTTGCATACTTAGCCAAATTTTGGCTACTTTGTAATACCTTCAAGATTTTGGCCATTTTTGTGCTTAAATAAACTTCGCCGGTAGGTTTGTCTTCAGTTTTGAATTATGCCAAACTCTTGATGGACTTCACGTTCATCTTGCAATGTGCGATGGTGGACTCCCCAAGTTTTCTTTCATCTCTCTTCCAGTCAGACTTTACACTTTCTTTGCCATTTTGCTCGCCCTGTGTAGTCATCGACTTGTAGTAAAACAAAAAAAAATTATTTTAGATTTTCTCTCTCCTAAAGATAACTTTTCAAGATAAGCTTTGAAAGATTCTCATAAATTTCATTTTTAAGCATCCAATTTCATTTGGCCATCCCTTTTATCTTGCCATAACTCCTTTTGTCTAAAATTACCTTCCTTCGTCCAAAATGATTTTGCCAAAAATTTTAATCGTCCAAAGTCTCTGGAAAATTTTCCTTGCTTTTTTCAAAATTTATCTAGCCACGTCCAACTTTATTTGGCCATAAATTTGCTTCGTCCAATTTTACTTTGCCATTACCCTCTTTCGTTGGCCATATTTTCTTGCCATCCTAAGTCACAGGCGAAATTTTCTTCACATCTTTCTAAGTCACTTGGAAAAAATGTTTTAGACTTAGAAGAAAAATTTCTAAGTATGGAAAAATTTCGAAGTGCCAAGCATATTTTTTAATTTTTCCATCATTCATACTTAGGCAAAATTTCCAATTTTCACCCCTCATGGCGGTCTTATCTTTATTTCATGCCACTTTCATTATGTCCAAGGGTGAACTTTACCTCTCTTCAAGCCACTTTGGGGCGGACTTCACATATTTTATTGCCATTTCACTTTTTATTTATGATTCACATTTGTCCAAGGCAGACTTAGCAACTCTTCATGCCATCTCTTCACTTTGGTCCATGTGGACTTCATATGACTTTTTTCTTTTTTCAAGCACCTCTCCAAAAGATGGCGGACTTCTTACTTTATTTCCAAGTGCCTTTTAAGCTGACACAATTTATAAAAACATTTTCCATTTGTTATTCCAACTGGCGGACTTCATAAAGCACCTGCCAAATGAATTTTCAAAGGTGGGCAGAGTTTACTAAGCCTTTGCCATTTCATTTTGAAGGTGGGCCCACTTCAAAAACTTTATGTCATTAGGTGACTTGACTTTGTCAAATATTTTCCAAGTGTTTTTTACGCTGGGATCACTTCCTAAGATGTTTCCTCAATTCACTTTCCAGCTGGCAGACTTCATAAAGCACTTGCTAAATGACTTGCTAACACATTTTCCATTTGTTATTTGGGCTGAGCGCACTTCCTAAGAAGTTTTCCAGATGTTTTTTTTTCTTTATCTAATTCTCCAGCTGGCAAACTTTGGAGATTTTTCATGTGCCTTTTAAGCTGACAGACTTTATAAAAACATTTTCCATTTGTTATTCCAGCTGGTGGACTTTATGCATTTGCTTGCCACTTAATATTTGACCAAGGTGGACTTTGGCTTGTTTTGTTGCCATTGGACAAGGTGGACTTGGTTGATGGTCTTACCATTGGACAGTTATCTCAAGGCGGACTTTGGCTGTGACCTAGCCATTCAATCTTTGCTAAGGCGGACTTTGGCTGTTGGATAGCCATTTGGAGCTTTTGTTGAGGGCAGACTTCAGCCTTTGGTTGGCCATCCCCTCATTTCCTTAGACAATCTTTTCTTTTCAAAGGACAGACTTCCTTCTATGTTAGGCCATGCTGAGGGCGGACTTAATCAGATTGTTTGCCATTGGATATCTTGCTGGGCAGACTTCCTCAAATGTTTTTCCATCTCATCATTTGGCTTAGGGCGGACTTGATCTATAGCCTTGCCATTAGACATATGAACATAGGCGGACTTTATTGATTTTTAAGCCATCTCCATTCTAGCTGGGCAGAGTTCATACATTTGTTTACTATTGCCAATCTTAACCCAGCTTTTGTCAAGGCGGACTTTAGCTTTTGGATAGCCATTGACAGGGCGGACTTGATCAAATTTTATGCCATTGACACTTTTTTCCTGGGTGGACCTGCTGCATTCTCAGGCCATTGACCATTTGACTCTTAATTCCTCCATACTTAAGCGAATTTTTACAGACTTCAGCATTTTCCATGAATGAATTTCCAGATTTTTCCATGAATTGCTCAGATTTCTTGACTGGTTTTTCAAATTTTCCACCATTTTAAGTGATTTTCTCAAATTTTCGTGATTTTCCAGAATTTTTCACCATTTTTGAACAAATTTTCCAGATTTTTGAACTTTTTATGTGATTTTCCAGAATTTTACCAAAATTTCAAAAAATCTTCGAATCGATTTTCTGAGAGTTTCGTTGATCTTTTCGAACTTCTAAGTGGATTTTTGAAACTCGTGACCCTTTCCAAATATAGAAACTTTCTAAAAATAGAAATTTTCCAAAAATAGCAACTTTCCAAAAATGGACCCTAAAAAATAGGGATCCCAGAATTGCCCAAAAGTGCCAAAAAGTAGGTCCTTAAAAATACGGGGCCCAGGGGGTCAAAAAATGTGAAAAAGTAGGAGTTGTCGGATTTGACTGAAACAAAAGTCGATCTTCGTCTCTCAGGCCTTCTAAGCACAATGGTGATGTTTATAGAGTGATCTAGGCTTAATTTCTTCAACTGACTCGGGTGACCGTTCAAAACTCAAACTCCTCATTGCAAAAAGAATTGGTGATAAGCAGTTGCGACGCCAAGGCAAAACCAAAAAGCAAAAAAATGATGGGTCCCCATTTGCAATGGGGCGATGTGTGAAAAGGTCACAACATCCAGCGCCAACCTGAATAAATGTTCCTGAACATTTCAAAGACAGTACCCACTTCAAACCCAGAATCTTAGATTAATTCTAACTAACTTACCCTTTGGCAAAGAAGAGTACTCAAAAGGAAAGAGGAGTCCTAAATTGTATCAAGACCCTTTATCCTGCAGTTACAAGCGTGTGCAAATGCATTTATTCCCGTCTCATAAGACCATTTTGACTCTTTGGTTCCATCATGGTTGCTTGTGTATTTTATCTTAACTCCAAAAGCATCCTTGGATAGAGCCTTCCTGCTAGTGAGCGTCTATAGCCCCGGCAAGGTTATCGCTATAATCACACGGAGATTGCTCTACTTTCGGCGATTTAGTTTTTCTTTTGATTTTCTTATTTTTCTCTTTTGATGATTGATCGATTTGAGTGCACGCCTGTAGAGATGTCCGCACACCCAAAGCCAAATGCTTAGATTTTTCATTTTTTTTCTTCTTTTGATTCATTTTGATATTCTTTTCTTTTCACATTTTTCACAATTTGGCCTATAAGCAATGAAGCTCACACGGGTTTGAGCATTATAGTGGTGCTGAAGCAAGACTTTTGATTTTCCATGACTTCACCTGGGAGACCATAACGACTCAGAGAATTCATTAAGTGTGTAAGATATAATAACTGTAAGACTTAGTGTCAAAACATAATAGATGATTCCTTTTCCAGTTAAGTACTAACCTTAACCTTAAGATACTTTAGAAACAATTAAACTAGGATTCGAGGATTATCCACAAATATTTATCTCAGAAATGGACTGAACATAATTTTGCACAGGTGCTAGAGTTCTTCAGATACAACACCCTTCAAAAATGGGAGCCCACTTATTGAAAGCAGACAAAATGGGCAAGCAAACTAAACTAAGAAAATGAAACAACTAATTCAAAGCAAACCAAGTAGAAAGAAAACCTACTCTAAACAAAAAACAAATATTTAAGTGAACAACAGTCACAAGACCTAAGTATATACAACTCCTAGCATGATTTCTCAGGATGTGCAGTAACAACAAAGCAGCGGTCACAGTGCGAAGGTTTGCAAACTTATCTTTAAACTCAGAAAAATATTCTTTCAAAGGAAGAATCTGAAACTCAAGCAAAACTTCAAGAAATATTAGTAACTGGGGCAACTCATCCAGACCATGATTAATCCATAAACATGTTTTCTTTCGTAAATCTCCATAATCAAAATGATATTCCTTGTAGGCAATAGTAGGGAAAGATACAACCTGGTGGTCTTCATTTGCAGACACGGATTCTTGCCTGTTGTCCATTGAGTCGTGAGGACGTCGGAGTTGATAGTGAATCATACAACTTGCATTTGAAATATGCAGATCAACATCATGAACCAAACTGGGTGGAGTGGGGCGGGAATTCAATTCAAGAGGGCATTTGGAAATCTGGATCATTTCATGCGTTGGCTCCTTTTGAATGCCTAATAATGGATCAAGCCCCAACCTGAATTGCTCTTCATTTTCTATCTCTATCACAATTGTTTGTTTATCATGTAGCCTTCCATTAGTTTTAATTTCTTCAAGCAATTCCTCCATGACTGTGAACATTCGATCAAGCGCTGATGTGAAATGTATTTCGTATTTTGCTTCCATCTTGGTAGCCCATTGATCGTCAAACATATTATCTCGCCTCAAGCCGCTTATCATTTCTTCCATCTTACTCATGCATGATTGAACTTCTTCATCAAGGACTGTTCCTTCTTGAAATGCACTAGAATTACCTCCCTCTTCATGTTCTCCCTCTTGGATGAAAGAACATTGGAAATTTGTCATGCCATCTCTACTTTGAGCTAAGTCTTCCATTTCTGGTTCTTGATGATCTTCAATAATTTGCAATTCTTTATATTCATCCACTTCCGTATGCTGATAGTTGCCTTTGGTGGTTCGTCTTGCTTGGACGTATTCCATTGCTTCATTGATCTTTACTCCAATGGCCTCCTATTCCCATGTGATGAAGAAACAATCTTCATATGCCGAATCCCTCAGCTCGACCACATTATCCTATTGTGACTTATTCTCCCTGTTGTTGGATGACATTGTGGTACATTCTTCAAAAGTCTGTTTGACATATTCAATCCATGCTTTGTCCTTGAAGAATCCGTATGGTAGCTCTGGTAATCTGAGGTGGCATCTGGCATGGTTGATGGCCTCTTCACATGTTGCGCAAGTGAACTCTGGATGAGGTGCATTGTGAATCCGACACCAACGAGGGAGCAAGACACCCTTCAAATGAACATTACCTAGTTTTATCTGACCTTCGATTCTAAGTATAAACCTTGTGAAGGCCTCATATCCAACTTTTGGAATACTATAATCATCAGGTTCTACATCCAACACTCCTGGCTTGGGAACATCCCAAAAGAAAATTTTCCCTTGGAGAACTAGCTCTATTCTTGAGAGGAATGTCAAGCAATTAATCTCTTCGTGCTGGGAAGTCTCATGAATTCGGCATCTTCCTGGCAAATTAAACTTGGAAAAATTCCTGGGGTGCAGCTGTGCATTCAATTTTTCTTGGATCTGAGCAATATCCATGAGACTGTCTTGAGAGCAAGAAATATGCAATGGACGCCTATCCATTGAGAAATCTCAGATTTTTTTTCTTTTTTTAGATTTTTCTAACTTTTCACTTTTTTTGGATTTTTTGGAATAAAAGAGATCTAATATATCTCAGATTTGGCATTTCAAACTTCATACTAGTTCCATCCAGTTGAATTTCTTCCACTTGTGAAAATAAACAACCTAGAGATCATGCCCTCCTTCTAGCGCCAATTCAATGTTGATGCGTGTTTTATGAGACAACAAACATTCTAGAATAAAGAGTCCAAAGACACTCTATCCCCTCTTGAAAAACTACCTCGTATGCTAAGATTGCAAGTAAGATCATACGGAAATTCCAATGTTTAAGATGAATGCAGATGAGCTCTGTGGTTTGATGTGATTATGCTGGTAACACAAAGGGACTTACGCTAGGCTTGTTCAATTCACAATGAAGGTCTAGACAATGAAGCTCTATTGCTTGGGTCATGGATCAAACAAACTGAAAAAGGAGATAAGGGTTCAGAATTTCTACTCTACTTCCTAAGAATTCAACAGACGGTATTGACTTGGTGGAACCAATAACCACGCTTTGCTTCGCCACGCTCAACGACAACTACACAAAGAGGGTGCAATCTTCAAGGGAATGTGCTTATAATTTTCACGTCATGAATAACTACCATCGAATCGAACAATATTTATCCAGACAGAAGTTAAGCATCCACAAAATAAGCTCAGGCTAACTTTACGCATCAAATGAAAATCATCCATTCAAAGAAAGTATGAGCAAAAGTTTCACCTCAAATCAATAATTATCAAATCTTGCATTCATCTAACATACATGAAAAGAAATCTAAACTATGATGAGGGATAAGAACCATGACAACTCCAAAATAAGAAAAGTAATCACCATCAGAACAATGCATGCATTACTTATTACTTTGGCAATCTTACAACAGTTGCTTATCTCAACACGTTTTGCAACATGTTCCCATGCTTTACAAATGAGGGTTTGAGCTCAATTTATAGGCTCCCCAATTACAATTTGATGGCCAATATTGATTTAGGATCAACGACCGAGATTACAAATAAAACCCTAATTAGGGTTTGCTACCCTTCGACCAATGAAAAAATTGAATTCGAGGACACTTGTCCTTTTTACCAAATATGAACCAACAGATAAAATAGAAAGTTGTTGCATGTTGATTTGGAATGATTTGATTGGTCGGAAGGTGACGAGGCGCCACCTCAACGTGTTGGATGTCTTCGTTGGTCACTTTGTTCTTTTTCACGTTCTTGCCTTAGAATATTTTTCTTGCCGATGACTTTATCTTTTGTGCTTCGATCCTGGATGACTTTGGCTTCTTCTTCTCACCTCGCCTCGAAGCACCTGTTTAGACTTGAAGCCCTTAAGTCTTTCTTCCCGGATTGCTTTGGAATTCCTTCACATGCCATAAATTTGGAGAGAAATTCCCTTGTGCCTTCGCCGCAAAATTGGAACCTTTTTCTGTAGAGAATTTCGCATACTTAGCCAAATTTTGGCTACTTTGTAATACCTTCAAGATTTTGGCCATTTTTGTGCTCAAATAAACTTCACCGGTAGGTTTGTCTTCAGTTTTGAATTATGCCAAACTCTTGACAGACTTCACGTTGATCTTGCAATGTGCGATGGTGGACTCCCCAAGTTTTCTTTCATCTCTCTTCCAGTCGGACTTTACACTTTCTTTGCCATTTTCCTCGCCCTGTGTAGTCATCCACCTGCAGTAAAACAAAACAAATTTATTTTAGATTTTCTCTCTCCTAAAGATAACTTTTCAAGATAAGCTTTGAAAGATTCTCATAAATTTCATTTTTAAGCGTCCAATTTCATTTGGCCATCCCTTTTATCTTGCCATAACTCCTTTCGTCCAAAATTACCTTCCTTCGTCCAAAATTATTTTGCCAAAAATTTTAATTGTCCAAAGTCTCTGGCAAAATTTTCTTGCTTTTTTCAAAATTTATCTAGCCACGTCTAACTTTATTTGGCCATAAATTTGCTTCATCCAATTTTACTTTGCCATTACCCTCTTTCGTTGGCCATATTTTCTTGCCATCCTAAGTCACAGGAAAAATTTTCTTCACATCTTCCTAAGTCACTTGGCAAAAATGTTTTAGACTTAGAAGAAATAATTCTAAGTATGGCAAAATTTCGAAGTGTCAAGCATATTTTTTAATTTTTCCATCATTCATACTTAGGCAAAATTTCCAATTTTCACCCCTCATGGCAGTCTTATCTTTATTTCATGCCACTTTCATTATGTCCAAGGGTGAACTTTACCTCTCTTCAAGCCACTTTGGGGCGGACTTCACATATTTTATTGCCATTTCACTTTTTATTTATGATTCACATTTGTCCAAGGCAGACTTAGCAACTCTTCATGCCATCTCTTCACTTTGGTCCATGTGGACTTCATATGACTTTTTTCTTTTTTCAAGCACCTCTCCAAAAGATGGTAGACTTCTTACTTTATTTCCAAGTGCCTTTTAAGCTGACAGACTTTATAAAAACATTTTCCATTTGTTATTCCAGCTGGCGGACTTCATAAAGCACCTGCCAAATGAATTTTCAAAGGTGGGCAGAGTTTACTAAGCCTTTACCATTTCATTTTGAAGGTGGGCCCACTTCAAAAACTTTATGTCATTAGGTGACTTGACTTTGTCAAATATTTTCCAAGTGTTTTTTAGGCTGGGAGCACTTCCTAAGATGTTTCCTCAATTCACTTTCCAGCTGGCAGACTTCATAAAGCACTTGCTGAATGACTTGCTAAAACATTTTCCATTTGTTATTTGGGCTGAGCGCACTTCCTAAGAAGTTTTCAAGATGTTTTTTTTTCTTTATCTAATTCTCCAGCTGGCAAACTTTAGAGATTTTTCATGTGCCTTTTAAGCTGACAGACTTTATAAAAACATTTTCCATTTGTTATTCCAGCTGGCGGACTTTATGCATTTGCTTGCCACTTAATATTTGACCAAGGCAGACTTTGGCTTGTTTTGTTGCCATTGGACAAGGTAGACTTGGTTGATGGTCTTACCATTGGATAGTTATCTCAAGGCAGACTTTGGCATTGACCTAGCCATTCAACCTTTGCTAAGGTGGACTTTGGCTGTTGGATAGCCATTTGGAGCTTTTGTTGAGGGTGGACTTCATCCTTTGGTTGGCCATCCCCTCATTTCCTTAGACAATCTCTTCTTTTCAAAGGACGGACTTCCTTCTATGTTAGGCCATGCTGAGGGTGGACTTAATCAGATTGTTTGCCATTGGATATCTTGCTGGGCAGACTTCCTCAAATGTTTTGCCATCTCATCATTTGGCTTAGGGTGGACTTGATCTATAGCCTTTCCATTAGACATATGAACATAGGCGGACTTTATTGATTTTTAAGCCATCTCCATTCTAGCTGGGCAGAGTTCATACATTTGTTTACTATTGCCAATCTTAACCCAGCTTTTGTCAAGGCGGACTTTAGCTTTTGGATAGCCATTGACAGGGCGGACCTGATCAGATTTTATGCCATTGACACTTCTTTCATGGGCGGATCTACTGCATTCTCAGGCCATTGACCATTTGACTGTTAATTCCTCCATACTTAAGCGAATTTTTTACAGACTTCAGTATTTTCCATGAATGAATTTCCAGATTTTTCCATGAATTGCTCGGATTTCTTGACTGGTTTTTCAAAATTTCAACCATTTTTCTTGATTTTCCAGAATTTTTACATGATTTTCACCAGATTTTTCACCATTTTTTAGCAAATTTTCCAAATTTTTTGAACTTTTTATGTGATTTTCCAGAATTTTACCAAAATTTCAAAAAAAAATTCGAATCGATTTTCTGAGAGTTTCGTTGATCCTTTTGAACTTCTGAGTGGATTTTTGAAACTCGTGACCCTTCTAAAAATAGAAATTTTCCAAAAATAGCAACTTTCCAAAAATAGACCCTAAAAAATAGGGATCCCATAATTGCCCAAAAGTGCCAAAAAGTAGGTCCTAAAAAATAGGGGGCCCAGGGGGTCAAAAAACGTGAAAAAGTAGGAGTTGTCGGATTTGACTGAAACGACAGTTGATCTTCGTCTCTCAGGCCTTCTAAGCACAATGGTGACATTTATACAGTGATCTAGGCTCAATTTCTTCAACTGACTCGGGTGACCGTTCAAAACTCAAACTCCTCATTGCAAAAAGAACTGGTGATTAGCAGTTGCGATGTCAAGGAAAAACCAAAAAGCAAAAAAATGATGGGTCCCCATTTGCAATGGGGCGATGTGTGAAAAGGTCACAACATCCAGTGCCAACCTGAATAAATGTTCCTGAACATTTCAAAGACAGTACCCACTTCAAACCCAGAATCTTAGATTAATTCTAACTAACTTACCCTTTGGCAAAGAAGAGTACTCAAAAGGAAAGAGGAGTCCTAAATTCTATCAAGACCCTTTATCCTGCAGTTACAAGTGTGTGCAAATGCATTTATTCCCATCTCATAAGACCATTTTGACTCTTTGGTTCCATCATGGTTGCTTGTGTATTTTTTCTAAACTCCAAAAGCATCCTTGGATAGAGCCTTGCTGCCAGTGAGCGTCTATAGCCCCGGCAAGGTTATCGCTATAATCTCATGGAGATTGCTCTACTTCCGGCGATTTAGATTTTCTTTTGATTTTCTTATTTTTCTCTTTTGATGATTGATCGATTTGAGTGCACGACTGTAGAGATGTCTGCACAGCCAAAGCCAAATGCTTAGATTTTTCATTTTTTTTCTTCTTTTGATTCATTTTGATATTCTTTTCTTTTCACATTTTTCACAATTTGGCCTGTAAGCAATGAAGCTCACACGGGTTTGAGCATTATAGTGGCGCTGAAGCAAGACTTTTGATTTTCCATGACTTCACCTGGGAGACCATAATGACTCAGAGAATTCATTAAGTGTGTAAGATATAATAACTATAAGACTCAGTGTCAAAACAAAATAGATGATTCCTTTTCCAGTCAAGTACTAACCTTAACCTTAAGATACTTTAGAAACAATTAAACTAGGATTCAAGGATTATCCACAAATATTTATCTCGGAAATGGACTCAACATAATTTTGCACAGGCGCTAGAGTTATTCAAATACAACACCCTTCACAAATGGGAGCCCACTTATTGAAAGCAGACAAAATGGGCAAGCAAACTAAACTAAGAAAATGAAACAACTAATCCAAAGCAAACCAAGCAGAAAGAAAACATACTCTAAACAAAAAACAAATATTTAAGTGAACAATAGTCACAAGACCTAAGTATATACAACTCCTAGCATGATTTCTCAGGATGTGCAGTAACAACAAAGCAACGGTCACAGTGCGAAGTTTTGCAAACTTATCTTTAAACTCAGAAAAATATTCTTTTAAAGGACCAATCTGAAACTCAAGCAAAACTTTAGGAAAGATTAGTAACTGGGGCAACTCATCTGGACCATGATGAATCCATAAACAAGTTTTCTTTCCTAAATCTCCATAATCAAAATGATATTCCTTGTAGGCAATAGTAGGGAAAGATACAACTTGGTGGTCTTCATTTGTAGACACAGATTCTTTCCTGTCATCCATTGCGTTGTGAGGAGGTCAGAGTTGATGGTGAATCATACCACTTGCATTTGAAATATGCAGATAAACATCATGAACCAAACTGGGTGGAGTGGGGCGGGAATTCAATTCAAGAGGGCATTTGGAAATCTGGATCATTTCATGCGTTGGCTCCTTTTGAATGCCTAATAATGGATCAAGCCCCAACCTGAATTTCTCTTCATTTTCTATCTCTGTCACAATTGTTTGTTTATCATGTAGCCTTCCATTAGTTTCAATTTCTTCAAGCAATTCCTCCATGACTGTGAACATTTGATCAAGCGTTGACGCAAAATGTATTTCGTATTTTGCTTCCATCTTGGTAGCCCATTGATCGTCAAACATATTATCCTGCCTCAGGCCGCTTATCATTTCTTCCATCTTGCTCATGCATGATTGAACTTCTTCATCAAGGACTGTTCCTTCTTGAAATGCACTAGAATTACCTCCCTCTTCATGTTCTCCCTCTTGGATGAAAGAACATTGGAAATTTGTCACGCCATCTCTACTTTGAGCTAAGTCTTTCGTTTCTGGTTCTTGATGATCTTCAATAATTTGCAATTCTTTATATTCATCCACTTCCATATGCTGACAGTTGCCTTTGGTCGTTCCTCTTGCTTGGACGTATTCCATTGCTTCTTTGATCTTTACTCCAATGGCCTCTTGTTCCCATGTGATGAAGGAACAATCTTCATATGCCGAATCCCTAAGCTCGACCACATTATCCTGTTGTGACTTATTCTCCCTGTTGTTGGATGACATTGTGGTACATTCTTCAAAAGTCTGTTTGACATATTCAATCCATGCTTTGTCCTTGAAGAATCCGTATGGTAGCTCTGGTAATCCAAGGTGGCATCTGGCATGGTTGATGGCCTCTTCACATGTTGTGCAAGTGAACTCTGGATGAGGTGCATTGTGAATCCGACACCAACGAGGGAGCAAGACACCCTTCAAATGAACATTACCTAGTTTTATCTGACCTTCGATTCTAAGTATAAACCTTGTGAAGGCCTCATATCCAACTTCTAGAATACTATAATCATCAAGTTCTACATCCAACACTCCTGGCTTGGGAACATTCCAAAAGAAAGTTTTCCCTTGGAGAACAAGCTCTATTCTTGAGAGGAATGTCAAGCAATTAATCTCTTCATGCTGGGAAGTCTCATCAATTCCGCATCTTCCTGGCAAAGCAAACTTGGACAAATTCCTGGGGTGTAGCTGTGCATTCAATTTTTCTTGGATCTGAGCAATATCCATGAGACTGTCTTGAGAGCAAGAAATATGGAATGGACGCCCATCCATTGAGAAATCTCATATTTTTTTTCTTTTTTTAGATTTTTCTAACTTTTCACTTTTTTTGGATTTTTTGGAATAAAAGAGATCTAATATATCTCAGATTTGGCATTTCAAACTTCATACTGGTTTCATCCAGTTGAATTTCTTCCACTTGTGAAAATAAACAACCTAGAGATCATGCCCTCCTTCTAGCGCCAATACAATATTGATGCGTGTTTTATGACACAACAAACATTCTAGAATAAAGAGTCCAAAGACGCTCTATCCCCTCTTGAAAAACTACCTCGTATGCTAAGTTTGCAAGTAAGATCATACGGCAATTCCAATGTTTAAGATGAATGCAGATGAGCTCTATGGTTTGATGTGATTATGTTGGTAACACAAAGGGACTTACGCTAGGTTTGTTCAATTCACAATGAAGGTCTAGACAATGAAGCTCTATTGATTGGGTCATGGATCAAACAAACTGAAAAAGGAGATAAGGGTTCAGAATTTCTACTCTACTTCCTAAGAATTCAAGAGACGGTATTGATTTGGTGGAACCAATAAGCGCGCTTTTCTTCGCCACGCTCAACGACAACTACACAAAGAGGGTGCAATCTTCAAGGGAATGTGCTTATAATTTTCACGTCATGAATAACTACCATCGAATCGAACAATATTTATCCAGACAGAAGTTAAGCATCCACAAAATAAGCTCAGGCTAACTTTACACATTGAATGAAAATCATCCATTCAAAGAAAGTATGAGCAAAAGTTTCACCACAAATTAATACTTATCAAATCTTGCATTCATCTAACATACATGAAAAGAAATCTAAACTATGATGAGGGATAAGAACCATGATAACTCCAAAATAAGAAAAGTAATCACCATCAAAACAATGCATGCATTACTTATTACTTTGGCAATCTTACAACAGTTGCTTATCTCAACACGTTTTGCAACATGTTCCCATGCTTTACAAATGAGGGGTTGAGCTCAATTTTGCAACAATCTGATTAAGTCTGCCATGCTGAGGGCAGACTTAATCAGATTGTTTGCCATTGGATATCTTGCTGGGCGGACTTCCTCAAATGTTTTGCCATCTCATCATTTGGCTTAGGGCGGACTTGATCTATAGCCTTGCCATTAGACATATGAACATAGGCAGACTTTATTGATTTTTAAGCCATCTCCATTCTAGCTGGGCGAAGTTCATACATTTGTTTACTATTGCCAATCTTAACCCAGCTTTTGTCAAGGCGAACTTTAGCTTTTGGATAGCCATTGACAGGGCGGACTTGATCAGATTTTATGCCATTGACACTTCTTTCCTGGGCGGACCTGCTGCATTCTTAGGCCATTGACCATTTGACTGTTAATTCCTCCATACTTAAGCGAATTTTTTACAGACTTCAGCATTTTCCATGAATGAATTTCCAGATTTTTCCATGAATTGCTTAGATTTCTTGACTGGTTTTTCAAATTTTCCACCATTTTTCGTGATTTTCCAAAATTTTTACTTGATTTTCACCAGATTTTTCACCATTTTTGAGCAAATTTTCCAGATTTTTTGAACTTTTTATGTGATTTTCTAGAATTTTACCAAATTTGAAAAAAAAATTCGAAGCGATTTTCTGAGAGTTTCGTTGATCCTTTCGAACTTCTGAGTGGATTTTGAAACTCGTGACCCTTCTAAAAATAGAAACTTTCTAAAACTAGAAATTTTCCAAAAATAGCAACTTTCCAAAAATAGACCCTAAAAAATAGGGATCCCAGAATTGCCCAAAAGTGCCAAAAAGTAGGTCCTAAAAAATAGGGGGCCCGGGGGTCAAAAAACGCGAAAAAGTAGGAGTTGTCAGATTTGACTGAAACGACAGTCGATCTTCATCTCTCAGGCCTTCTAAGCACAATGGTGACGTTTATAAAGTGATCTAGGCTCAATTTCTTCAACTGACTCAGGTGACCGTTCAAAACTCAAACTCCTCATTGCAAAAAGAACTGGTGATAAGCAGTTGCGACACCAAGGCAAAACCAAAAAGCAAAAAAATGATGGGTCCCCATTTGCAATGGGGCGATGTGTGAAAATGTCACAATAGGAAGGAAATGCATATTTGTTGCTGCTGCATACATTTATTTTTAGTGAGTAGAATACATTATTATGCATGCATAAACACTTATTTTTAGTTAGAGAATTATTGATCAGACCGCCTTTTATATTAAAGCTATCAATTACTATTATATTCTAGAGTTGCATGCCTCCCAATTATAGGAATAAACAAAGAAGTGATCCCAAAAAAGGGAAATGAAATTGGGGCAAGTGACATACCTAAAGATTGTGCACAATTTGTCTTATTGTCAATGAAGCCCTAACGAAGGATGTATTGTCTTAAAATAAGACGAACAGAATCAAAGCTACCTATAGATAACAAGACAATTATTTTAGAATTAAAAAAGTGAAAAAAAAATCAATAATGTGCAACTCTAAATCTCATAGAATTCAATCACACTTATAGAGGTAAAAATTTGCTAAGATTGGCACCTGGGAGCATTCAGATGTTTCTTTGCTTAATCTTCATTAAAATATACTAACTACAATCAGTGTTGGAATGTAAACCCAACTGCTGCCGTCACCTCCATCCGCTACACGCGATATCACAATAAATAATGTTACCGCCGATATCTATTGCGATACCATAGGAGACTCTTGCAGCATCGTGGTTCATCTTCACTGCCAGTCGTTATCCGCACAGTCTTCAAGCCGCTGCCCACGATATCGCAATATGGGTAGTTACCCATTGTGATACCGTGGGGAACCATTTACCAAGCCGCCTTTGCCAGAGGATATTTTGTAATACAGAAAATTGATATTTAAGTTTTAATATTAATTTAAAGGACACTTTATTACATACATTTTGTTCGGGAAAAGTTAGTTAGGTAATTTGTAATAAATTTTATTTTTAGGCCCTCACTTCCGTGAATATTTTTCACGTGACTTTTAACTTTTACCTATATTTGTATATGTATTTTACTTTTGAATTTTTAATGCAATGTGAGCATACAGAAATTAATGAGCACCAGCTCTGTGTTGAAGATATTTTTTTTAAGTTTTAATTTTCTTGTGAAAATTCCTCTGCCTCTTTCCTTTACATGGTATCAGAGCCAATTTTATCAAAGCAAATTATCTAGGTAAATTTCAAATATGGCAGCAAGCACAAGCTTGACAAACCCACAAATTCCACAGTTTAATGGGAAGAATTATGAGTATTGGTCAATTACCATGAAAACACTATTTAGCTTACAAGATATATGGGATTTAGTTGAGAATGGATTTCCAGAGTCAGTAGATGCAGTTGCATACAATGCTTTAACACAAGAAGAGAAAGAATTATTAAAAGACACAAGGAAGAAAGACTCAAATGCTTTATTTTATCTGTTTCAAGCTGTACATGAGAGCATTTTTTGAAGGATTTTAGCAGCAACAAAGTCCAAACAAGCATGGGACATACTTCAAACAGCCTATCAAGGCATGGAAAAAGTTAAAACAACAAAGCTACAAATGCTGAGAAGAGATTTTGAAACAATATGTATGAAGGACAATGAATCTGTAGATTCATTCTACACCCAAGTCATTGGGATGGTTAATCAAATTATGTCTCATGGAGAGAATCTGGAAGATACCAGAATTTTTGAAAAGATTTTAAGGAGTTTTCCCACAAAATTTCTACCTATTGTAGTTGCTATAGAGGAGACAAAGAATCTCTCACAGTTCTCAGTTGATGAGCTGTATGCATCTCTAATTTCTCATGAACACAGGCTGAAAAGGTCAGCAGATACATCACTGGAGCATGCTTTCAAAACTCGGGCTTTAGTCGGTCAAGGAAGAGGTAGAGATAGATCAAGAGGAAGAGGAAGAAACTCTTACAGAGGTGAAAGATACAGTCTATCAAGCTCAAGTGGAAGAGGCATCAATCAAGGTTCAAGCCAAAACCCAACACAAAATTAGTCACAAAATCAAAGGTATGATAAATCTCAAGTCCAATGTCACTACTGTAAAAAATATGGGCATTATATGAATGAGTGTAGAAAGAAGCAGTATGATAATAATAGGAAAAATGCAAATTTTTCAAGAGAAGGTCAAAATCATAATTTAGGTAAGAGCACAATGTTTTAGCTTGTAATGTTGCTCAAGCAAATGAAAAAGATGTATAGTTTTTAGATTCAGGCTATAGCAATCATATGACAGGGAATCTAGAAATGTTTTCAAGTTTAGATGAGAATGTAAAGTCTAATGTTACATTGGGTAATGACAACAAAGTGTTAGTCAAGGGAAAAGGAGATGTCAATATTCTAACTAAACAGGGGGAGGAAAAGTATATTTCAGATGTGTATTATGTGCCTAGTCTGAAACATAATTTAATGAGTGTAGGGAAACTGGTTCAAAAAGGGTATAGAGTAACCTTCAAGAATGGTTTGTGCACAATTTTAGATAAATACCCAAGCAACCAACTTATTGCAAAAGTCAGAATGACAAACAATAAAATGTTTCCCTTAAAGATCATACCAGATTTGAATATAAATTATGCTCAAACACAACACTTAATGAATTCACAAGTAGGTAGAGAAGAAACTACAGCAGTAGTGTAGACAATCCTTCAAGTTGAGATAAAAAATGAAAACTGGTTATGGCACCTGAGATTTGGGCATCTCAACTTTGGAGGTTTAAATTTACTTCATAGGAAAGGCATGGTCAAGGGACTACCTTTAATAGAAAAATCATAAAGGGTATGTGAAGGGTGCATTTTAGGAAAACAACATAGAGAATCATTTCCAGTAGGAAAGTCAACTAGAGCAAAAGCCCCTTTGGAAATTATACATTCAGATTTGTGTGGACCTATGCAAACACCTTCAATAGGTGGTAGTTTTTATTTTCTGACATTCATTGATGATTATTTAAGAAAAACATGGGTCTATTTTCTAAAGCAGAAAAATGAAGTGTTTGATCTATTTCGTTAGTTCAAGAATCTGGTTGAAAAACAAAGTGGTTATTATATTTAAGTGTTGAGAACAGATAGAGGTGGTGAATATATTTCAAGAGAATTTTTTAATTTTTGCAAAGATCATGGAATTCACAAGCAGTTCACAACTAGATACACACCTCAACAAAATAGAGTAGCTGAAAGGAAAAATAGAACAATCATGGAAATGGCTAGAAGCATGTTGAAAGCCAAACATTTGTCAAATGAATATTGGGCAGAAGCAATATCTTGTGCAGCCTATATAATGAATAGGTTTCCAACAAAAAGTGTCATGAATATGGTACCGAAAGAAGCATGTATAGGAAGAAAACACAATGTTACTCACATGAGAGTATTTGGATGTGTAGCATATGCACATGTGCCTGATGAATTGATAAGGAAGCTAGATAACAAAGGAGAAAAATGTATATTTGTTGGATACAGTGAAGAATCCAAAGCTTATAAGCTCTATAATCCAACAACAATAAAAAGTTATAATTAGCAGAGATGTACAATTTGTAGAAGATGAAGCATGGGATGGAAGTATAGAGAAGACAGTCAATATTTCAGCTAGTATACCTCAAGAGGAGAATGAAGTTTCAACATCAACAAATATTCCAGCTATTGTGACTCCTTCCACTCCCATTCAAGTTCAGCAAAGTAGTCCACAAGTGACACCAGCATCGACTGTAAGAACAACCTCATGCATTCAAGGAAGTAGTCCAACAAGAGGACAATAAACACCATTTGCAGTAGGACCATCGGGTCCACATTCCACAAGTTCAAGTGATATGTCAAATCCTACATTGGCAAGTCTGAGAAGATAGAAAATCAGAAGCATAAGAGATATATATGAGCAAAATGAAAGTGAGAATAATTTAGATCAGATTTCTCTATTTGCATTTTATTCTCAAATAGAAGATCCAGTTCATTTTGAAGATGCAATCAAAGATGATAAATGGGTAAGTGCTATGGATGAAGAGATTGAAGCAATTGAAAAAAATCAGACATGGGATCTAGTTAGTCTTCCAAACGACAAAGATGTCATTGGAGTGAAATGGGTTTATAAAACCAAATTGAATGAAAAAGATGAAGTTCAGAAGCTTAAAGCAAGATTGGTTGTAAAGGGCTATTCACAACAGCCTAGAATTGATTACAATGAGACATTTGCACCTATAGCACGATTGGATACTATAAGGATGATTTTAGCATTAGCAGCTCAGAATAAGTGGTATGTATTTCAAATGGATGTAGAGTCGGATTTTTTTAAATGGTTATTTAGAAGAAAAAGTTTATGTGGATCAGCCAGCTGGGTATGAAATTTTGGGTTAAGAAGACAAAGTTTACAAATTGAAAAAGGCACTGTATGGATTGAAGCAAGCCCCAAGAGCTTGGTACAGCAGAATAGACAGTTATCTTTTGCTGAATGGATTTAATAAATGTAGCAGTGAGCCCACACTGTATACAAAAATGAATGAAGAAGGTGAAATACTGATAGTATGCTTATATGTTGATGATTTAATTTTCACTGGCAATTTGTCAATTAATTTGTTCAAGGCAGACATGAAGAAAGAATTTGAAATGACAAACTTAGGTCTAATGAAGTATTTTTTGGGCATTGAAGTGAATCAAAATAAAAATGGTATTTTTATTTCACAGTCAAAATATGCAAATGACATTTTGAAAAGGTTTAATATGATGTGCAAACCAGCACCAACACCTATGGTGATAGGTCTGAAACTAAGCAAGGATGATAGAGGGTCTAATGTTGATCCGACTTTGTTTAAAAGGCTTGTTGGAAGTCTCGTGTATCTCATAGCCATAAGGCCAGACATTATGTATGGAGTAAGTTTGATTTCTAGGTTTATGGAAACACCAAAAGACAGCCATTGGAAAGCTGGGAAGAGAATTTTAAGATATGTAAGTGGAACAATGGCATTAAGTACTCAAGTTCCTAAAGATGAGTTCAAACTCATAGGATACATAGACAGTGACTATGCTGGCAGCATTGATGACAGAAAAAGCACGTATGGTTATGTATTTAATTTTGGGACTGGAGTTGTCTCATGGTCTTCAAAGAAGCAGCCAATAGTCTGTCTTTCATCAGCTAAAGCAAAATATGTGGCAGCCACAAGTGCAGCATGCCAGGCAGTCTGGATGAGAAGAATTTTGAAAGAATTGCAAAATGAACAAATGGAGGCAACAAAAATTTACTGTGATAACAATTTAGCCATAGCTCTCTCAAAAAATCTAGTCTTCCATAAGAGAAGCAAGCATCTTGATACCAGGTATCACTTTATCAGGGAATTAATTAACAATGGTGACATATTTGTAGAGTTTTGCAGATCAGAAGAGCAAAGTGCAGATATTTTCAAAAACGCACTGGGAAGAGATAATTTCATTTTTCAAAGAAACAGATTGGGCATGGTGGACAATGTAGTTGTGTTTAAGGGGGAGTGTTGGAATGTAAACCCAACTATTGCCATCACCTCCATCCACTGCCTGCAATATCGCAATAAATAATGTTACCGCCAATATCCATTGCGATACTGCAGGAGACTCTTGTAGCATTGTGGTTCATCTTCACCACCAGCCGTTATCTGCGCAGTCTTCAAACTGTTGCCCGCGATGTCGCAATATGGGTAGTTACCCATTGTGATACTGCGGGGAACCATTTACCAAGCCGCCTCCGCTAGAGGATATTTTGTAATATGGAAAATTGATATTTAAGTTTTAATATTAATGTAAAGGAAACTTTATTAAATATGTTTTGTTCGGGAAAAGTTAGTTAGGTAATTTGTAATAAATTTTACTTTCGGGCCCTCCCTTCCGTGAATGTTTTTCACGTGACTTTTAACTTTTACCTATATTTGTATATGTATTTTACTTTTGAATTTTTAATGGAATGTGAGCATACAAAAATTAATGAGCAGCAGCTCTGTGTTGAAAATATTTTTTTTAAGTTTTAATTTTCCTGTGAAAATTCCTCTGCCTCTTTCCTTCAATCAGTTGAATTTTTCTTGCATGTATTCTTGCTTAATCTAACTAGATACTCCTCTTCCAAAATAAGTTAGCATTCAGAAGGGGGTTTCTAGAAAGAACTGCTATCTAGCAGGTGAAAATGAAAGAATCATCAACATGTATTATAGGAGTATCTTATGTCCACTTTATAAGGGTAGTAGTTAGAGGAGGCAGTGATATAGTTTTCAACATAACAGCAGAAAACAGTGTTGTCAAGATAGATGAAATGATGAAAATGCATAGTGAAGAGGGTAGTTCAGTGAGGGGGACAAAGAATAATGATCTGCTACAAGGGCTCTTGTCATTTGTGACTTTTCTTGTTATACATTTCAATGATACTAGGACAAAAAATGCAGATCTAAAGAATGTACTTCTACAGTTTATATCTGTGTTGGTATATTATAAAGAATGCATGGTTGCCTTTGAAAGTAATGTGACTAAGGGCAATGAAAGTAATTATGACAATCATCAAGGCTACTCAAGGAGCACAAATACAAAGGACACTTAAAAGGAAGGCAAGACCCAAACTCAAAGTCTCGGGGATCACTAATTGCAAGAAAATGGAATGGAAATGGTTAAGGTTGTTTGTTGACTATTTCAAGAGTAACGAACGTCTCGGGGATCACTAATTGCAAGATAATTGGAAGCAATTGTAATCATAAGTTAGCTGAAAATGGTCCCTGGCATGAATCTACTTCTAGGATTGTTGTAGAAGCTTAAAAATTCTGATCCAGTTCCTGAGTACCAGCATGAGTATGATCAACTAGTATATAAACTTGGCAAGCAAAGGATACTATGCATTGATTCATAGCGATGGTCAAGTCAAATGATATTTTCCACAAGTAGATAGCTTCAAAGGGAGATTGACTCTGCTTAAGAGTTTATAAAATGGAATATGGTGTTTTGCTTGCAAAGTCAATTGTAGCTGAAAAAGTGGGAGAATTTATATTGCATAGTTGAAGAAAAGAATGCAAAAATCTGTTTCCAAGATATTTGGTGCACTGATAGTGTTAAACAGAACAACTCAAAAAATTTCTAAGGATCCTTTCAATTTTGGAAGCAGTAACGATACTAGTCCAGTGCTAGCACAAGAGCAGAGAACATCAATTGTAGCTTATGGAAAGGGAAACTCTAAGAACAAGTATACAGTTTATGGTTGACTGATCACACCATTTATTTCAAGTTGCATCTGGTCTTGACTCACTTTCTCTTGGGGAGGGTCAAATCCTAGCTCACGTTAAATATGCCTGCAAGATAAGTGAAGAAGCAGTAGGATTTGGTAGGAATCTCAGGGGGCTCTTTAAGTAGGCTATCATAGCTGGAAAATGGGTC
>VDFB02274719.1:0-95474 GCA_007258455.2 Sequoia sempervirens
TGTCTTGAGAGCAAGAAATATGGAATGGACGCCCATCCATTGAGAAATCTCATATTTTTTTTCTTTTTTTAGATTTTTCTAACTTTTCACTTTTTTTGGATTTTTTGGAATAAAAGAGATCTAATATATCTCAGATTTGGCATTTCAAACTTCATACTGGTTTCATCCAGTTGAATTTCTTCCACTTGTGAAAATAAACAACCTAGAGATCATGCCCTCCTTCTAGCGCCAATACAATATTGATGCGTGTTTTATGACACAACAAACATTCTAGAATAAAGAGTCCAAAGACGCTCTATCCCCTCTTGAAAAACTACCTCGTATGCTAAGTTTGCAAGTAAGATCATACGGCAATTCCAATGTTTAAGATGAATGCAGATGAGCTCTATGGTTTGATGTGATTATGTTGGTAACACAAAGGGACTTACGCTAGGTTTGTTCAATTCACAATGAAGGTCTAGACAATGAAGCTCTATTGATTGGGTCATGGATCAAACAAACTGAAAAAGGAGATAAGGGTTCAGAATTTCTACTCTACTTCCTAAGAATTCAAGAGACGGTATTGATTTGGTGGAACCAATAAGCGCGCTTTTCTTCGCCACGCTCAACGACAACTACACAAAGAGGGTGCAATCTTCAAGGGAATGTGCTTATAATTTTCACGTCATGAATAACTACCATCGAATCGAACAATATTTATCCAGACAGAAGTTAAGCATCCACAAAATAAGCTCAGGCTAACTTTACACATTGAATGAAAATCATCCATTCAAAGAAAGTATGAGCAAAAGTTTCACCACAAATTAATACTTATCAAATCTTGCATTCATCTAACATACATGAAAAGAAATCTAAACTATGATGAGGGATAAGAACCATGATAACTCCAAAATAAGAAAAGTAATCACCATCAAAACAATGCATGCATTACTTATTACTTTGGCAATCTTACAACAGTTGCTTATCTCAACACGTTTTGCAACATGTTCCCATGCTTTACAAATGAGGGGTTGAGCTCAATTTTGCAACAATCTGATTAAGTCTGCCATGCTGAGGGCAGACTTAATCAGATTGTTTGCCATTGGATATCTTGCTGGGCGGACTTCCTCAAATGTTTTGCCATCTCATCATTTGGCTTAGGGCGGACTTGATCTATAGCCTTGCCATTAGACATATGAACATAGGCAGACTTTATTGATTTTTAAGCCATCTCCATTCTAGCTGGGCGAAGTTCATACATTTGTTTACTATTGCCAATCTTAACCCAGCTTTTGTCAAGGCGAACTTTAGCTTTTGGATAGCCATTGACAGGGCGGACTTGATCAGATTTTATGCCATTGACACTTCTTTCCTGGGCGGACCTGCTGCATTCTTAGGCCATTGACCATTTGACTGTTAATTCCTCCATACTTAAGCGAATTTTTTACAGACTTCAGCATTTTCCATGAATGAATTTCCAGATTTTTCCATGAATTGCTTAGATTTCTTGACTGGTTTTTCAAATTTTCCACCATTTTTCGTGATTTTCCAAAATTTTTACTTGATTTTCACCAGATTTTTCACCATTTTTGAGCAAATTTTCCAGATTTTTTGAACTTTTTATGTGATTTTCTAGAATTTTACCAAATTTGAAAAAAAAATTCGAAGCGATTTTCTGAGAGTTTCGTTGATCCTTTCGAACTTCTGAGTGGATTTTTGAAACTCGTGACCCTTCTAAAAATAGAAACTTTCTAAAACTAGAAATTTTCCAAAAATAGCAACTTTCCAAAAATAGACCCTAAAAAATAGGGATCCCAGAATTGCCCAAAAGTGCCAAAAAGTAGGTCCTAAAAAATAGGGGGCCCGGGGGTCAAAAAACGCGAAAAAGTAGGAGTTGTCAGATTTGACTGAAACGACAGTCGATCTTCATCTCTCAGGCCTTCTAAGCACAATGGTGACGTTTATAAAGTGATCTAGGCTCAATTTCTTCAACTGACTCAGGTGACCGTTCAAAACTCAAACTCCTCATTGCAAAAAGAACTGGTGATAAGCAGTTGCGACACCAAGGCAAAACCAAAAAGCAAAAAAATGATGGGTCCCCATTTGCAATGGGGCGATGTGTGAAAATGTCACAATAGGAAGGAAATGCATATTTGTTGCTGCTGCATACATTTATTTTTAGTGAGTAGAATACATTATTATGCATGCATAAACACTTATTTTTAGTTAGAGAATTATTGATCAGACCGCCTTTTATATTAAAGCTATCAATTACTATTATATTCTAGAGTTGCATGCCTCCCAATTATAGGAATAAACAAAGAAGTGATCCCAAAAAAGGGAAATGAAATTGGGGCAAGTGACATACCTAAAGATTGTGCACAATTTGTCTTATTGTCAATGAAGCCCTAACGAAGGATGTATTGTCTTAAAATAAGACGAACAGAATCAAAGCTACCTATAGATAACAAGACAATTATTTTAGAATTAAAAAAGTGAAAAAAAAATCAATAATGTGCAACTCTAAATCTCATAGAATTCAATCACACTTATAGAGGTAAAAATTTGCTAAGATTGGCACCTGGGAGCATTCAGATGTTTCTTTGCTTAATCTTCATTAAAATATACTAACTACAATCAGTGTTGGAATGTAAACCCAACTGCTGCCGTCACCTCCATCCGCTACACGCGATATCACAATAAATAATGTTACCGCCGATATCTATTGCGATACCATAGGAGACTCTTGCAGCATCGTGGTTCATCTTCACTGCCAGTCGTTATCCGCACAGTCTTCAAGCCGCTGCCCACGATATCGCAATATGGGTAGTTACCCATTGTGATACCGTGGGGAACCATTTACCAAGCCGCCTTTGCCAGAGGATATTTTGTAATACAGAAAATTGATATTTAAGTTTTAATATTAATTTAAAGGACACTTTATTACATACATTTTGTTCGGGAAAAGTTAGTTAGGTAATTTGTAATAAATTTTATTTTTAGGCCCTCACTTCCGTGAATATTTTTCACGTGACTTTTAACTTTTACCTATATTTGTATATGTATTTTACTTTTGAATTTTTAATGCAATGTGAGCATACAGAAATTAATGAGCACCAGCTCTGTGTTGAAGATATTTTTTTTAAGTTTTAATTTTCTTGTGAAAATTCCTCTGCCTCTTTCCTTTACATGGTATCAGAGCCAATTTTATCAAAGCAAATTATCTAGGTAAATTTCAAATATGGCAGCAAGCACAAGCTTGACAAACCCACAAATTCCACAGTTTAATGGGAAGAATTATGAGTATTGGTCAATTACCATGAAAACACTATTTAGCTTACAAGATATATGGGATTTAGTTGAGAATGGATTTCCAGAGTCAGTAGATGCAGTTGCATACAATGCTTTAACACAAGAAGAGAAAGAATTATTAAAAGACACAAGGAAGAAAGACTCAAATGCTTTATTTTATCTGTTTCAAGCTGTACATGAGAGCATTTTTTGAAGGATTTTAGCAGCAACAAAGTCCAAACAAGCATGGGACATACTTCAAACAGCCTATCAAGGCATGGAAAAAGTTAAAACAACAAAGCTACAAATGCTGAGAAGAGATTTTGAAACAATATGTATGAAGGACAATGAATCTGTAGATTCATTCTACACCCAAGTCATTGGGATGGTTAATCAAATTATGTCTCATGGAGAGAATCTGGAAGATACCAGAATTTTTGAAAAGATTTTAAGGAGTTTTCCCACAAAATTTCTACCTATTGTAGTTGCTATAGAGGAGACAAAGAATCTCTCACAGTTCTCAGTTGATGAGCTGTATGCATCTCTAATTTCTCATGAACACAGGCTGAAAAGGTCAGCAGATACATCACTGGAGCATGCTTTCAAAACTCGGGCTTTAGTCGGTCAAGGAAGAGGTAGAGATAGATCAAGAGGAAGAGGAAGAAACTCTTACAGAGGTGAAAGATACAGTCTATCAAGCTCAAGTGGAAGAGGCATCAATCAAGGTTCAAGCCAAAACCCAACACAAAATTAGTCACAAAATCAAAGGTATGATAAATCTCAAGTCCAATGTCACTACTGTAAAAAATATGGGCATTATATGAATGAGTGTAGAAAGAAGCAGTATGATAATAATAGGAAAAATGCAAATTTTTCAAGAGAAGGTCAAAATCATAATTTAGGTAAGAGCACAATGTTTTAGCTTGTAATGTTGCTCAAGCAAATGAAAAAGATGTATAGTTTTTAGATTCAGGCTATAGCAATCATATGACAGGGAATCTAGAAATGTTTTCAAGTTTAGATGAGAATGTAAAGTCTAATGTTACATTGGGTAATGACAACAAAGTGTTAGTCAAGGGAAAAGGAGATGTCAATATTCTAACTAAACAGGGGGAGGAAAAGTATATTTCAGATGTGTATTATGTGCCTAGTCTGAAACATAATTTAATGAGTGTAGGGAAACTGGTTCAAAAAGGGTATAGAGTAACCTTCAAGAATGGTTTGTGCACAATTTTAGATAAATACCCAAGCAACCAACTTATTGCAAAAGTCAGAATGACAAACAATAAAATGTTTCCCTTAAAGATCATACCAGATTTGAATATAAATTATGCTCAAACACAACACTTAATGAATTCACAAGTAGGTAGAGAAGAAACTACAGCAGTAGTGTAGACAATCCTTCAAGTTGAGATAAAAAATGAAAACTGGTTATGGCACCTGAGATTTGGGCATCTCAACTTTGGAGGTTTAAATTTACTTCATAGGAAAGGCATGGTCAAGGGACTACCTTTAATAGAAAAATCATAAAGGGTATGTGAAGGGTGCATTTTAGGAAAACAACATAGAGAATCATTTCCAGTAGGAAAGTCAACTAGAGCAAAAGCCCCTTTGGAAATTATACATTCAGATTTGTGTGGACCTATGCAAACACCTTCAATAGGTGGTAGTTTTTATTTTCTGACATTCATTGATGATTATTTAAGAAAAACATGGGTCTATTTTCTAAAGCAGAAAAATGAAGTGTTTGATCTATTTCGTTAGTTCAAGAATCTGGTTGAAAAACAAAGTGGTTATTATATTTAAGTGTTGAGAACAGATAGAGGTGGTGAATATATTTCAAGAGAATTTTTTAATTTTTGCAAAGATCATGGAATTCACAAGCAGTTCACAACTAGATACACACCTCAACAAAATAGAGTAGCTGAAAGGAAAAATAGAACAATCATGGAAATGGCTAGAAGCATGTTGAAAGCCAAACATTTGTCAAATGAATATTGGGCAGAAGCAATATCTTGTGCAGCCTATATAATGAATAGGTTTCCAACAAAAAGTGTCATGAATATGGTACCGAAAGAAGCATGTATAGGAAGAAAACACAATGTTACTCACATGAGAGTATTTGGATGTGTAGCATATGCACATGTGCCTGATGAATTGATAAGGAAGCTAGATAACAAAGGAGAAAAATGTATATTTGTTGGATACAGTGAAGAATCCAAAGCTTATAAGCTCTATAATCCAACAACAATAAAAAGTTATAATTAGCAGAGATGTACAATTTGTAGAAGATGAAGCATGGGATGGAAGTATAGAGAAGACAGTCAATATTTCAGCTAGTATACCTCAAGAGGAGAATGAAGTTTCAACATCAACAAATATTCCAGCTATTGTGACTCCTTCCACTCCCATTCAAGTTCAGCAAAGTAGTCCACAAGTGACACCAGCATCGACTGTAAGAACAACCTCATGCATTCAAGGAAGTAGTCCAACAAGAGGACAATAAACACCATTTGCAGTAGGACCATCGGGTCCACATTCCACAAGTTCAAGTGATATGTCAAATCCTACATTGGCAAGTCTGAGAAGATAGAAAATCAGAAGCATAAGAGATATATATGAGCAAAATGAAAGTGAGAATAATTTAGATCAGATTTCTCTATTTGCATTTTATTCTCAAATAGAAGATCCAGTTCATTTTGAAGATGCAATCAAAGATGATAAATGGGTAAGTGCTATGGATGAAGAGATTGAAGCAATTGAAAAAAATCAGACATGGGATCTAGTTAGTCTTCCAAACGACAAAGATGTCATTGGAGTGAAATGGGTTTATAAAACCAAATTGAATGAAAAAGATGAAGTTCAGAAGCTTAAAGCAAGATTGGTTGTAAAGGGCTATTCACAACAGCCTAGAATTGATTACAATGAGACATTTGCACCTATAGCACGATTGGATACTATAAGGATGATTTTAGCATTAGCAGCTCAGAATAAGTGGTATGTATTTCAAATGGATGTAGAGTCGGATTTTTTTAAATGGTTATTTAGAAGAAAAAGTTTATGTGGATCAGCCAGCTGGGTATGAAATTTTGGGTTAAGAAGACAAAGTTTACAAATTGAAAAAGGCACTGTATGGATTGAAGCAAGCCCCAAGAGCTTGGTACAGCAGAATAGACAGTTATCTTTTGCTGAATGGATTTAATAAATGTAGCAGTGAGCCCACACTGTATACAAAAATGAATGAAGAAGGTGAAATACTGATAGTATGCTTATATGTTGATGATTTAATTTTCACTGGCAATTTGTCAATTAATTTGTTCAAGGCAGACATGAAGAAAGAATTTGAAATGACAAACTTAGGTCTAATGAAGTATTTTTTGGGCATTGAAGTGAATCAAAATAAAAATGGTATTTTTATTTCACAGTCAAAATATGCAAATGACATTTTGAAAAGGTTTAATATGATGTGCAAACCAGCACCAACACCTATGGTGATAGGTCTGAAACTAAGCAAGGATGATAGAGGGTCTAATGTTGATCCGACTTTGTTTAAAAGGCTTGTTGGAAGTCTCGTGTATCTCATAGCCATAAGGCCAGACATTATGTATGGAGTAAGTTTGATTTCTAGGTTTATGGAAACACCAAAAGACAGCCATTGGAAAGCTGGGAAGAGAATTTTAAGATATGTAAGTGGAACAATGGCATTAAGTACTCAAGTTCCTAAAGATGAGTTCAAACTCATAGGATACATAGACAGTGACTATGCTGGCAGCATTGATGACAGAAAAAGCACGTATGGTTATGTATTTAATTTTGGGACTGGAGTTGTCTCATGGTCTTCAAAGAAGCAGCCAATAGTCTGTCTTTCATCAGCTAAAGCAAAATATGTGGCAGCCACAAGTGCAGCATGCCAGGCAGTCTGGATGAGAAGAATTTTGAAAGAATTGCAAAATGAACAAATGGAGGCAACAAAAATTTACTGTGATAACAATTTAGCCATAGCTCTCTCAAAAAATCTAGTCTTCCATAAGAGAAGCAAGCATCTTGATACCAGGTATCACTTTATCAGGGAATTAATTAACAATGGTGACATATTTGTAGAGTTTTGCAGATCAGAAGAGCAAAGTGCAGATATTTTCAAAAACGCACTGGGAAGAGATAATTTCATTTTTCAAAGAAACAGATTGGGCATGGTGGACAATGTAGTTGTGTTTAAGGGGGAGTGTTGGAATGTAAACCCAACTATTGCCATCACCTCCATCCACTGCCTGCAATATCGCAATAAATAATGTTACCGCCAATATCCATTGCGATACTGCAGGAGACTCTTGTAGCATTGTGGTTCATCTTCACCACCAGCCGTTATCTGCGCAGTCTTCAAACTGTTGCCCGCGATGTCGCAATATGGGTAGTTACCCATTGTGATACTGCGGGGAACCATTTACCAAGCCGCCTCCGCTAGAGGATATTTTGTAATATGGAAAATTGATATTTAAGTTTTAATATTAATGTAAAGGAAACTTTATTAAATATGTTTTGTTCGGGAAAAGTTAGTTAGGTAATTTGTAATAAATTTTACTTTCGGGCCCTCCCTTCCGTGAATGTTTTTCACGTGACTTTTAACTTTTACCTATATTTGTATATGTATTTTACTTTTGAATTTTTAATGGAATGTGAGCATACAAAAATTAATGAGCAGCAGCTCTGTGTTGAAAATATTTTTTTTAAGTTTTAATTTTCCTGTGAAAATTCCTCTGCCTCTTTCCTTCAATCAGTTGAATTTTTCTTGCATGTATTCTTGCTTAATCTAACTAGATACTCCTCTTCCAAAATAAGTTAGCATTCAGAAGGGGGTTTCTAGAAAGAACTGCTATCTAGCAGGTGAAAATGAAAGAATCATCAACATGTATTATAGGAGTATCTTATGTCCACTTTATAAGGGTAGTAGTTAGAGGAGGCAGTGATATAGTTTTCAACATAACAGCAGAAAACAGTGTTGTCAAGATAGATGAAATGATGAAAATGCATAGTGAAGAGGGTAGTTCAGTGAGGGGGACAAAGAATAATGATCTGCTACAAGGGCTCTTGTCATTTGTGACTTTTCTTGTTATACATTTCAATGATACTAGGACAAAAAATGCAGATCTAAAGAATGTACTTCTACAGTTTATATCTGTGTTGGTATATTATAAAGAATGCATGGTTGCCTTTGAAAGTAATGTGACTAAGGGCAATGAAAGTAATTATGACAATCATCAAGGCTACTCAAGGAGCACAAATACAAAGGACACTTAAAAGGAAGGCAAGACCCAAACTCAAAGTCTCGGGGATCACTAATTGCAAGAAAATGGAATGGAAATGGTTAAGGTTGTTTGTTGACTATTTCAAGAGTAACGAACGTCTCGGGGATCACTAATTGCAAGATAATTGGAAGCAATTGTAATCATAAGTTAGCTGAAAATGGTCCCTGGCATGAATCTACTTCTAGGATTGTTGTAGAAGCTTAAAAATTCTGATCCAGTTCCTGAGTACCAGCATGAGTATGATCAACTAGTATATAAACTTGGCAAGCAAAGGATACTATGCATTGATTCATAGCGATGGTCAAGTCAAATGATATTTTCCACAAGTAGATAGCTTCAAAGGGAGATTGACTCTGCTTAAGAGTTTATAAAATGGAATATGGTGTTTTGCTTGCAAAGTCAATTGTAGCTGAAAAAGTGGGAGAATTTATATTGCATAGTTGAAGAAAAGAATGCAAAAATCTGTTTCCAAGATATTTGGTGCACTGATAGTGTTAAACAGAACAACTCAAAAAATTTCTAAGGATCCTTTCAATTTTGGAAGCAGTAACGATACTAGTCCAGTGCTAGCACAAGAGCAGAGAACATCAATTGTAGCTTATGGAAAGGGAAACTCTAAGAACAAGTATACAGTTTATGGTTGACTGATCACACCATTTATTTCAAGTTGCATCTGGTCTTGACTCACTTTCTCTTGGGGAGGGTCAAATCCTAGCTCACGTTAAATATGCCTGCAAGATAAGTGAAGAAGCAGTAGGATTTGGTAGGAATCTCAGGGGGCTCTTTAAGTAGGCTATCATAGCTGGAAAATGGGTCTGTTCAGAAACAAGTATAGCTTCTGGTGCTATATCTGTTAGTTCTGCAGCTGTTGAGTTAGCAATAATGAAGCTACCAAAAGATAAAGTTTCCTCAGCTAGAATGATGGTTGTTGGAGCTGGCAAGGTGGGGAAGCTTGTGATAAAGCATCTATGTGCAAAAGGATGGAAGAGAATTGTTGTGGTTAATAGATCAGAGGAGAGATTTTTGGCTTTGCAGGAGGAGCTAACCCAAGCAGAATTGATTTATCAGCCACTTACTGAGATGAATAAGCACACAGGTGAGGCTGATGTGGTGTTTACAAGCACATCATCAGAGACACCTCTTTTATTGAAGGAGCAAGTGGAGGAACTTCCTACAATACCTACCAAATTGGGAGGTAATAGACTGGTCATAAGCATTGTTGTGCCCAGGAATGTGGATACCCATGTGTCAGAATTAGAATCAGGTAGAGTGTATAATGTGGATGACTTGAAGGAAGTTGCTTAAGTAAACAAAGAAGAGAGGTAGAGGAGAGCAATGAAATCTAAAGTTATCATAGACAAAGAATTGAAGCAATTTGAGGCATGGAGAGACTCACTAGAGATAGTGCCAACCATTAAAAAACTTAGAGCTTATGCTGAGAGAACCAGAATTGTAGAGATGAAGAAATATTTTGCAAAAAAGGGAGATGAGATAACCAGAAAAGATAAGAAGCGTGTGGATGATCTAAGAGTATTGTTAACAAATTACTACATGGTCCTATGACACATTTGAGATGTGATGGGCGTGATAGTCGAACTTTAAGCAAGGCTCTGGAAAATATGCATGCTCTTGAGAGAATGTTTGATCTTCAATCTGACACATCTATCCTTGAACAAAAATTTAGAAAAGTGGTCAAGAATGCATAAAGCTAAGTCCCTTGATTTTTTGTGGCTTGGTGGTTATATTTGGCTAGTTTCATTCACCGGCTATTGGAAAACTCTTCTTTGAGTCATTATGAAGAAGTGGAGGATCATATTGATTGAATTATTATTTGATCAAACTCCAAAAAGAAATAGATACCCCTAACATGCTCCCAACATATCCTATTCATTGCGAAGGAAGAAGAGACTCGTGTTATGAATGTTCCTTTTTGACTTCGGAGCATTCTAAATCATGTAGACTTGCCTAATTGGGAAGAGTTAAAAGAGGTATGACTATAATACGTAAAAAGTTTTTCCATTGCAGGAAATTTTTTATTTAATAATTTAATTTACTCTCTTGGAATAAAATATGAAACAGGCACATGCCTTGAGTTTGGAGGCATGTACATATGTGGTTTCTTATCATTTTGGTTTCTGCTGTGATTTAGAGAGAGAGCTGCTAATTGTATTTTTTATGACATCTTCTTTGTATGAGATGGTATTAGTTTCCACCTCTAAATTGATAACAAATATACTTTTTATAATCACAGTTAACAATGAGGGACTTTTCTAGTTTGACAATAATTGGGGAGAAGTTAAATGTGTGCCCATACATAAATTTTAGGAAAAAGTGGTTCAGTTTAGTGCTTTCCAATTAAGTAGCTCATGAATAAGGCCTCCTTTGTAGCTATAGTTAAAACCGTGGAGCAGGACATTCTTTAAGATTTAAACTTGGGTCACACACCTCACGCTTGCGAGGAGTTATGAGCTCCTTGATTGTGATTAGGGAAATTTGAACCTAGGTTGTGCTCTTACAAACATTCCCCTTTACAATTATGTATCACATCCCATTGGACACTTGTGTTAATTTAGTGAAGTGAAAAGAAATAAAAAAAGACAAATATGAAAATATAAAAATAATCAACAATATTATAATTATACTAAGATGTAATAATTATCCTCTGGTAAATTCTTATTGGTGGAATTATTCTGCAATGAAGCGAGCTAGAGAGACTAAACTTAAATCACAACAATGCCAAAAAAATCCTCTCTTTGGATCTAATTTCAAACATAATCAAGGAGAAAGCCTGCTGGATTATCTCAGTACTCTAAAAACATAAGTGATTTGTGCTTACTTTAATAAGACTCTATGGTTACTTGAGTTACTTTCTTTGTTCCTATCTATAATTGCATCCCAGGATGATGCTTATTCATAAGGGGCCTTCATATTGTCAGTGTAATGTGCAATTTTGTTGATACTTAAGCTTTCATGATGAGTTGTTCTCTATAAATACCATAATACTAAGTCACTAACGTTAAGTGGGGATTTGTTTTATTCCAAAAGATCAAGTGTTGATTGTAAGTTGTAATTAACTGAACAAAAGACTTAAAATCAGCAAGTAAAGGCAATAGAGGCATGGAAGAATATCTAATCATCCCATCTAGAAAACATTCAAAAAAACAATGATTGTGGCATCTAATATATAGTTATAACTGCAACTGTCATATGGTAAATTTTACAACCATTCAATGTCACTTTCTAAACTTCCAGGCACTAAATTAGTGTGAAGGATTTACAAAGAATATTGTTCTCCTATGAGACAATGCCATAATTTATTTCTACTTTTTATTTTTTTATCTTTTAGTGCCCTGAAAGTTACCAGTACTTGGTATCAAAATGTTGGTTATTTCATGGAACCTTACACGTGTACTTTTGTTTCATTTAATGAATAGTAATTACGATGAGCAACCTCATAGACCAAGCCCATCGTAGAGTTTACCAGGGGTGGTAGATTGTGAGCTGTGAATATATTTTGTTTGTGGAACACTTGCACAATCAACAACCCCACACAACTTCAGAGCTGATAACTTTTATCCAAGATTGGCTGCCAGCTACAAAACATCCTCTTCTGGGAGATGTAATGAGCCCCAAACAAGTGTGTGACCAAATAATTTTTCTGCTAACACTAGTTTTGTAACACACCTAGAAATTAGACCATATAGAATAAGACATCAATCGTTAGCCACTTCACCATTAATTCTGAGAAATGACAAGAAAAGGCAGTCATTTCTATAAGTTGGTCCTCGTCTATAGTCTTATACATGCAAATGAAACAATTTATATAATAGCTGAATGTTATTGTCTACATTTTTTTGTTTATGATGATACCAAACTTACAGGCCTTGTAATTGATGATAGTACTTGGGTGTCAGCAAATCAGGCTTTAGACTCTGGAAGAGATCCCTGAATGACGGTCTTCAAGCAGAGAATTTACTAAATTGGACCACAGTCAACATCTTTTGAGTGCAGCTACACAAAAGGTTGGGGAACAAATCTAATGTACATGCAGTTCTGGGTGGCATGAAGAATCCTGAGACCTAGACAATCTACCTACAGACTCAATCTGATGAAGGTTCCACATATGATTGAAATTCAGACTGTGTTATTCGGTGCTAGCAATTCAGTAGCTATTCATTAGGATATGGAATCTTTGGAATTTGCATTCACCCATCAATTGGAGCAGAGATGGCACCTACAGAATGCTCGAGTGAAGGAAATCATTACCCAAGGAGAGAAGATCAATGCCCTTTGTTTGTGTGTGATCGTGGAGTACAGTCCAAAGTGGTCTAAGCAAGAACGAAGGAATTATCAAATGAAGACTTAGTGGCAAGTACGGTCATTAATAGTAACAGTCTTAGAAAGTAAGTGGCATAATTCATAAGGGAAGCAGACCAAATGAACATGCACCATAAACTTGATACAGTCAAAACATCAAAAGGAATACTCTTGAAGATCTTTCATAGTTGCATTACCAATAAAAGCACAAATGACTGGTAAGCATTCATGATTAGAAGAGCATCAAAGCACTATTTTGAAGCCTTGTGAAAGTGTTAAAGCCTTAAGGAGCAGAGGCTAAAAGGGTTGAAGATAATGTTTTGAGGCAGCTGTCATTACTTTCCTATGTAGTAGTGTGGTATGCCTATTTTTCTGTGCTAATCATGAGACCAATGGACCGCGAGGGAAGCAAAGAGCAATGTCTTTTCTACAATAAGTAATTTTTGACATGGGATGTTATCGAATTTAATGCTTCATAACATGTAGTTTGTCTGTTTGCTGATGGATTTACTTCATAGCAATAAGTCTAGCATTGTTGGAGGAAAGATATGCAGTACTGAAGCTCCGCAGACTGCACTCAAGATGGATATTTCTGTGAAGAAGTCTGACAAGGTTCAAGAGGAGGGGGGATAGGGGAAAATAGAGAGGTGGAGGAAGAGCAATCTTGTAGTAGTAATGGGCCCGTGTCATGGAATAGTGGCTTCAACTCACGCAAAAGGTCTGCCTCAAGTGGAGATTGTTGAAATAAATTAATTACTCCAACCACTTCCACGGTCGGCACAAGCAAGAGAAGGTTCCAGATAATCCATGAAATACATGTGCAGCCGTCTATAGCCGCCCTACCGTTTTTTCTCACCTATCTTTCATTAATATGCTATCTAAATATATTCTAGAGTTCTCTATACATTTAATGCTTATTTGGTTATAAATTGAAAGGCTCGGTCTGCCAGTTTCAGCGTTCCAATTAGCAGTGTTTTCTGTGTTTTGGTTATCTCTATTGTGCTTGTTTTTTTGTCATGGTATCAGAGCCACGATTTAGGAATGGTGACTGCAATTCTCCAAAGTGTTATGCTGTTAGAAGGTTGTGTTTGCTGAGTATTGGAACTGAAGAATTCAGGGAGACTGCTGTTAGAAACCTGCCCCAGTTATAGAGCATGCAAGCTGCTAAAGATAATACCATCTACGCGGATCAGAGAAGTCAACAGTGCTGAAGGTAAGTTTGACTTAAGCTGAATGTGGTTAAAGGAATAGAATACGTGTGTAGTGGTGCAGTTGAAGTGTAGTTTATTTTCAATTGCGAAAGGCTTGTATTTGAAGGATAAGAGTATAGGTTGAAGAAATCTTTGAGCTGTGAAATCTTAAAGGGGCGAGTTGATGTGTGGGGTATGCTGCTTTATAATGTCATGATTTACTATTTTGCTTTTGTAGTTGAGACATTTGAGGGATCTTAAGTGCGATTGTGGATTATATCGAGAAATGCAAGTTATTTTTGAAGATGCAAATTGTTGTGTGCCCCAGGATTGTTTGGTACTATGATGATCAAGTGTATTTAAAACTCATTTTTCTTGTAAGTGCACTTTGAAAGATTTGTGTTCTCATAGTGTGAAGCGGTTAAGAAAAGTGGAAAGTCGTAACTTTTTGTTGAAGTGGAGAGTTTGATAAAGCTCTCTTAATCCTTGTAAGTCATAAGATTTATTTTTTAAGTCCTTGTTTGTTTGGTTCATAAGAAGGCCAACATCAAGGCATAATATTTGCTACAGGCTCGGTGTTTGTGTGATTGGATTTTTATTGTGTTTCTAATATGGTTGCCTTTGAGAATTCTAATATTGTGGTTAGTGAAAAATTAGATGGATCTAACTATGCAAGTTGGAAATGTGAAATGGAATTAATTTTACAAATGAAAGGTTTATGGGAAGTAGCAATAGAAGAAAAACCTACAAATCAAAGCAAACATGAAAAATGGGATAAAATGGATATGAATGCACGAGCTACAATTTTATGGAAAATTAGTCCAGGAATTAGGCCTCGTGTTCAAAATTTGAAAACAACAAAGGAAATATGGGAAACTTTGAAAACAATGTATGAAAGATCTAACAAGTTAAAAGTGATGGACATTAAAAGACAATTAACACATTTGAAAATGAAAGGAGGTGAGAGCATGAATGATCATATTGCTAAATTGAAAAGTTTAAGAAATCAACTTGCAATGATGAAGGTTGAGTATAAAGACTCTGAGATTATAGATTTTTTAATTGAAAGTCTTCCAAATGACTACAATAATTTCATTCGTACATTGGAACTAACTGGAAAATTTGAGAATATCAAACTAGAAGAAGTCTATGGTGCTTTGTTAAATGAAGAAGAAAGGCTTAAAAATTTTACAAGTGGGTTTAGCAAAAGTCAAGTATTTATAGCTAGAAGAAAATATAAGAATTACAATGAAGGTAGATTGCATCACAATCAAAGAGAAAATCAAGGGAATCAACATAGAAATAATCAAAGGCAATGGAATCAACAAAGGGATAATCAAAATAGACAAATTTTTCAAAGGAAACAAAATGAATGGAGAAATTACAAAAATAATTTTAAAGGAGAAAGTGTTGTCATATGTTATAATTGTGGACAAGAAGGACATAAAAGTGATCAATGTTTTAAGAAATCACAAAGGAGATTTAATCAAAAAAGGAAATCAAATTTTGTTCAAGAAGAGGGTGATCATCATATAATGATAGCTTCTTTAGCTACTCAAGGAAATTCCAGTAATGCATGGTATATTGATTTAGGAGCTAGCCAACATATGACTTACAACGAAAACATCTTTAGCTCTTTAGAAGAAACAAAAGGTGCAAGAATATTTCTTGGTGATGATAGTTCACATGAAATTGAAGGAATAGGTACAATTTCAATTAAAGGAAATGATGGTAAACAATTGGAAATAACTAATGTGAATCTTGTACCTAGGTTAAACAAAAATATTCTTTCAGTAAGTCAAATAACTCAACATGGTTATAAGGTGGAGTTCTATTCAGATAAGTGTTTAACCAAGAATATTAATGATGGATACAAAATAGTGGCAACAAGAGTTGAGAATGATGGAATATACAAATTTTTAGCATCTGTTGATAAGAAAGCTTATATTACTACAAAATCCTCCACAAGTGAGCTATGGCATCAAAGATATGGTCATTTAAACTATCAAAGTTTGGCTATGCTTTCTAAAATGAATATGGTTGATGGACTACCTTGGATAAAGGTAAACACAAATGTGTGTGAAGGATGCATGGTTGGTAAACAACATAGAGACACTTTTGAAAGGTCTACATGGAGGGCAAGTAAATTTCTTGAACTTATCCATAGTGATTTGTGTGGCCCTATGAATCCCACATCAAAGGGAGGAGCTAGGTACATTTTAACATTCATTGATGATTTTTCAAGGAAAGTTTGGGTTTACTTCCTCAAGCAAAAGGATGAAGTGTAAAAAATTTGAAATGTTTAAAGCACTTTTAGAAAATGAAAGTGGGAATAAGATTAAGTGAATAAGAACTAACAATGGTGGAGAATATGTCAACAACAAGTTCAAATATTTTTGTGAGTATCATGAGATCAAGAGAGAAATGACTATTAGATATACTCCTCAACAAAATGGTGTTGCTGAAAGGAAGAATAGGACCCTAGTAGAAATGGAACGATGTATGATACAATCTAAGGATCTTCCCTTGTTTCTATGGGCCAAGGCTCTCAATAATGCATCTCATATTTTAAATAGATTTCCCACAAGTTGTTTGCAAAACATCACTCCCAAAGAAGCATGGAGTGGAAGGAAACCAAATGTTAGGTATTTTAGAGTGTTTGGATGTGAAGCATATGCTCACATACCAGATGAGATTAGAGAAAGGAAATTTGATAAGAAAAGTATTAAGTACATCTTTGTGGGCTATGATGATCAAAGGAAAGGATATAGGTTGTATGATCCTAGTGTAGAAGATGTGTTTACAAGTAGGGATGTGAAGTCTAATGAGGGGTTTGATGATATGAAAAAATCCTCACCTATTCCACAAGTGGCCATAGATAATCATGAATCTTCTAATGATTTTGATATGGGTGAAAGTTCTAAAGAAACCTTTGATAGAGTTGAGGAATCTAGTCCTCCTCCAAAGACCAAGAGTATTCACGATATTTATCAAAAGACTCAACAAATTAATTATGCCCTAATGAACACCATAATGAAGACCAATGATCCTCAAACATATGATGAGGCTAAAGGAAAACATGAATGAGAACAAGCTAAGCAAAATGAGTATGATTCTTTGATAAAGAATAAAACTTGGGAATTGGTGGAGTTACCAAAGGGTAAGAACGTGGTCAACAATAAGTGGGTATATAAGACTAAGTTCAAGTCAGATGGGAGTATTGAAAAACATAAGGCAAGATTAGTGGAAAAAGGGTATTCACAAAAAGAGGGAATTGACTACACAGAAACTTTTGCACCTGTAGCAAAGATTAGTACTATCAGGACTATTATAGCATTAGCGGCTCATTTCAAGGGCCTCTTCACCAAATGGATGTTAAAAATGCATTTTTGAATGGTGAAATTGATGAAGAAATCTATGACTTAGCCTCAAGGATTTGAAATTCCACGACAAGAACACTTGGTTTGCAAATTAAAGAAGTCTCTATATGGTTTGAAACAAGCTCCAAGGACTTGGTATGCTAAAATTGACGAATATTTCCAAACGCAAGGCTTCCATAATAGTCCTCATGATCCAAATTTGTATGTCAAGGAATTTGATGATGGTGGTATCATAGTCATTGTGATTTATGTTGATGATCTTATCATTACAGGACATAACATGACCCAAATTAGTGACATAAAATTAAAATTGCAAGATACATTTGAGATGACAAATCTTGGTTTTTTACACTACTTTCTTGGCATACAAGTATGGCGAAAGGATGATGGAATTTATCTCTCTCAAACCAAGTATGCTTTAGACTTGTTGAGAAAATTTAGGATGGAAGATTGTAAGAGTGTGTCTACTCCAGTTGCTCCAGGATTAAAGTTAAGCAAGGATATTGAAGGGGAAGATATTGATCCTACCTTATATAGGCAATTGGTCAAGGTAGTCTTGTGTACTTTACTCACACTTGACCAGATATTTCTTTTGCAGTAAGTGTGGTCTCCAGATTTTTGAGTTCTCCTAAGGTTCCACATTGGATAGCAGCAAAAATAATATTAAGATATGTGCAAGGGACTTTGACAATGGGTGTTTATTATTCATCTCATGGAGATCTACAACTTTTTGGGTATTCAGATTTAGATTGGGCAGGATGTGCAGATGACCACAAATCTACTACAGGTTATGTTTTCTATCTTGGTTCAAGTCCTATTTCATGGTGTAGTAAAAAGAAATCTACTATTGCACTATCTACTATAGAGGTTGAGTATATTGCAGCAAATGAAGCAGCTAAAGAAATAACATGGCTACAGGCTATTCTATCAGTACTCAAGCAACATCAGACAAGACCTTCTATACTTCATTGTGACAATCAAGGTGCCATCTCATTGTCCAAGAATCTAGTGTTTCATGCTCGCACAAAACATATTGAGTTCTATCATCATTATATCAGACATCTCATCCAACAACAAGTGATTCATCTACAATATTACAAGATAGAGGACTAGATTGTTGATATATTCACTAAGGCATTAAGAGAAACTAAGTTTATATCTTTTAGACATCTTTTAGGATTACAAGCAGTCACATGATTGTCTCATGGTTATCGTTCATGGGGGATTCACATGAATTCCAACCATTAACTGTATAAATGATTGTAAATGGGTACCTAACAAGGCTTTAGGCCGGGACCCATCCTTTCTAGATTATGGGGGGATATTTAGAATAGTTAGTGTAATTAATTTTAGGGGGATGTTGAAATAAATTAATTACTTCAACCGCTTCCATGGTTGGCACAAGCAAGAGAAGGTTCCAGATCATCCATGAAATACATGTGTAGCCGTCTATAGCCGCCCTACCATTTTTTCTCACCTATCTTTCATTAATATGCTATCTAACTATATTCTAGAGTTCTTTGTACATTTAATGCTTATTTGGTTATAAATTGAAAGGCTCGGTCAGCCAGTTTCAACATTCCAATTAGCAATGTTTTCTGTGTTTTGGTTATCTCTATTGTGCTTTTTTTTGTCAGAGATGAGCCTAATGATTTTGTTGATGACTCGAATAGAGAAGGCATGCAGAGGAGTTACAGCACTAGTACTGTTGAGGGGAGAGTGAGATAGTATGTTCGTTCCAAAATTCCTCGCCTTCGTTGGACTCCAGATCTACATCATTCTTTTATGCATGTTGTTGAGGACCTAGGTGGCCAAGCCAGTAAGTCTAATTTTTTCTGTTATGTATAATCATGTGTGAGATATATATTGCAAAGGAGTTTTTTATGTGGAGTTTGTTTCAATCATGGTAGCAATTATTTGTGAATAGAAAGGAAATTAATCAAGATCCTTTGAATGTTGGCCTTTTTCCCCTTTGATAAAAATAACCTTTTAGGAGCAACACCTAAACTGGTGCTACAACTTATGGACATCAAGGGATTGACTATTGCTCACGTTAAGAGCCACCTACATGCATTGTTTCTATATGTGTGACTATTGGATTGATGTCTTTCTACATGTTCTAAATGAGGATTTGGTTGCTAATTTTTATTCTTGTTTGAGCAGATGTAGAGAGGAATGAAAAATGATGAGAATTGTCAAGGTAAATGAGTTCAAATTACCATCAATTATATAAGGATTTAAATTAGAAGACATGAAATTTTCACACTATTCGAAGAATTTTGATAAGATTATAAGAATATATTTTTTATCAATGTTTTTTATCACATTTCATGATCTATTATGAGAATGAGAAAACCAGAAAAGATAGTTATGATACTTCTATAAAACCCAATATAATTAAATCGAGGGGTTTAAAAAAAATTTTATTGTATGGATTGAATCTTACGTGGCTGAAAATTCTTCCTCTCTCAAATTTATGGTTTTTTCCCAAGTGCGAATAATTACAGCCTGTGAACAAAAATACCCCTCTTTGCACTGGAATCCATTCTTATTAGTCTTGTGGCTAACAAGATCAATGATCTGCCTTTTCTTATAACACTACTGAACATTTTTAGAGAAGCATGCTTGATTCCTTTGCCTATAAAATTCCATAACAGATAAAGAGCATGCAACTTTAAATTTGATTTCTTTGGGTAGAAAACCCTTATCATCAATTTATAATTGTTACTTAGAGCTTTGTTGTCTTTTGACTTGTGCAGAAATAGGTCAAACATAGAGATTCATAGAAGGAGGGCATGAGCATATTACAGACTGTTTCTCACTTTCTAGAATAATTAAAACAACAAGCATACAACGGTATGAAACCAAGAGATTTTTTATCAACAAAAATTATGATTCTTCCCATTATTACAACCTTCTGCATCGGCCCACTTTATAGCAGTTTGATCCAAGCCCTTCAAATAGGTATGCTAATGGTATTTTAATAGCATATATTCCTATATCTATGGTTGATATGGATGCCAATATAGATTTGGAAAATCTAATTAATTTGGTAGACATATATAATGGTGTGATGTATAACCTTTAAGAAAGCACAATAATCATTGCAATGTCATGGTTGCGCACTACAGACATAACCAGATTCCTTGGGAGAGGCATTAGGACTAGATTTTGAGGTCATACACAAATCACTTTACACATCATGATAATTCAAGACATTTATATGGGTGGACCAATCTGGATTGGAGTAGTAGGAAGGAACAACATATGTTTGATGTTTCTCTCAAAGAAGCTAAGCCACAACAACTCTTAGTTACCAGAGATCCTGCTTCTTCACTATAATGGGGTACAAGACGGAAAGAAATAGAAGCTAAGAGACCACGTGAAATATCTTCAGGAGATTGTTTTATTCTTAGTCTAACCGGCCATGCTATCAAAAGTAGAAGTAAAGAACAAAATGAGGTTGGTTGTTTTTACAAGAATAGAATTTGTCAGACTCCCACTGCACGGATTTAGCTGATATAGGCCTTGCTAGAAAGCCCATGACTTCTCATGTTACGGACATCAACCAAAATACAAATAGAACCTTTGGCCAAGCACCAATTACAACCAAAATATAGCCTCGAACTACTTTGGAGCAGGGATAGCTACTAGGTAACAATGAAATGGTCATTGCAAATATTATGGATACCATTTTTTGCAAAGAGCAAGATCAAATTGTTAAGTTATTTTCCTATTATGGTACTTAGAAAGAAGGAAAATTAAAGCAAGTCAATTTCCAATACACAAAATTTCCAATACACAGAACATGTACAGCACCATACATGGCATGCCATTCAAAGCGGGTGTTGATATCAGCACTCTAATTATTGAAGAATAGTTGTTGTTTATATAATATTTTATGTATTTTCTGTAAATTAAAGCATAGTAAAAAAAGATTCTAGATAAAACTTAAAAAATATTTTAAGATATGATAAAATAGATAGAAGTTGTCTTCTGCAATACAATCTCTTTGTCAAGCTGCTAAAAGATATGTAGCAGATAAAACATATTCTACATGACTCTAAATTCAACTCTGCTCCTTTTTCAGCACATTCTAGAATAATTTTGAGCCCTAAATTTTACTCTACTCTTTCATCATGACATTCTAAATTCTTGAAAAACTAAGGTTAAACATTAAATAAATTTTGCTTGGAAGAGAACCAACAAAACAAATGAGAACTCAGGTTGTCCCAACCTTCCAAAAGATATTTAATTTGAAGGATCGGGGATGCTATTCTTCAGAACTAGTTTTCCTTTAAATAGGATTCAAAATATTAAGGAAAAGCAAAGTATAGGTTTTGAGTAAGAATTTCCTATGAGAAATTTTGAAAACCACAATAAAATTCATATCAAAATTTAAAATATAACAAACGCCTTTGCGGCCCATTAGGCACATTACATATACAGTTAAGCAAAGATCTGGTTTGAACAAAATGTTTGGAACGTCCAAGAAAATAATAAAAAATTTGAAATGTCAAAGGAATAATAAAGTACATATGTTTAAAATTAACTCTTCCTCCAAGAATTTTTGAAAATTATAATAAAATTCATACCAAAAAATGACTCTCCAAGTGCTACTATTGATACAAGTCTGTTTACAATACTTGAAATAACTTTAAAACTCAAATCTTTTAAATTCAAATGCAAAAAAACTACTCTTTCAAATCAGATTGATGCCATGTGCATAAAAAAAATTGCCATAGCCAAACTCTCTCATAACAAATTCAAACTATAAAGGATAATATGTGCAAATACGTAAATATATGAATACTTACATTGTAAACTCATCTTTGTTTTCTTCCTTTGTAATCTGATGCAGAGAGAGAGCATCATCAAAGTGATATCCACCCTACCATGAAGCATTAGCTTCCCCATGCTACCCCACTAGAGATGCCTGACCCATCACACAAGATCTAGTAGTATGTGGCCAACATGCATGATGGAATCCAATACACAATGCAAATCATTGATGGCCTATCATGCCTATATTCTTATGCATTACACACCCAAGCACATTTCTATTTAATATATACATATGGAAGAGGATGTAAGTAGACCAAGAAATGCACTTATGAATGCAATTTGATGACAAGTATTGTCTATAACAAAACATCTAATCATCTTCTTATGATATCTTGATATTTTACAAGATGGTTAAACAATAAACAAAAGATAAATCCCACCTTGACTTTGGGTCCAAAAAAAAAATCCCAAGGTAATACCCTTTACTTAAAGGTACATTGAGAAGGCTACTCTATGTTCAACATATTTCCTAAATCCAGTCACTACAAGATGATTAAGAAACCAAAAGTCTTATTTCCTTATTAGTTATTTTCCAAGCTTAAAACTCTTCTTAAAATCCAATGAGAAGTATAATAACAATTTCATTCATATTCATAATATTTATACTCTCGAATAATAATATTAACTATTAAATTTGCAAACTTATTTCATATGAAACAGTTCACAAAATTTCAATCTACAGATTGCAGTGCAAAGGGTAGAGCTTTAAACTATCATAACTTTCATGTACCCTATCCAAAATTAAAAGTTCAATAAATTCTGGAAAGGGAAAAGAAAGAAAAACAAAACCCAGAAATGGTTTTTGGAAAATCTCAACCACTTAAGAGTAGTTTTTTCTGCAATACTGCTCACTAATTACCAAGAACAATAGTTTGACAATAGGATAGCCTTGTAATTACTCTAAAGTAATGTTCCATCACATAGTACAAAATAAAAATTCTAAATAAATTTTGCAATTCTCTACCTAATCAGATAAAATTAAGCTTCCAAGAAGGAATTCCAATAGTGAATACCATTTGATAAATCTTGTGATATGCAATGAGCAATATTTTCCATTCATGAAGGAATAATGACTTTTACCTCCAACAACTTTCTTCTTCACTCATATGTTTAAACCAATCATATATCCCTTACAAATATAATATTTGGAACATCCTAATGTTATTCCTTATTTCATTACTTCTCATGTGCATCTGTAACAAGCAAACCAACTGGGTTGCCAAGTAACAAATTACCATGAAAATCACATAGTTGCCATGCTACTATAGATAGTGATCTTGTCATTAATAAAATGTTGTATGTTTTACACTCTATTTTGATTGGAGACCTTGGCTTTTTGATAAAATAAATTCTTTCAATACAAGGTCACAATTCCTGTCAAAACTCTGATCATTTCTCCTTGTGTTCATCACTTCAATTTGAGTAATGCTACTATTTTGTTTTTAACACAAGGCCAACTATAGAAAAAGGGTTAAGAAATTAGTTTGCTTTCAATATTAACAATATCATGATTATATTTAATTTGTGATTGATATTTATTGATATTTTGATGTCTACTCCAAGGCCCATTCAAATTGTCTTAATTTGGTTCCTCAACTATTGTTGTAATTATCTTAATCTATGCATGGTTTATGCTATCCTACTGGAAGAACCAAAATAGGCTAGGTATCCTTAAGAAGAATTCTATTGTTCCACTATCCAGTTGTACCCATTTGTAACGCCCATGGTGCAAACCTCAAAGGACAACTATTAAGCACATTTAAAAAAAAAAATACAAAGTACACATATAAAGAACATATAAAGTACCATTATATATATCATTACATTGTATGATAAAAATCTCAAACATCTAAGTCCTTTAGGGCACACGAGGTTGCATCCATAACAAAAGATACACATGAAGCTAAATAACTTAACTAACTTTGCATCCATCATAGACGTAATATTAACCATTTGCAAAAGATAACATCCATACATTCATAAGCATAAATATAAATACATCGCATGGTACATGGAATAATAAATCTCATAAATCATGAATGGTTACAAGGGAACATTTACATTACATCATCTTTTAATACTTTACATGTTCATATACATGAGTTACATCAAAATCTCCCATACAAGTGGGATAGATACATTAATACAAGAATAACTGAAATACATTATGAATATCTGGTACAAGCTCCATCTGGAAGATCCTGTGCAGACGAACGTTGATGGGGAACCCAATGGGGTGTGGAGTACGTTCCACCTAACCACATGGGTTTTAAAAAAACCCACCCCCCCGTGCTTGGAGGTGACAAGGAAGTGGCCATGACCAAGGATGCCAATAAGACTAAATTCCAATAACATTAACATAGTAATAGTAACTCCAATAGCAATAACATGAGAGTACATAGATCATAAATGAATAACAACCAAGAACCAATCACAATAACACAAGACCATTAAACACATCACAAATAAATCAAAGGAAACAACCATAAACCACTTCCAGAGACAAGCAAGAAACAAGGCATAAGGACAACTAGTGGAGAGTGTCATTGCATAGTCCTACATTGGTTATCCTGGCCCTTCCTCCAAGCACCGGTTGATCTAGGCTGCCTGAGGCATTGACCCCCATCTATGGTTATCCTAGCCCTTCCTCCTACTTGAGGTGTCAGCCTCATAGGGTGATTCATGTGGAACCGTTAACCTCTCATGAGGACGAGGTAAAGACCTTGCCAACCGCGACCTTCTCAATCCACCATTAGTCTACGAAAACCCTAATGGATAGATGACGTATTCATAGTTATCTTATTAATGTTATTACTACCCATCCCCCTAAATTATTTATTAAGTTTTCACTTTTTAATCTAACTCTTACGTGGGTTATCCTGGCCCTTCCTCCATTTTGAGGTGCCAGCCCCCACGACGAGCCACTCTCCATAGAGACCCAAAACATAATCAAAACCAAGGGTTGTACCAACATAGAACAAACATCAAATCTCAACTAATTACATGAGAGACATTACCCATCTCACCAAAAGCACATAACCAAAGTCTCAATAAAATCTCGTACAACCCTTACAAAATAATGATGCTAAATAACTTGCCACAATTAGAACAAATGAAAGATAGAACAACAGCTAACACCCGACTCAAGATTAATGTTCGCAACATCCCTAAATGGGTTCCTAAAGCAAACTGAGTTCCCACATCGATTAAAGCCAAAACAATAGCATAACGATACTAAAGAAGCCAAATCAAAATTTCAAGAATCCAAAATACAAGTTAACATAATAATTTCCACACATTGTTATTAGAGATCCAAAATAAACAATTCATTTTATTCCATTTACTAATCTCCATTTTCCTTAATATAATTTTGAAATAAAAAAAATCAATAATAATTTTGATATATATATATATTTTTTCCTTTTTCCATTAACAAATTACAATCATATTAGCAATTCTACACTCTCAAAAGAAATCAATATATCTATATATATTTATACTTTTTTATTAGTTAATAATTCAAAAAATAACTCTTATCTGATTAATTTTTGGGTGATTAAATTGTACCCATGAAAATACATATTTAAATATATAAATACATTTATTTGAAAAAAATTAAATTAAATAACATTTACTAGCCACCACTATACACAGTGGACTGTGCACAACAGTCCTTGTGACTGCTGCACGTAGCAGTCTGTAGGACTATTGTGGGCAGCCCAACACTGCCATAAAGGGGAGATGGGAGGGTACGGCCCAACCATCCCCCCCTAAACCTTAATTCATTAATCATAAAAAACATTGCCGAATCCACAAGTTCAGTCGTATGAAAAGATATTCAAACTTTTTAATATTTATTTTTATAAATATATATATATACCTCTGTGAGGAGTGTATATATAGATTTATATATTTATTCTACCAAGCACTTTCTGTAGAAGTTGATAAGAATATATATATATATCCATTTATTTCATAGAGGGATCAATTTTTCCATAAACAAAATTACAAAAATACAGACCATTTACAGAGACTCCACAATAATTTCCTTTCATTTATCTATTACCCAATAAATTCTAAAACCCTGAAAGATTTTTCTTTTACAGAACAACATATTTTCCATTTCAAATTTAATAAGCAATGAAAGATCAATAAAGGAACCTGGAGTCTGTGCTTGCAAAGGAGTTGATGAAGCCTTCCTTTGATTCCAACCAACCTTTTTGAAGAGCTCCCTTTCAAAGCGTCACCACCGGATTCTTTGATCAAAATTTTAATCTATTTTTTCTATTTAGAAGAGCCTTTTTCCCAGAACAATGAAAGAAAAACAATTTTTATAGAAACAAAACAAAGGATGCAAATTTTTCCAGAACTAAATATTTTTTAAGCTTTTGTCAAATTTTCCCATGAATGAAAACCTCTCATTTTTTCTATTAAATAAAAACATATCCTCTTCTATTTTTTAAAACTCAAAAATCATAATGAAAAGAAAATTTATATTTCTTCACCATCTTTTCAGCCCAAAAATCTGCACATTCATTGGTTCCCTTTTTCTTTCTCTTGATTTTTCTATTTAACCGAAATCTTTAAATTTTAATTCTATTTTTCTAATTTACACTTATAGTTCACACATTTTAACTCATTTAATTATTTTATTCCATTATTTATCTTCAACTTGATATTTTTCATTAAATTATCTAAATGACAATTTAAATAATATTATTTACACTTTCCAATTTATTTATCTTTAATAAATCACATAACTTTTAAATTTAATATTTTTAAATTTTAATAGCACTATTCCAATAACTATTATTAACATTTATTTTTACTTATTTAATTATTTGAATTACATCATACATCAACACCAATGTAAAATAAACTAGTGCTTGCAACTCAACCAGGTGCAATGGTTAGGCCGATAGCAGGGTATACTCTCGCAATATATTGAAGGGTAGGGGCCAAAAGTGCAAGAAAAATGCAAATTGTTTTTCTTAAGACTAACTATTTATAGAAAAATTCAATTGATGATGGGGTGCGAGAAGATTCGAAAATGAACAAATGAAACTTCATTTAAATCAGTAAGCTATGCTAAATGGTTTCACAACATAATAGTTTTTGTACAATGAAAGAAGACTTGTAACTTGAAAGGTCGATTGGATTAAGTACAGTTGTTGCTGGTTAATGATATACCTTGTAACCGAATGCAACATAATGGAGAAATGTATGTTTGCTGTAAAATATTTTTATAATACAAAAACAATTCTATGACATATGAAACATAACAAATATCTTGAGGAAAAATATAAATACATCTTCACTTTTAATTTAATAGGTTGAGGAAAAAGATCTGACACTTCATAAAACCATAGTTTTACAAAGTTTAGACAATAATTGGGCCCTACAAAATGGTGGCCTTTTTGCTAAAATGCATAAAGCATGAAGGACACAAGCTCATATCATTGAGGTGACCGAGCATAGGAAGAGCTCATCTTGGGGAGCAAGAAATTATCAGTCATTTTTGGGCTATTTAACCCTCATAAGTGCAGGAAAATATTTCTTGCATGGTAGGAAAATCTCATGGGGTATGAAGATAGCAACAAAGAGGAATTTTCCAAATGAGACGTCATTCAAATTTATCAAGTATTTCCTTTAAGACAAGTTGCTCCTGACAAAAACAAACAATGTAGCTACAAAGGTATTTTCCGGGGATGTAAGAAATTGAGCAGTACAGTTTAGTGGTATAATGGGTTTCACTTTCTGGAAGTCTTCCCAGCTCCAATTCCGGAGGCCCTGTTTTGATTCTTGGGAAGAACATGAAAATGCAGTGCAATTTGAGATGGGTTACCTTGTGTGAATTACCTAGGTCACCCAGGTTTTGTTCTTATCAAACATGTGAGAAATTTTGAAATAGAAGATGGGTTAACCATGGAATAGTCTCTCTAAATTAGAAGGGGGTTATCAAATGAAGAAAAAAAAGAGCATGTAAGAAAATTATAAGCCATTTTGATTCAAGACCTACAAAAAAAAAGCAATGGAATGGTTAGATGTGTTGATTAGGTGTCAAATTATGGAAAAAAAATTATAGCTCAAGTAAATAGTTGAAATGCATAATTATGTAAGAAGAAAATTAGACATATTTTAAGCGCTAATTTTTTTTTTAGTTGTATAATGATTTCTACGTATTTAAATTATAGTATTATTATTATTAGAATTTTTTTTCTCAATGTACAAACAAAATTACCATAAGAAGTTGAATATACTGAAGTGGTTAATGTCGTTGACTGATATGTATGCTTGAGTCTTGATACCTCGCCCTTGTAGTTCATTTTGTCATGGTATGTAGCAGATTTCTGCAAAAGAGAAATTTGTAAAAGTTTGATTAACGCTCCGACAATAACTATGAGAGATGTGAGGGAAATCAATAAATTTTCGTGGAGCTGAGTTGAGGTCAAGTTTCGAATGGATTGTAGTTTAACCTATAATATTTTGGGCGCACATGTAGTGAAAGGGCTCGACTTAAAGTGGGAAGGTTTCTCAACCATAAAATAGGGTCTAGAGATTAAAATGTCAAAATCCTAAGTATGACTGAGAATTTAAAGCTCGACAATTAATCAATCATGCTATCTACTATCAAGCCACTTAAAAGAGCTAAGTAGGGCACTTCTCAAATTACTATGATAAAATATGTTCTTTACACATCTGCTTGTCAACCTAAAGAAAATTCTTTTGAAAAATGTACATTTAGAGATTAGAAAGTACCAAAGGAGGGAAGCAGTCTTCCGCAGCCCTTCAAGGAAGGAAAATCCACCATGGGTGCTTGTGTTTGAACCAGTCAGTGTTTTACAAAACATGTGTGGAGCTGGTTTGTCCTTTTAAACTTCCCCAACTTCTTCGTCTCCAACATCTTTCCTCAATGGCTGTAGAGATGCAGAATCTCAGTTACCAACTCTCCTTTTGAAATCTCTCGAGAGCTCCTATGTGTTGTGCCCTCAGCACACACGCCCCATTCAGAACGGGGACCCTCTTTTCTTTTGCCTTGCCGGGTCTTTCGGGGCTGCCTCATTTTGCGTGCCCCTCTTTTTTGATGTTCTGCGTGGTCGATATTGCTCTAAGGTTTCATCCTAAAATCAACCATGCTTTCCCTCTTGGTTTTTTGCTGCCCTCCAGGGCCTCGTGGGTTCCTTTGGCTTCGTTTACTTCTGGACGGCCCTGGGCCCCCCGGGCCTGGGCCTCTGGGGTTCTCTTATCGGGCTTCCCCCTTGCGTTTTCCATCCTTTGCGGCGTTCCCCGGGCATCCTTCCGCCCCTCGGGGCCCACCCTGTTGTCTGTCGTTCAAACTTCATCGGGGTTTTGCCGGGCAGGGCCAGAACATCCGGGCCCCGGACTCTGAAAGTCCGTGTCCGGACTTCTGTCTGGGGATCGTCGTCTTGAAGGCGGTTCCCCGACGGCCGCCCACCCCTCGGGCCTCGGGGTGTTGTTCGCCGCCGCCATCACCATGCAAAGCGAAACCTTTAGGCGGCGAATCCGTACCGGCCTCTCGCCACCTGGGCCCTAGGCCCACCTTCGCCATAGCCATGAAACATTGCGCAAAATCTCGCTGTGGCCGTCATCTCGCGTCTTTCTAGCCGCTGGGTCTAGAGGCTCTCGCCGCCGCCGCCGACCTAAATTTGAATTCCACCAACTGTTGGCGCAGCCGTACATGCAATAAATGCTCGCATTAATGGCAGATAGGGTATATAATGCATGACCCACAAATTTCATTTTCACTTTGCGAATTTGAGCGAGTTGATAAAGCGATCATCTGGAGCCCACTGCAATCGACATTGTCACGATCGTCCAAGTCTGCCACAGTGCGTCGATTCCCGGTGAATTCTGCGCCTCCCTGCCTAGTGTTTTCGAGGTAGGCCATCCTCCTTTGCCCTCCCATCATTTTTGATCATTTTTGGGAATTTCATTAAAATGAACAATTGATTAAATTGCATGAAATTAAAGAACACCCCATTGCGCCCATAACCCATGTCTTCAAAATTTCTGGAACCCATCGGAATTACCCTCGCCACCGACTCGGGACTTGTCCGCGTTGTGGGCGTTCTTCACGTAGTGCAAAGGCCCTTGCCGGGCCCGAAACCCTCCATCGCCATCGGAATCCAGAACTCAAAACTCCTGATGAAAGTCCGCCCTTCCAGGCCCGGACCTCCGGGTTTCCCCTCTCAAACCTCCGCATCAAATTTGCCGTGGTTTTTAAATCGCAAAGTCTTTCGGCGAGGCCCCATCTGCTTCCAGGTCCCCGAGATCCGGGCTTGGCTTCGCCTTCTGGCATCTCAGGTTTCTCCTCGCTGCCCCACTGCCTTCCGGGCTTGGCCGTCTGGAGTTCCTTCTCTGGAACTCTGTGACGGTTCCGCCGTCGTCCACAGCAAAACCTTGCCGGCTGTCTGAGCTTCGGGCCCCGAAAGAACCTTCGCCACTGCTATCGCCCAACTGCTGTCATAGCCTCGCCACAGCCGTCGCCTTGCGTCTACCCGTGGGCCGGACTCCGGGGGTCTCCTCGCCGTCGCCGCTGAACCACATTGCAAAATCCCTCAGTGGCGAACCTCCGTCGCCCCCCTACCCTCCGGGCTCCAGTCTTCTCCCCATCACCACCGCTGTTCAAATCAACGCAGAATTCACGCGGTGGCCGTCGCCTTGCGTCCTCCCAGGGGCCGGACCTCGGGCATTCCTTTGCCGTCGCCGTTGAGTGATATACATATCTTTCGGGCGGCTATCATTTACTGTCTTTCCGGCCACCAGGTCCCGGAGTCCCTTTCGCCGCCGCCGTTCGGGCCATTGCTGAAACCATCTCGGCGGCTGGCGCGCTGTGTCCTCCAGGTCGCCGGGCCCCGGATCTCCGAATGCCGCTTGGCCCAAACTTCCAACATTGCTGGCTGTCCTTTCACCGCTTGGGTCCCGCGCCTCAGAATTCTATCACCGGACTTCCGTCTGCCATCTGCCGTTGCCGGCTGCCTTCTCCTGCCTACCTTCTGACCTAGAACCTCCGAAGCTCCTTAAATCGATCCAAACCAATTCAAATTGAGAATCTAACTTCGACCCACATCCTAAATCATGTCGTTCTCCATCATGGGCCCCTTAAAATACTAAAATTTGGCCAACAGGGGTCTCCGGGAACTTTCGGTCTTGTTATCCCTCCCTGACAGCATTCCTATGAGGGAAGTCCGGCCCTCCAGGTCTGGATTATCCGAATGCTCTAAAATGAAATCGATATCATCTAAGGATAAAATTTATGATGTATTTGAATAATTATCTAGATGATATGCTCATAATGTGGACTAACATTAACGTTGTTGATATTTTGTTGTGTTGACTTCGCCCTTTGCTTGCAGGATATATGGAATCGGCTGTAGGAACCTCAGGGGCCTCCGCCAAAAAGGATAAGGGCAAGAAATTCGGAAGAGCCACTCATGGAAAAGACGATAAGGATCAGATGAAGTTCCAATTCCAGGGTGAGCCGCTCCAGTCGAAGGTTTCGACCGACTGGAAAGAGATCTCAGATACCAACATCGGCCAGGTGGACATAGATGAGTTCACCCAGAGGGTCAAGGTCGAGCCTAAAACAAAGAATGCCAGGTTGATACGCCAAAGTGGAATCGCTAAAGCTGCTGGCTTCCCTCCGTCTTTGATAGCACCTAAATTAGTAATGGCTTGCCGAGAAGCCTACCAAATAGACACCAGAACGATCGTGGACAAGGAGGGAAACGTCCTCGCTGACATGTCTCAAGAAGGAATCACTAAAATGTTTCACATTCCTACATTCCCACATATGCAGGTCCCCAATTTGGAGCAGTGTTAGGCAGCATGGGATGCCAATCCATTGGGCTGCAAGTAGTCAATTAACATTTACTGGCTTAAGGAGAAACAGGGCAGCGCTGCGAAGGTTCCCCAAGAGTTGTTCTGCAGCGACTTTCAGGAAGATTATCACGACTTGGTGACTATGCTAAGTAGGGTCATGGGCCTCCCAGCAGCCACCTACTTCTAGGAGTGGATGGCTTCCTACATTGAACAGATCATACGAGGAAATGAGGACGTGAAAACTAAGATCTAATTCGACTGGGGGAGTATCATCAGCAACTGCTTCCACGAGTAGTTTGTAAATGTCAAGAAAATCTCCATGTTCTACATGACCTCGTACCTGGTATACTCCTTGGCAAGTCAGAGACAATATAGTGGGCTATTTATGGCGTTGGATCAGGGTCACAAACGAGGGCTCAAGCCTTTTGATCGGTACCCTCAACTACAATACCGCAACTTCAAAAAAGAGTACTGCCGGGTCAATGACGCCTTCATTGGCCACATTATCAGATTGATAGCCTGGGACTTCGAGAGAAGGGTATCCCACAGTGCCCAGGCGCTCCTGAAAGAGTACGCCTTCCTCTTCATTCATTTCCCTAAGTTCACTTACATCCGCGCCCAAGGATTCACGGAACGGCTGAACAAGTTGCCAAGATACCCGAACGACCAGATCATTCTCTTAGAGCTTTCCCGGCAGCTCCAACATATTTAGACGGTCTTCAGCCAGAAGCACGTAGCGGGGATCCCCTATCCCATGACCCTCGGCCAGGGCCTATATCGACTACAAACATCTCAATGCGCCGGAAACTCAGAGAAGGAACTTAAAGAATACAACTTTGAATGGTACACGGCTCGCCCACGAATGGACCCACATGGCCATGTCAAGAAGGCACTAGGACCAGCATACGCCCACAAGTACCATGTCAAAGATTTCTGGGCAGATTGTAAAGATGACAAGGAGGTCTGCCTAAGACACTACATGCACATGACCGTGCAGTTTTTGAGGAGAGTGCAGCTATTTCTGATGCCTGATCAACTTGAGGAGGATGAGTCCACCCTTGTGCACCCGAGGTACCCTACGGTTGCCAACCTGGAAATCCCCTCCATCGACTGGGATGAGCAAGAGGTCGAGGACCTGGATACTATCACCCAGCCGATTATAGCTTGCACTAGGGAATGGGTTGATGGGCAAGTAGCACAACTAAAGCAACGGGCGGTGGCTCTAACATATGAAGTGGTCAAGAGCAAGCCAAGCGCCACGAAGGACGTTGCCACCTCTACATCAGCTAGTGAGACTTCCAAGTCTCCCCCCGTCACCAGGTCCCAGAAGAGAAAAGAAGTAGAAACGACACAGTCTGTGGACCCCAAAGAACAAGCAACAAAGGACACAGGAGGCTCATCTCCCAAGAAGCTCAAGAGGACAGCGGTCACCACAGAAGTCTAGCCCCCTTGCTCCTTCCTCCCTCGACTGGTGCGCTGCCCGCTTCTCAAGCTATGGTGGCCTCATCTCTGCCCGCAGTGGACATCTCTGTCCATCTCGCCCCTTCGCCCCCGGCCGGGTCAATAATCAATATCGACTCCTCCTCTAGCATGACCACTTCCCCTTCCTCTACTGCTGCCATGTCACCCATTACCTCCCTGCCTCTGGCAACAATAGCATCGCATGTTCCCCTTTCCACTATGCCCAAGGCTATTACACGGCACCTGCAGAGTCTTCCCCCCGAGCTCTCTCAAATCCTAATTGACCCCGCACTCTAGGTGGCCCTTTCCCAAGCCCTCGCAATGGCTTAGCCTTCGTAATTGCCAACAGGCCCACCGACCATGGAGGCCACAATGCAGATGTCCAAAGAGTTGGAGGAGCTGGAACAGGAGGCTTTGAAGCCTATCGAGGAAGAGGCCGATGATTACTATGAGCACCCTGAATACGAGCACATAACCATCGACAAGGTGGCATACGAGGAAGAAGAGACAGGCTCTTCTGAGAGCGGGGATGGAGAGGATGGCTCGGGTGAAAAGGAAATTATTCAGGTTTTTGATGAAAACGTTGAAAAAGAATTGGCTCAACAGCCAAAGGATGTTGAGGAGGAGGTAGAACAGTCGCCGCATGGTGAAGAGGGACTGCCGCAAGAAGAGCAACCTAAAAAGGATATCACTGAGACCAAGACCCATATTGTGAAGAGCCCCGAGGCCGAGGTTGTTAAAGAAAAGAAAGAAGAAGAGGTGGCGGGAGAAGAAGATCCCACCAGGGTGTTGTCTACCAAGGCACCCGCTAAACGCCTCATGTTTTATCGTGACTCTAACGAAGAGGAGGAGGAGCTTCAAAAGGAAAAGGAGGCAGAAGTCTTGCCTCTAACTGAAAAGGGTGAAGGCAGCCATGACGCACCCAAGGAAAAATTTACCATGCCCGACTGGTTGGAAAAGCAGCTTGAAAGGGCAACCCTAGTTCTGACAGACCCGAGGTCGAGATTGGAAGCCATCTTGGCTCGATCCCTGACCACAACAAAGAAGGAGAAGAAGCCTAAGGTCCGTTCCAGAATAACCATGGACACTTCTGGCTCCTGGGCAGCACAAGCCGCAACACCAACTGTTGGCCAGGCCGGAGTTAGCTACAATATCTCTACAATTGACCTAGGGACAGCAACCAGGGAATAGAAGGTCGAACATCTGGAGGAGTCAGTGGCCACGGTGGTGCATCTAATCAAACAGGACAAGGTCACCAAGGACGAGCTCAAGGCGTAGGTTGCGGCCATGACCGATTATATTCAGCAATAGTCCTTAATAGATGACTTGCCCACTACCTCTATAGCTGCACCGCAGCTACTCTCCAAGGAGCAGATAGATAAGCTAGAAAGGATGAAGAACTTGGAGAGGACCACTGAGGATTGGTTCCAACAGGTCATAAGCATCGGAAACAAGGGGATCAACTTGGCTATGCAGATAGCCAACAAGTTCCTGGACCTGGTCCAATCCCTAGAAGGTACGAAGAAACTCTGCACCAACTTCCCTACAATCTATGACTCCACCGCCCTGAAAATTGAAGCCATCCTTCAGATGCCAGAAAGCGCGTGGGAAGAAAAGCTAGAGCTGAAAAAAGAGGATCACTGGTTGGTGGACATATGGCGTAGAGACCTTGTCAACCGGAAGGAAAGGATGGAGCAGATCTTGAACAAGGTAGATCTGGATATAGAATGGATCAAGGAGATCTGGGCAGAATGCACCAAGTACCTTAAGTTAATGACAGGCCATGATATGCCCATGGTACAATTGGACACCGAAAAGATCAAGCCATACTTTGAGGAAAAGATGAAGGACGGGACAACTGGAGATATCACAACGGACTTCCTGAGTTTCACTGCCCATGCCTTCGATCGATCAGAGCTATTCAGAGACCAAGGCTCAAAGTATGATGAGGATTGGAAGCAGCTAGAAGAGAATGCCAAAGAATGGAGCTACCAGGCGCTGAGATGCGAAATCCTCGAGGTAGACAAGATCCAGGCCGTCATCCTCAAGTACATTGAACACGCAGCTTCCGAGGAGCAAGAGGACAGCCCAGCCAAGGAAGAAGACCTCCCAGAAGAGTAGCTAGAGCCAAGAAAACAGCAATTAGCTACAGGACAAAAAAGAAATAGTGTCATCCACTAGATGACGAAATAGGGAAAGGACAAAGAATGTTTTTTAATTGTAAATCTATTTGGGGGTAGGTGAAACCCTATTTTGTAATGAATCTTGGCCGCATAATTGTAATGAATCTTGGCCATTCATTTGACTTTTGGAAAACTATAAATAGAGCACTCCCCTTATTTGCAAAAGTGAGAGTTGAGTTGTTGTAAAGACATGTTGCAGAAATTTATAAGAAATAGCATTGACTTGGTGCATTTCCTTGTTTTCTCTCATGTCATTTCATTCACTTCTCCAATATTAGATGTTTAGCTTAGATCTCTTTGCTATTTAGTTAGCTGTTTATTGCATTTGGGTAAATCTTAGGAATGCTGTTTGGTGTTTATAAAAAATTTTGCACTCTTGATGATCCCTTAGTCCATACTTTTTGCTGTTTGTTGAAGGTAGATAGCTGTGCAAAGTTAGCCTGGACTTGATTAAAGCTGCCCCAAACACTTATCTTTAGTTCATACATGTATGTGGTGGATGAAGGATAAAAAAAATTGCAGCCCTTAGAAGATAGCACAATTTCCATGATACTGTGAAATCCCTGGTTAAGTGGAATATTGTTTGAGGGAATTGTCCATTGCAAGAACTCCATTGTCACTATTTATTGCAAGTTTCAGACTTAGGAACTTTTCTGCGCCTTCGCTCTTTTTCTTTTTTTTTTAGAAACTGAACAACACCAAGGTTCATTGCACATTATAAAGCCAAATCTGCAACTTGATGGAGTTTGAGACTGCTGTTTGAACCTACAGCCAACACATAACTGTTTTCATGCTAAAAACTCCTTTTCGAAGATCCAACTTCATGCTTTGTGCCCACACTTTGTATTTCTGTAAGGCTGCCTTGTGATTCCAACAAATCACATCAAACTACTGAGGTATCTAAGCACTGCCATGACCTGACATCCGAGAGACCTTGGGATAGTGTTCTGCAATTCGATTGTGGGAGATTGTCTTTCAAAAGAGGTAGTGCACCTATGCATTACCTGTGTTGAGAAGTGCATAAAAACACTATCAACACAACTGGCGCTAGAAGGAGGGCCACGATCAGAATACTAAGCTACGGGATAAAGCGAAGCTGGATCGGATCAGATCATTCTCCTCGGAGAGGTTTCAAAGGATTCTGCGATCAACACCAAACAAGTGAGAATTTGAAGAATTGCAGCCTCCCACGAGGGCAAAACGAGCACAAGGAAGCAGCTCTGCCTCTTCCTCTTCCTCCACTCCATCCGCCTCCATTTCACCCTCACCTCCATTTGGCTGGCCTTCATCTTCCACTCAACCATCTCAAACAGCATTTACACATCTTACTTCCGGCAGCCAGGGGTTCGCTCCTCTCCTGGCCCTTTCAGCCCAAGGCGCAATCCAGACAACCATAGCTCAGGGGCAGCCCCGCATTGTGGTTGTATTGCCAATACAGCCCCAAATACCTGTTCTCCAACAGCAAGTGCCACCTCTGCCTCCCCCCATGGCTTGGCTCACACATAACCCTTCGCCAATACATTTTGCAGCCTACAATGATATGCCCAAGAATCCGGAGGGCTTTTGTTCGAAGTTCCATCCGCGAGATATGCAAAGAATAGTCGAAGAGCATATCAAGATATTTGAAATGACAATTACCAAAATGTAGGTGGATCACGAGGATGTGGCGTGTCGCCTCTTTCTGCATTTTTTGGGAGAAGAGGCCTTCTACTGGTACATCAATCTGTCGAGGGGATCCATCACCTCATGGAACCAGATGAAGAATGTCTCCCTGTAGATGTACAAGATTCCTGTCAACCCCACCGACCTTTACCAGCAGTTCATGTCCATCAGAAGGGAGGTCAACGAACCTATTGGCTCCTTCAATGATCGCTTCCATCGAGCTCACATGAGGCTTCAGGATCTATACCTCCATAATGATGCGGCCGCTCTACCAGTCTATTATGCGGCCCTCGACAACCTCACGTCGACGTTGGTAAAAAGGATGCGCCCGCCGCCTGCTACCCTACTGGTCGCCTATGCAGAAGCCGTCGTTGCAAGTGCGGACTTGGAATAAAATATCTCCGGCCCACTACCCTCTTTGGGGCCTGTCGCCCACCCAATGCAAATTCAGGGACTTAATCAGGCGTTTGCTCATCAAACTCCTCTCATGAACCAGGTGCCTCAATTGCCTATGGTGCCGCATCCGGGGCAGCCGTTGAAATATGTGCCTCCCGCTTGTTCCTATTTGCAACCCCAACAATAATACCAATACTCTCAGATTGCTCCACAATAGTAGGCATACTCCCAATAGCCCCAGGCGCCGTTGTATCTATCGGGACCGGACTTTCCTCTGGCCTATCAAAATCAGTCGGCGGCCCCGCCCACTTTTCTCCAAAACCCGGTCTCGTCGCCTAGAGGTGCGGCCGAGAAGGACAAGCTAGAGGAATTAACCGAGATGATCAAGAAGATGTCCACAGAGATGACGCATCTAAAGAACCAGAATAATCAGCTGCAGGCCTCCCAACGTAATTTTCAGGCCAACCTCAACAGGGACAATCGTGAAGCGGGCACCTCCTCCAGGCAGAACTATGAGAGGGGGCAGAACTCCAATCAAAATGCAGAAAGGAGGCCTTCTCAGAGGCAGAACCGCACATGGAACATCAGGCCCAATAATGGTAGTGTCCCCACATCATTCGATCAACCGGCGGGCCATGAAAAAACATCCAGTGGTGTGTATCTGGCTGAAACAGCTTTGTCTGGATGGTGCCGACTTCACAAAACCAGCAAATATTCTGAACTGGATTGTCCTGAGTTCCAGACAGCTGCTGAAATCTTCCAAGTAGAGGTACAAAACGTGGTCGACAATGCCAACTACAGGGACATAGTCCCATCAGAGCCCTATGATTCCTCATGTCTAGTGGTCAATCAGGAGCCGTTTTTGCGAGGCGATCGCAACGAACCCGAAGTCGAGCCTACCCCTATTGAGGATGAGAAAGCGCAAGAGGTAAGTAATGAATCAACTTTAGCTCAGCTTTTTGATTCGGTAGATAACGGTCTGGTGGATGAAGAAGAGTCATTTGTGGATGAGGTCCACATGTTCCATCAACGGTCGAGTCCCTATTTTCTTAGGAATAGACAAGCTGGCGGACCATTCACAACTTCTACTCCACCAAACAACTTCGCCACCTCGCCTGATCCAAATGCTAGCAATAACCCAGGGCTTCCCCACATACCTGCCCAATACCTCAACAAGAACTAATCCCAAAATGAACCACAAGGTCAGCCTCAGAGCCAACCCCAAAATCTGCCTGGGCAAACCAAGATTCAAACCCTTAGTTCTCCCATAGGCCAAGCTTTTAGCTCCGAAATCGAGCAAATAGGTGAATATGTGGCGAAAGAGTTCAAGAAGGTCAAAATTAGTTTGTCGGCCTTCGAATTACTCAAGGTTTCTGCTGTAAGGCATGCCTTCTTCAGGGTTCTGAATGGGACTCCCTCATCTAGCACGACACAAGAGACCCCAGCCAAGAGGGTAACCTTCGAGGAGCCCAAGAAAGAACAGGAAATATAGGACAACACCGGAAGAAGGAACAATGTACCCGTGAATCAGTCAGCAAGTAGATATATTGAAAAGGAGCCAGAAAGGGCTAGTAGTAGCCTCCTAAGGACCAACAATTTAAGCAAACCAAGGATACGGGAAGTGATAGGAACAAAGGCCAAATAGCTCAAATGGACACACCCGTGGGCATCCTCTAAGGGAGACCGGAAACTCTCCCGTTCCTAACTACTATTAGGGTCTTTGGGAAGAACTTGCACAACTGCCTGCTCGATTCAGACGCATCTGCCAACGTCATGCCCTTGGCCGTATGCAAGGCTCTTGGCATCACTCCCACACCTTCAAAGAGAAAGGTCACCTAGCTAGACAAAATAGAGATCACAATCGTGGGTGAAATAAACCGCATCCCCATGCAAATTGCTGCAGACCCCCGGATACAGCAGGTTGTTGATATCCAAGTGGCAGACATTCTTGATGCTTATGGAATCATTCTAGGGAGAGAGTTCACCAAGGAACTGAACGGATACACCACCACCGACCTTTCTCACATGTGGCTGTCGTGGAAGGGGTTGCCAAATCAGATCTGTATTGATCGTGAACCCTGTATGAAGTATATGATCACGGAATACAATAATCTTAGCGAGGTGTTGTTCGCTGAGACTGACTTAGGGAATTATCGCCCTTTTTCTTACCAAAATGAGCTTGAGCTTCAGGAAGAATGTGCAGATGAGGTATTACTGGTGTTGTGCAGTCCCTCAGCGGATCCCACTCGAATGCCCCCTGATACCAAAATGTTGGTAGAAGCTGATGATGAGCTGGAAAAGGATGACGACTAGGGATTGCTCGATGGCTTCCAGTGGTTCATGGAAAAATGTGCAAGAGATCAGCTCAGCTTAGGAGCAAGAATGAATTTCCAAGACCTCTTATTGCCGAACTGGTGTAGGGTCCACAACGCTGCTCACTCCGAGTTCGACTGTTGCCTGTGCCAAGCAGCGATGGAGCATGTTAAGAAAGTCATTGCTCCCCCGACAGGAACACCAAAGGAGACACCACCAGAACCACCTGCTGATCATTGCCTCGACCCGAAAAGCCTTCCTAAGATCACAAGGCCCGCTATCCAGCTGAAAGGGAACGAAAGCTCAGTCAGACCCAAAACTAAGGAATCCTCTGCATGATGGACGCTCCAGTTTGATGGATCAAAGTCAAAACAAGGAGCTGGAGCAGGGATCAAACTCATCAGTCGAACGGGTAAGACATTTCTCACAACCCACCGATTGCAGTTTTATTGCACCAATAACGTAGCAGAATATGAGGATTTAGTTCTTGGCCTTCTTATGGCCTTGAAGAAAAACGTGAAAGTGCTCCAAGTCTTTGAGGATTCCGCACTTGTAGTTAAGCAGGTCAAGAAATTGTACTCTTGTCATGATCGGAGACTTACCAATTACAGGCATAGGGTTTGGGATCTCCTAGAGAGCCTAGATGCATTCAACATACAATTGATCCCTCGTGCTTAGAACCGCACAGCTGATGCCTTGGCTCAAGCAGCTAGCACGTTACAGCCCCTATCTTTGTCTGGGCTTAAGAAATTCACCGTTGAGCTAACATCCATGCCAGTAGTCCCGAATAATGTTACTCACCTGCAAGTCTTTAATGACGACAAGCATATCCTCCACTTCATCACAAGTTCTGATGTCTTTGCTACCCAAATAATTGATGAAGCTAATCTGGAGGAGGCTGAATTGGACATAGAGGGGGTTATCAATCTGAAAACCAACATGATCCCCAGAGGTATGGTTCAGCTGGAGCATGTATTCGACCTAGATCAGATTAAGGATCAGGATCGACAAACAAAAAAGGAGGCTATAAACAACTAGTGCAACGCTTACAACCTGGGCACGGCCGAGGATACCAAGAACATTTTTATTGGGAAGGTATGTACGCCAGAAGAGAAGAAGGGAATCACAGATGCATTAAAAGGATATCATGATGTGGTGGCATGGAGTTACGAGGATTTAAAAACTTACGACACCTCTGTCATCACACACACCATCCCGCTGAAGACTGAAGTAAGGCCATTCCGCCAACGGCAGCACCCTATCAACACCTTGTTGGAACCTATCGTTTACAAGGAGGTGCAAAAATTGCTTTCAGCAAGAATCATCTTTCTAGTCAGGCACTCCATGTGGGTGGCTAATTTGGTCCCGGTAAGGAAAAAGAATGGAGAGATTAGATTGTGTGTAGATTTCTGCAATCTAAACCGCGCCTCAGAAAAGGACAACTATCCAGTGCCTTCATTGGATGAAGTGCTGCAAATAGTCAACGGCTCCCAGATAATGTCATTCCTCGACGGATACTCCGGGTATAATCAGGTAATGGTGCAATACGAGGATCGCCACAAGACTGCGTTCACCACTAAGTGGGGGACGTTTGCGTACAGAAGAATGTCGTTCGGGCTCATCAACGCCAGCGCCACTTTCCAACGCGCCATGGATATTGCCTTCAAAGACCTAATCAGAAAATGCATAATCATCTACATGGATGATTTAACCGTATTATCCAAGAAGCGAGGTGATCACGTCTCTGACTTATGTAAAGTATTTCAGAGATGCCGAGAGTTCAGGGTTTCTCTCAACCCTAAGAAGTGCATTTTTGGAGTGACTGAAGGCAGATTACTCGGGCACATCATCTCAGAGCAAGGAATCTCCATTGATCCTGAATGCATTGAGTCGTTACTGAAGATTCAGCCCCTAGGCAGCAAGAAGGAATTAAAGTCTTTCTTCAGAAAGATCAATTTTGTCCAGAAATTCATCACAGGTTTTGCAAAAATTGTCAAACCTCTCAATGCCATGCTCAAATAGGACGCTAAAGTTGAGTGGATGCCAGATGCCAAACAATCCTTCGAAGAAATCAAACGAGCCATTGCTAAGGTGCCCATATTAGTCAGTCCAGATTATCTGAAGCCGTTCTATATCTACTCATTTGCTTCAGAGCATTTTTGTGCTAGCATGCTGACCCAGAAGGACGACAAGGGGAATGAGCATCTGATCACCTTCATGAGTGCTCCCCTCAAAGATGTCGAATTGCGTTACCACAACATAGAAAAGCAGGCGTATGCCCTCGTCAGGGGGGTAAAGAAATTCAGACACTACATTCTACGCAACAAAGTGTTCGCTATTGTTCCCGACCCAGCAGTCAAAACGTTACTTATGTAGAATGAATTGGACGAACGGAGGGCTAAGTGGGTCACCCTGCTCCAAGAATATGATATGGAGATCCAACCAATGAAACTGGTAAGAGGGCAGGCACTCACCCATACAATGGCCGAAACAGCAGCAGAAGCTGGACCCAAACTCACGGTACAACAATATCAGCTTGAAGATGTCTCCCCGGGAGAATGGTACCAAGATGTCTTTTATTATCTGCTTAATCATAAGTGTCCATAGCATCTGCAAGGAGTCCAGAAGAGGGCCCTGAGATTGAAAAGTAGTGGTTACATGTTACGGGGGTCCATTCTCTATAAAAGGAATCACGAGGGCATTTATCTAAGATGCCTCGGCAAGGAGGAAGCATAATGCGTTTTGAGAGAATTTCACAATAAAATCAGTACGGGCCATGGCTCGGGTTCTTCTACGGCACATCAGATATTAAGGGCAGTGTATTATTGGCCAACCGTCTTCAAGGATTCCCATTACCATGTTCGTTCCTATCATACATGCCAGACCGTTGCCACCAAGGAGAGGAATGCTACTGTCCCACTGCAGCCCGTGCTGGAGGTAAGGCCTTTTGCACAATGGGGTCTCAACTTCATCGGTCCGGTAAGCCCTCCATCGTCTGCAGGACATAGGTACATTCTGACCACTACTAATTATTGCACTAGATGGACGGAATCAATAGTTTGTAAGCATTATACAATTGAAGTAGTTACCAATTTCTTAGAAAATTTTATTTTAAATTGCTTTGGTTGTCTGTATGCTTTGGTATGTGATAATGGACCTGCCTTCGCTTCATTAAAATTTGCTAGCTGGGCGTTTGACTATGGGATTGCTCTCAAATTTTCATCTAATTACTACCCTCAGGGCAATGGCCTTGCCGAGTCCACAAACAAGAATTTTATTACCGTGATCAAGAAGCTGCTAGATAGGAATCCCAAGGACTGGCATACCTAGCTCCGTTTTGCCCTTTGGGCTGATCGCACCCGCCACATGGCTGCCCTTGGTGATTCTCCGTTCCACCTTGTTTGTGGCCTTGAGTCTATATTCCCCATCCACCTGAAGATTCCTACTCTTCAGTTCATTAACAATTTTTATGAAGGAGGAGATCGTAGGAAGCTCGTTTAGCTGAGCTTTTACATTTAGAGGAAGTTCGAAATCACGCAATAGAAAATTTTGCCTAGCATCAGGGCGTAGTCAAGAGATGGTTCGATCGCCGAGCCAAAATTAAGGCCTTTAGGATTGCATATTTGGTCCTATATTGGGACAAGGCCCATGAAAAGAAAGGGGACACAATAAATTCGACAAGCTCTGGTTTGGCCCCTTTCAGATAGCTGAGATCTTGGGAGATAATGCCTTCCGCCTAAAGAACTTAACCAGTGAGAATGTCCCGTTGCCTGTCAACGGGCAGCACCTGAAGCATTACTTCCAGGCTTGAGCTCCTTCAAGCTCTTTATTGTAAATACCTGTGCATAGGTTAGAATAGTTATTTTCTTGCTTGTTTGCTTTCTGTTTGCGTCGCCTTATGCTTTCTCCCTCCCGGCAGTTTTGTTTTCGAAAGAGGTTTCCTGCTCCTTTTCGGAGGCCGTGCTACCTTAACAAGTGGTTCATTTTGCTGTCCGTTCTTTGTGTTCTCTGGCTAAACATTCAATCTAGACTATTGGTCATTGCAAAGCTATCCGCAAATAATTTCCTTGACTGAACTCTGCTCAGAACTTGCCCCTTTCGCCGGATCTTCTTACCCGCATCTCGGATCTTGCACAAATCACATAATAATAAATTTTGAAGGACCGTACTATGGTTATTTTGACACCTTAGTGAGTGAAAAATCTTAAGTCTACTCCAGTGACCACTGCAGTCTCAAACCCATTGTAGGCTTCAATGCTTACCTGGTCGAGCTAAATGGTAAAAGAGAAGTGAAATATCAAAGCCAAAAAGAGAAAGGAAACTCTGAAAAGAAAATAAATGACCGTATGGGTGTTTGGATAACTCTACCGGGGCTATGGACGCCCGGCCGACAGTAGAGCAATATTCACGAGATTGCAGCGACAACTCCGCCGGGGCTATGGACGCCTGACTGGCAGCGGAGCAATGTCCAGGTTACTTTTGGTGTTAGGCAACTTATGTAGCTCACTCGGTTGAAGTGATAACCCTGGTTACTATCCCTAGGAAAGGAATGAACTCACTTCACACACGCTTCTGAGATGCCATGTAAGCTTACCCAATTAAGGATCTCGTTCTCTCGGGTTTATCCTTGGAAGTCGCTCCTGGTCTGCGAAACCAGAGATTCTGGGTCCTGAATGAATATTTATCCCTAGAACACTCCGGAGCATTCTCCAGTGGAGTCACCATTTGTTGTGCCCTCAGCACACATGCCCCGTTCGGAACGGGGACCCTCTTTTCTTTCGCCTTGCCGGGTCTTTCAGGACTGCCTCGTTTTGCATGCCCCTCTTTTTTGATGTTTTGTGTGGTCGATATTGCTCTAAGGTTTCATCCTAAAATCAACCATGCTTTCCCTCTTGGTTTTTTGCTGCTCTCTGGGGCCTCGTGGGTTCCTTTGGCTTCGTTTGCTTCTGGACGGCCCTGGCCCCCCCAAGCCTGGGTCTCCGGGGTTCTCTTATCGGCCTTCCCCCTTGCGTTCGCCGTCCTTTGCGGCGTTCCCCGCGCGTCCTTCCGCCCCTCGAGGCCCGCCCTACTGTCCGCCGTTCAAACTTCATCGGGGTTTTGCCGAGTGGGGCCTGAACATCCGGGCCCCGGACTCCGGAAGTCCGTGTCTGGACTTCCATCCGGGGATCGCCGTCTTGACGGCAGTTCCCCGGCAGCCGCCTGCCCCTCGGGGCCCGGGGTGTTGTTCGCCGCCGCCGTCACCATGCAAAGCGAAACCTTTAGGCGGCGAATCCGTGCTAGCTTCCCGCCACCCAGGCCCGGGGCCCACCTTCACCGTAGCCATGAAACGTTGCGCAAAATCTCACAGCGGCCGTCGTCTCGCGTCTTTTCAGCTGCCGAGTCCTGAGGCTCTCGCCGCTGCCGCCGACCTAAATTTGAATTCCACCAACTTTTGGCGCAGCCATACATGCAATAAATGCTCGCATTAATGGCAGATAGGGTATATAATGCATGACCCGCCAATTTCATTTTCACTTTGCAAAATTGAGCAAGTTGATAAAGCGATCATCTGGAGCCCACTGCAATCGGCATCGTCATGATCGTCCAAGTCTGCCACAGTCCATCGATTCCTAGTGAATTCCGCACCTCCCCACCTAGTGTTTTCGAGGTAGGCCATCCTTGTTTTCCCTCCCATCATTTTTGATCATTTTTGGGAATTTCGTTAAAATGAACAATTGATTAAATTGCATGAAATTAAAGAACACCCCATCGCGCCCATAACCCATGTCTTCAAATTTTCTGGAACCCATCAGAATTGCCCTCGCCACCGGCTCAGGACTTGTCCGTGTCGTGGGCGTTCTTCGTGTAGTGCAAAGGCCCTTGCTGGGCCCAAAACCGTCCATTGCCATCGGAATCCGGAACTCAAAACTCCTGACGGAAGTCTGCCCTTCCGGGCCCGGACCTCCGCATTAAATTTGCCGCAGTTTTTAAATGGCAAAGTCTTCCAGCGAGGCCCCATCTACTTCCAGGCCCCCGGGATCCAGGCTTGGCTTCGCCTTCTGGCATCTCCAGTTTCTCCTCGCTGCCCCGCTGCCTTCCGGGCCCGGCCATCTAGAGTTCCTTCTCTGGAACTCCGTGACGGTTCCGCCGTCGTCCACGGTGGAACCTTGCCGGCTGTTTGAGCTTCGGGCCTCGCAGGAACCTTCGCCGCCGCCGTCGCCTTGCGTCCACCCGTGGGCTGGACTCCGGGGGTCTCCTCGTCGTCGCCGCTGAACCACATTGCAAAATCCCTCGGCGGCGAACCTCCGTCGGCCCCCTACCCTCCGGGCTCCGCTCTTCTCCCCACCGCCACCGCTGTTCAAATCGATGTAGAATTCACGCGGCGGCCGTCGCCTTGCGTCCTCTTGGGGGCCGGACCCCGGGCATTCCTTTGTGGTCGTCGTTGAGCGATATACATATCTTTCGGGTGGTTGTCATTTACTGTCTTTCCGCCTGCCAGGTCCCGGAGTCCCTTTCGCCGCCGCCATTCAGGCCATTGCTGAAACCATCTCGGCAGCTGGCGCGCTGCGTCCTCCCGGTCGCCGGGCCCCGGATCTCTGAATGCCGCCTGGCCCGAACTTCCAACATTGCTGGCTATCCTTTCACTGCCTGGGTCCCGCGCCTCAAACTTTTGTCACCGGACTTTCGTCTGCCGGCCGCCGTTGCTGGCTGCCTTCTCCTGCCTACCTTCTGGCCTGGAACCTCCGAAGCTCCTTAAATCGATCCAAACCAATTCAAATTGAGAATCTAACTTTGACCCATGTCCTAAATCATGCCATTCTCCATCATGGGCCCCTTAAAATACCAAAATTTGGCCAACGGGGGTCTCCGAGAACTTTTGGTCTTGTTTTCCCTCCCTCACAGCATTCATGTGAGGGAAGTCTGGCCCTCTGGGTCCGGATTGTCCGAATGCTCTAAAATGAAATTGATATCATCTAAGGATAAAATTTATGATGTATTTGAATAATTATCTAGATGATATGCTCATAATGTGGACTAACATTAACGTTGTTGATGTTTTGTTGTGCTGACTTCGCCCTTTACTTGCAGGATATATGGAATCGGATATAGGAACCTCAAGGGCCTCCGCTGAAAAGGATAAGGGCAAGAAATCTGGAAGAGCTGCTCATGGAAAAGACGATAAGGATCAGATGAAGTTCCAATTCCAGTGTGAGCCGCTCCAGTTGAAGGTTTCGACCGACTGGAAAGAGATCTCAGATACCAACATCGGTCAGGTGGACATAGATGAGTTCACCCAGAGGGTCAAGGTCGAGCCTAAAACAAAGAATGCCAAGTTTATATGCCAAAGTGGAATCGCCAAAGCTGCTAGCTTCCCTTCATCTCTGATAGCACCTGAATTAGTAATAGCTTGCCGAGAAGCCTACCAAACAGACACCAGAACGATCGTGGACAAGGAGGGAAACATCCTCGCTGACATGTCTCCAGAAGGAATCACTAAAACATTTCACATTCCTACATTCCTACATATGCAGGTCTCCACTTTGGAGCAGTGTCAGGCAGCATGGGATGCCAATCCATTGGGCTGCAAGAAGTCAATTAACATTTACTGGCTTAAGGAGAAACGGGGCAACGCTGCGAAGGTTCCCCAAGAGCTGTTCCACAGCGACTTTCAGGAGGATTATCACGACTTGGTGACTATGCTAAGCAGGGTCATGGGCCTCCCAGCAGCCACCTACTTCCAGGAGTGGATGGCTTACTACATTGAGCAGATCATACGAGGAAATGAAGACGTGAAAACTAAGATCTCATTCGACTGGGGGAGTATCATCAGCAACTGCTTCCACGAGCAGTTTGTAAATGTCAAGAAAAGCTCCAAGTTCTACATGACCTCATACCTGGTATACTCCTTGGCAGGTCAAAGACAATATAGTGGGCTATTTATGGCGCCGAATCAGGGTCACAAACGAGGGCTCGAGCCTTTTGACCGGTACCCTCAACTACAATACCGCAACTTCAAAAAGGAGTACTGTCGGGTTAATGACGCCTTCATTGGCCACATTATCAGATTAATAGCCGGTGACTTCAAAATAATGGTATCCCATAGTGCCCGGGCGCTCCTGAAAGAGTACGCCTTCCTCTTCATTCAGTTCCCTAAGTTCACTTACATCCGCGCCCACAGATTCACGGAACGGCTGAACAAGTTGCCAAGATACCCGAACGACCGGATCATTCTCCTAGAGCTTTCTCGGCAGCTCCAACATATTCAGATGGTCTTCGGCCAGAAGCACGTAGCAGGGATCCCCTATCCCATGACCCTTGGCCAGGGCCTATATCGACTACAAACATCTCAATGCACCGGCAACTCAGAGAAGGAACTTAAAGAATACAACTTTGAATGGTACACGGCTCTCCCACAAATGGACCAACATGGCCATGTCAGGAAGGCACTAGGACCGGCGTACGCCCACAAGTACCATGTCGAGGATTTCTAGGCAGATTGTAAAGATGACAAGGAGGTCCGCCTAAGACACTACATGTGCATGACCATGTAGTTTTTGAGGAGAGTGTAGCTGTTTCCAGTGCCTGATCAACTTGAGGAGGATGAGTCCACCCTTGTGCACCTGAGGTACCCTGCGGTTGCCGACCTGGCAATCCCCTCCATTGACTTGGACGAGCAAGAGGTTGAGGACCTGGATACTATCACCCAGCTGATTATAGCTCGCACTAGGGAATGGGTTGATGGGCAGGTAGCACAACTAAAGCAACAGGGGGTGGCTCTAACATATGAAGAGCTCAAGAGCGAGCCAAGCATCACGGAGGACGTTGTCACCTCTACATCAGCTGTTGAGACTTCTAAGTCTCCCCCCGTCACCAGGTCCCAAAAGAGAAAAGAAATGAAAATGGCACAGTTTGCGAACCCCAAAGAACAAGCAATGAAGGACACGGGAGGCTCATCTCCCAAGAAGCTCAAGAGGACAGCGGTCACCATAGAAGTGCAGCCCCCCTTGCTCCTTCCTCCCCTGACTGGTGCGCTGCCCGCTTCTCAAGCTATGGTCGCCTCATCTCCGCCAGCAGTGTACATCTCTGTCCATCTCGCCCCTTTGCCCTCGGCCGGGTCAATAATCAATATCGACTCCTCCTCTAGCATGACCACTTCCCCTTCCTCTACTGCTGCCATGTCACCCATTAACTCCCTGCCTCTGGCAACAATAGCATCGCCTGTTCCCCTTTCCACTATGCCCGAGGCTATTACACGGCACCTGCAGAGTCTTCCCCCTGAGCTCTCTCAAATCCTAATGGACCCCGCACTCCAAGCGGCCCTCGCCCAAGCCCTCGCAACGGCTCAACCTTCGCAACTGCCAACAGGCCTGCCGACCATGGAGGCCACAATGCAGATGTCCAAAGAGTTGGAGGAACTAGAACAGGAGGCTTCAAAGCCTATCGAGGAAGAGGCTGATGATTACTATGAGCACCCTGAATACGAGCACAGAACCATCGACAAGGTGGCCTACGAGGAAGAAGAGACAGACTCTTCTGACAGCGGGGATGGAGAGGATGGCTCGGGTGACAAAGAAATTATTCAGGTTTTCGATGAAGACGTTGAAGAAGAATTGGCTCAACAGCCAAAGGATGTTGAAGAGGAGGCAGAAAAGTCAACGCATGGTGAAGAGGGACAGCCGCAAGAAGAGAAACCTAAAAAGGATATCACTGAGACGGAGACCCATATTGTGAAGAGCCCCGAGGCCGAGGCTGTTGAAGAAAAGAAAGAAGAGGTGGCGGGAGAAGAAGATCCCACCAGGGTGTTGTCTACCAAGGCACCCGCTAAACGCCTCATGTTTTATCGTGACTCTGACGAAGAGGAGGAGCTTCAAAAGGAAAAGGAGGCAGAAGTCTTGCCTCTAACTGAAAAGGGTGAAGGCAGCCATGACGCACCAAAGGACAAATCTACCATGCCCGACTGGTTGGAAAAGCAGCTTGAAAGGGCAACCCCAGTTCCGACAGACCCGAGGTCGAGATTGGAAGCCATCTTGGCTTGATCCCTGACCACAACAAAGAAGGAGAAGAAGCCTAAGGTCTATTCCAGGATAACCATGGACGCTTCTAGCTCCCATGCAGCACAAGTTGCAACACCAACTGTTGGCCAGGCCGGAGTTAGCTACAATATCTCTACAATTGACCTAGGGACAACAACCAAGGAACAGAAGGTCGAACATTTGGAGGAGTCAGTGGCCACGGTGGTGCATCTAATCAAACAAGACAAGGTCACCAAGGACGAGCTCAAGGCGCAGGTTGCGGCCCTGACCGATTATATTCAGCAATGGTCCACAATAGATGACTTGCCCACTACCTCTACAGCTGCACCGCAGCTACTCTCCAAGGAGCAGATAGATAAGCTAGAAAGGAGGAAGAACTTGGAGAGGACCACTAAGGATTGGTTCCAACAGGTCATAAGCATCAGAAACAAGGGGATCGACTTGGCTGTGTAGATAGCCAACAAGTTCCTGGACCTGGTCCAATCCCTAGAGGGTACGAAGAAAATCTGCACCAACTTCCCTGCAATCTATGACTCCGCCACCTCGAAAATCGAAGCCATCCTTCAGATGCCAGAAAGCACGTGGGAAGAAAAGCTAGAGCTGAAAAAAAGAGGATCACTGGTTGGTCGACATATGGCGCAGAGACCTTATCAACCGGAAGGAAAGGATGGAGCAGATCCTAAACAAGGTAGATCCAGATATAGAATTGATCAAGGAGATCTGGGCAGAATGCACCGAGTACCTTAAGTTAATGACGGGCCATGATATGCCCACGGTACAATTGGACACCGAAAAGATCAAGCCATACTTTGAGGAAAAGATGAAGGACACGACAGCTGGAGATATCACAACGGACTTCCTAAGTTTCGCTGCCCGTGCCTTCGATCGATCAGAGCTATTCAGAGACCAAGGCTTAAAGTATGATGAGGATTGGAAGCGGCTGGAAGAGAACGCCAAAGAATGGAGCTACCAGGCGCTGAGATGCAAAATCCTTGAGGTAGACAAGCTCCAGGTCGTCATCCTCAAGTACATTGAACACACAGCTTCCGAGGAGCAAGAGGACAGCCCAACCAAGGAAGAAGACCTCCCAGAAGAGTAGCTACAGCCAAGAAAATAGCAATTAGCTATAGGACAAAAAAGCAATAGTGTCATCCACTAGATGACGAAATAGGGAAAGGACAAAGAATATTTTTTAATTGTAAATCTATTTGGGGGTAGGTGAAACCCTATTTTGTAATGAATCTTGGCCACACAATTGTAATGAATCTTGGCCATTCATTTGACTTTTGGAAAACTATAAATAGAGCACTCCCCTTATTTGCAAAAGTGAGAGTTGAGTTGTTGTAAAGCATGCTACAGAAATTTATAAGAAATAGCATTAACTTGGTGCATTTCCTTGTTTTCTCTCATGTCATTTGATTCACTTCTCCAATATTAGATGTTTAGCTTAGATCTCTTTGCTATTTAGTTAGCTGTTTATTGCATTTGGGTAAATCTTAGGAATGTTGTTTGGTGTTTATGAAAATTTCTGCACTGTTGATGATCCCTTAGTCCATTCTTTTTGCTGTTTGCTGAAGGTAGATAGCTGTGTAAAGTTAGCCTGGACTTGACTAAAGCTGCCCCAAACACTTATCTTTAGTTCATGCATGTATGTGGTGGATGAAGGATAAAAAAAATCTGCAGCCCTTAGAAGATAGCACAATTTCCATGATACTGTGAAATCCCTAGTTAAGTGGGATATTATTTGAGGGAATTGTCCGTTGCAGGAACTCCATTGTCACTATTCATTGCAAGTTTCAGACTTAGGAACTTTTCTGCGCCTTCGCTCTTTTTCCCTTGTTTTTAGAAACTGAACAACACCAAGGTTCATTGCACATTATAAAGCCAAATCTGCAACTTGATGGAGTTTGAGACTGCTGTTTGAACCTACAGCCAACACATAACTGCTTTCATGCTAAAAACTCCTTTTTGAATATCCAACTTCATGCTTTGTGCCCACACTTTGTATTTCTGTAAGGCTGCCTTGTGATTCCAGCAAATCACATCAAACTACTGAGGTATCTAAGCACTCTCATGACCTGACATCCGAGATACCTTGGGATAGTGTTCTGCAATTCGATTGTGGGAGATTGTCTTTCAAGAGAGTTAGTGCACCTATGCATTACCTATGTTGAGAAGTGCATAAAAACACCATCAACACTATGTTGTAATATTATATATATATATATATTCACAAGCAATGCAAGAGGAAAGTTCAATTTTTTTGTTTATGATCCTGCTCCCAAAGTGAGGAAAGGGGCAATTTTGAATAATGTAAACTTTGAAGTTTAGCGAAATACAAACATTCTATTATTAATATAGGTTATATATAAGTTGGAGCACCATGATGGATCAAATTCAAATCTTGGTAGACATACTCCTTGCAATCATACAAAAGTTGCGCACAATTTCAATTGATGTGTGGGCTAAGGAGAAAAAGTGATGTGTGTGTTATGGAGACAACCTTTCTGATGCCCACAGACATTTTTTATTCCCCTAAAAAAATAAGTGCAGGTTGTAAACAAGCCCAATGCAAAAATGGACAAAGAGTCATAGCTCCTCTTGGAGAGACTTTTATGAGAAATCTAATAAAATGAAAACTGAAATATGCAATTATCAAGGGCCTTTGTTTAGAGGACTCGAACTCAAAATTATTTCTACAAATAAAAAAGTCGAGAACAAATTTGGTAAATTGAACTCTGAATCTTTGTGTGCATAATTTACATTATAACAAGTCATGAGAAGTGAACCTAAATTGTCAGAAAAAGTGTATAATGCACACGGTTTTTGTAGGGGAAACATGCATACCTCTAGTTCAGGAACCAATGTTGCTTGGGCATAAACTTCGTCAGTCTCCTGGTCTGCCTGGTAAAGCAATAACACACCAAAAATTTTATATGGGTGCCCACAAAACCAAGAAAATAAAAAAAATCCACACATCTGTTGATGTTTATGTAACGATGGATAATTTAAGTAATGTTCACCCACATGGAGATTCACATTGAGTACACAACAGAAAATCTGAGGTATTTGATGGAGGTAGACACCTACTCCATGTAACCCAAAACTTCCCTTCCTTGGCAGAGATATGAGATGACCTGCACAGTACTCAAAATTAGATTTTGTTATATGAAAATGTCACAGCATCAGCATCTGATTCTCTCATAAGTTTGTTGCAAACAAAAGTTCGAAACTAGATATGAAAATCCACATTTGAGTTACTACACTCGGTTGTAGCATTTTTTCAAAGATTTCAATCTTCCACAGCTTTTCTTCAAGAAATATATACCATACATTTGAAGTCCCACTAAGTGGCCAACCACCCATAGGCAACATTGCTACAAGGTTTTACCGATTTAAAACATCCACAGCACACAAAACCCCACAACAAAAGCCCTTAAAACAACCGTAGATAGAATATTTGCCATGAAATTTTGTTACCCATCTAAAAATTTCAAACTTCCACTCTCTAAATTCATTTTTTCAAATCGAACAGTCTGTACACAGACCTGACTATCACCTAATCAATAGTTGCAAATTTTCAACCAAAACCCAAATCAAGAATCAAGAAAAGCAAAGCCCAGGTACAAACACAAACATCCACCAAAATAAAAACCAATTACTAATAATTAAGCACAGTACCCGAAGGCTTGTTGGACGTAGTATACTGGTAAGACATTTGTTATAAGGAGAAACAACAGAGTCACTTGTCATAAGCGTATTGGCATGTTGCTCTGCAGAGTCAAGCAACTCAGAAGAAGCATTATGTGAAGTGTCAAACACAATAGAACCACTACGCATAAGGTACGATTTAGTACAAACCATCTTGGGTGCACTTCTCCAGTCTTGATCCCTTGACGTCGTCTACAACAGCTCCATCTTTGACACTGAATGACAATGCTTCAACTAGTTATGACTCATTCCCAACACCCCATCCAAACAAATCACCGAGAAATCCATTCATCTATTTCACACTCATGGGGGTGTAACGCCCAGTGAAAGATCCAACCACCTTGGAGCCTCCAGGTCTCAGAATGGGAGCCCTCTAGATCTACCCACAAAACAATCAGACAGTAAAACTCAAATTGCCTCTTTTTGTCTCACGCATTCCCTCTATTCATAGGCTTTGATGGGTTTCCATACTTTAGTCAGGACACCCATACTTCTGTCAGGACACCCATACCAGGTGCAGAGGGATAGCATATGGCGTCAACGAAGTAAAAGTTGCAGAGCGACAACAAATAGCGTCAAGCCACCGGAATAGTCTTCCCACTGGAATAGTCTTTCTCGGCATCAGACAGTAGACTTTTCTGGTGGGAATTCCCACCTATAATAGCCTATCGGCTAATAACATAAATATACTCCCACAAAACAACTATCATATAATGCAAAAATGACCAAGATAAAAAATGCACAATACCACTAGACATAAGACGGGTTGACAAACTTGGGATGGGGTGACTTCCTTGTCATCTCTGTTTCAACTTCATGCCTATTGGGCTAATTTGATGCTCACCCTATCCTACCAAAGCAGGTGGAATCGAGACTTTGTTCCTACAATTCCTGCATACAACAAGGTTGTGTACAACATGTATATATATATAATCAAATACATCACATCGTGAGAAGGATTCACATCGTAGTAGGGCGCTTGCAAATGAGTAGTGCTACACTGTCCCCTCACCAAACCATAATAACAACTATAGCCTCAAGTATAAAATAACATTGTTAAACTATACTGATCACATCATATCATCATGAAATAATTACTAGTCTACTACATCACAATATACTACTACATCAAATTAAACATTCCCAAACCAATTGCAACCATAATGTCTTATCATAATATCCATGTCATCATATAAAGTAGCATAGTCATCAAGCAGTCTAAACTATCTAGTCAGTGAATCCAACCAACAAACAGTACTATCAAAGTCTCAAAGTGTCAAGGAAAACCACAAAAAACATCAAGTCCAAACAACAACACGAGGGGTATTACACCATTTCTGCATTATCAATACGATTGGCTTGCTAGCAATCATATTATCCAATCCATATGCTTATTTTGAATTAGTGCTTCTAAAATCAGCATATCCAAGTGTAAAATTACATGTGCTACAATCCTCAGAATTTTTCTACAACTCTTTTATCTTTAATAATTTACACTTTAATTATTCCAAATTCCTACTCAATTTACTTTCCATTATACCCAATTGTTTTTGGTAGCCCAGAAAATCTGTGTGCCAAAAAATTACTTGTTGCTACCGCAATAAAAGTGTAGACATGCAGGCTACAAATGATTAATGCCTACTTTGGTAGGTGTTTTGTTTCCTAAAGTAATATCTCTACATTGGGTGAAAAGTAGCGAACCACAGTAAAATATTATGATTAGAGAGATCAAACTGATAATTTAATTTGATTCATTATTGATGAGGTGGTATCTATAGGCCATGATTTATTTTTGGAAGTTTCTTATATACAATAAATGAAATGGCTTTTAGATGCAAATAATGTCAAGACTCAAAACTAAAAACAGTATAAGGAAAAATGTCATATTAAGCTATCAAAGTTGTAAAGTTCTAGTGTATTCATCAAATGTCCCATCCTCAATGTCCTCTACTACAAAGGATTGTCTAAAAGTGTGGTTTAAGAATAAACCAATTATGAGCTGCATTTGAACATGAAATAAGTTTACAACTTTATAGATCTAAAAAGTGTGATCTAAGAATAAACCACAGGAAGTCCATGAACTGACCCAAGGTTATTTGAGTGCATTGGATATAGATTTCCAAATGATGATAATGAATTTTAATGTCATTTATGTCAATATGGTAACTTGAAACTATCATAGCATGATTACCTGATTAGTCCTTCATTTCTATGATAGTTTTTTTTCTCCTATCTTCCTAGTGTTGCTTTTCTCTTCTGAGAAGAAATGTATGCATTAATTTTCACTGGAAACCCTTCCCAACTTTTTTTTAATTTCCTGCCCCCATCTATTAGGTGTAAGCCAGAGATATAAGCATCTTCAAAGGATACAAGACTTGGAAATTTTTGTTTTGCTAGATGTTTCCATTGCAACTGCCCCACTAAGAATGCATGCCAAATATGGAATCATTAACAAGGCATGTGGGGGGCCTATTAAGTTTATTTCTCCTTTCTTCTTCTTTCTTTTTTTGATTTATTTTTTATTTTTTATCAAATATAACAAATAACTTTGCACCCAAAAAATGCATTACATAAACAGACTACCTAGACTACTTAAGTATAATTTTTTTTTGAACAAAATGTTTGGAATCTCTAGGAAAATAATACTTAAAATGCACATATATATAGTTGATGAACATATTCTGCATTACTCTGAATTGTACTCTACTCCTCTATCATGGAATTCTATATAAACAATACGTAAAATTCAATTATATGTAGCTGATGAACATATTCTGCATAAATTGTACTTTGCTCCTCTGTCATGGAATTCTATATTCTTGAAAATCGAAGGCTAAATGTTGAATAAATCCATGGACTCATGGCATACTAAATTATTGGAAAAGTAGGGATAAATGTTAGAATAAATCCTGTTATGTTCCAGATTAGATTTTGAACTCTAAATTTTGCTCTGTTATTTCATCAAGGACCCATAGCACTCTAAATTCTTGGAAAAGAGCAAGTAAGACAAATAGGGAGTCTGGGTTTGAACAAAAAAATTTGAGAATGTATGAAATTTGAAGAAATGAGGATGTTATTCTTCAGAATCAACTACCTTTAAAGAAGAATTGAAATATTAAGGAAAAAATAGGGTATAGAGTTTGAATAAGAATTTTTTGTTAGAATATTTGAAAATTTCAATAAAATTGATTCAAAATTTTAAATATTACAAATATCTTTGCCACCAAATAAAAATATTGCATCTACAAAATGCCTAAGCACAAATCTAATTTGAACTAAGTGCCCAGTTATTCTGTAGATCTTTAAATTCTATTATGCTCCATTGTCATGAAAAACAATGGCAAAAAGTTTAATAAATTATGCTCCGTTCCAGGATAGATTTTAAACTCTAAATAATACTTTTTTCCTTGGTCATTCCATTTTAAATCCTTGCTAAATGAAAATTACGAGGATAATTTGATCCTCTGTTATCCTATCATTGCTATAGCCTTCCTCCCTACATCATACAATATAGGTGGGGGAGTTACAAATTTTGACAAGATCTGGGGTTTTTAATAATATTACCTATTTTCTTGTAGATGACCGATAGGTTGAAGAAAATGGCAGCTAGGGCATAATATTTTCTGTAGATCCTTAGCATTAAAAAACCAGTGATCACTTCTAGCCACACCGATTGTTATAAGTCTTCTCACCACACCAATTGTAAGCCTTCTACCAAAATAAATTGCATCCTAAGTGTGACATTGCGGCTATAGCAGCAGATGGGAGAGCCAACTCACAAAGCCATCAAAAAGGTGGGAAAACACATTAGTTTTATTTTAGGGAAAAAGGTGTGGCAAACAATTAATTATCTTTTAAGAGAAAAGGTTTTTTTCTATTTTCTTAATTTAAGACAATATAAAATAAAAAATATAACTTAAATATGTTCAATTTCTATTGTCTTAAATTAAGACAATATAAAAAAAAAAGATTTAAATATGTTTATATTTTGTCTTAAAAATTTATTGTCTCAAATGACCCCTCTATGTAGTAGTGTAAATTCCTACAACTTGGTCTAATGACTAAAGTATAAGTAGATATAAGGCATTACATCAAATACACTTTCGACCAAGTGTGACCCATTAAAGAATTCTTGGATCAATATGTAATTGAGAAATGTATGCCAACACAACAAAGGGGAATCGTGAATTATGAAAAAGCTTAGATTGTTGAGAAAAGGACGAGCAAGACCTTTGAATGAAAGTTTTGTACTTCATTCAAAATTGCTTTGATACCATCCCATTATTACTTATAACAAATATTATATCCACTTAATTTGTCATTCATTTTCTTAATTTAGAAAAAATAATCATATAAATACAAACAAATGATATTATATAAAAAATTACATTTCATTTGTGAGATTTCACTTATTATTATATTTTTTTAATTATAAAAAAAATAAAAAAATAATAGATTAGCAAACAAAAGATATTACTAAAACAAACAAGCGCTTTGTGTGAGCTGGAGTCCCTGCCTCTGCAAAGAAGAGCAAGGGATGCATAAGAGATTCTATTTATGTCCTTGTTAGCAAAGAAAATTGTTTATGCCATTAAGCTATTGAATAGAAGTAGTAGCTAAACAATATATATACAATGAATAAAGATATACAATACATACACATGAGCTTCCAAAAGAATTCATGGCATACAGTGTGAAAATATAGTATCCACCATTTGTCTGGAATGCACAAGAGATTTCTAAACCAATCAAAAAAATATGTAACTAAAATTAGCCCCAACAAAACTACTATGAAGAATAGAAAACACTTTGCATCACAAAGATGATCAGATAAGAAAACAGTGCAATTTAATCTCTTGGAAATTTTCACACAAATTGCAATCTGTAACAAGTGCAAGCATACCAAAAGAAGTCATAAACTGGAAAAAATCCATCCCATGCTCCATCCCAAAATAAGGCCAACACTAGCAAGGCTTAAACCAAGAGCTACTGCAAGAGCCGATGAACCATTCCTCTTTGGATTTGATTTATTTATCTTCTTGAATTGTCTGTACCCTAGTGATTTACCAAGCTTGAAAAGAATTACAAGCTAGACTACCTTGATCTTTTAACTGCAAGATTTTGAGTTGCCATCTGAGCTTTGAATTCTCAATTTGTAGTACTGTCGGCCATTTTTTATAGAAGTTTATATGTGAAGCTTCCCTGATAAGCAATGATAAAAGTTTTTCATTCTCCAAAATGACAAGTTTAGCTATTTTCTCCACCTCTCTAGCCCATGTTTGTGAATGTCACAGAGCTTCCAATATCTCTAACTTGGTGTTGTTAGTTTCTTTATATTTTGTGTTTACATCTGAGCAGGATGTCCTATCATTACATTTTCCCAACATTAATGATTAGATTGATCCATCAGAAATTTCAAACAAAATAAAACAATAAAAAGACTCAAGTCCTAAAACTTTGGGTAAATATAAATCCTTGCAAAAACTTTTTCTTTGCTAAATCATAACAAAATAAATTCTCAGATTAACTATATCTAGTAAGGATTTTGTATGACACATTTCAATTGTGTAGGCGCTCTCAAATGAGGGTTGTATGTGGTTCCATCAACGTTTGTGTGTTTGTATAGAACTCATTTGAAATATTCATAACATGTATCCAGAGAAGCAACAATTCAGACCAAATAGGAAAATATACGAGAGTAAAGTTAACAATGCTATGAGTATCCATTGTACTTTCAAGTGGGAACAATTTGAATTTTCAATAATTAATGGCAACTACTATGTAAACAGACATGGTTGGTGAAAGCAATGGGCCCACACCAACCACCTTGTTTAATAATATCTTTGTCCTCTCATGTTAGGACTGATGAATCTGAATGGATGACAACTTTCCCAAACCATAAATAGGGCATGAAAGAAGACAATCTATGTGCAAAAAAATAATCTCACCAGTTCTAAGGAAAAAGTCAATAATCCTAACTATAAAAATACTAGTTCTATTGCCTAGTCATTTTTAGGGGCAACACAATTAAATGGTTGATATGAAGCATCAAGACAGATTGGGATATTCAATTCTCAAAATTTAGAAATCATTTTCTCTCTAAATATACAAGAAAGTAAATGAATATCCTTAATAATTTGGAATCATTTTATTAAAATGAAATTATTGTGGTCATCATTATTATGAAATTGCTTCAGTGCTTTCACCTTATGGTTTAGGCTCCCTTTATAATAGGTTGGTTGAGTTCATAAAATAATTATATTCTATATCATCATATGAGAAATATTCATAAACTTTTCCATAGATCTTTCAATTTTCTATAAATGCACATCCATCAATAGAACAAAAGCATATCATGTTAAATAAGGGTATGTGTAGGATCATCATGGAAAAAATAGGCCCTTAAGTGGCAAAAAATTCAAAAAAATCAGAGTTAGGCAACTTGATGTAAAAATTTAAATAAGTTATCTATATTATTTCAAAAATATGTATGAATAGAATATATATAAAATTGAATGTAGTTTCTAAACTACTAGGTTTGTTTTAAAAAATCTATTTGGTGAAAATTTAAAATTTTAATGCAAGAGTACTTAAATTTTAGGAAAAAATAAGTAGGTGTCTATCTGACCACCCTAACCACAATAAAATGATAATATTTTTTTATAAGATTGTAGATATAAGTAGAGGAATCATGTCCCAATGTGATGCATATTTTTTTGTAATTTTTTTCCAAGTAAATAATTAATTACGAATTTTTTATTACAAATTTTAAAAATTATAAAAACTCTTATGTCTGACCACCTTAACTTGGTAAAAAATTCATGAAATTCAATTTTAATTTTTTTAATCCTATAGTATGCAAAGCATAGATTGTGATGCATGTTTTGGATTCAAAAAATGTGATACCGTTTGAAAGCTATAGATGTTTTACAACCAACCTATCAATTAGGACTTTAGTCATAATTCGAATAGAAAATGAATAATAATTACTTATTAAATTCAAAGTAAAGCATAATTTATATTGGTGGAAAGTTGAGAATTTCCTTTAAAAACCCTTTTCATTTCATCAATTTTGGGTTAAGAAAAAGTCGCCAGCCAGATACCCATCATATTGCCACTTTTTGGCCCACCATGATCCTACACATACCTATTACACAAAAAAAGCTATATGTATACCTTAATATTGAACAAAACTAGTCAAGAAAAATGTGGTTTCAAGGACATAGAACTTAGAAAGATGTTTAGTTGCATTGACTGGAGCTGATACAACTATTTGTACTCTTTCTTTAGATAAATTCTCACAACAAAGAAGACCAAGACCTTCAATAGAGCCTCCAAGCATCCAAATTTCCAATAGTGGACATGTCGAAGCCTACAATTCAGAAATTCAACAAATTAATCATTCATTCTTATAGATATAAAATAATGGTAGGATCTAATGCTTTCTCTATTAAAATGCATTCATGAAGCTCAATGGTCTTTTTCTCTTGATAAATACAAACCAATCACATACAAGTCCCTTTGTTTCATTGCCATAAGTTCATGAGACAAATTATATCACTTTCTCAAAAAATTGGAATAATAAAAACTCATGTGCTTCAAAATCTTTCAAGTATACCAGAAGAACCAAACGACAAAAAGAAACATAGCTGACAAACTTGCCAAAATGACAAAACTTGACTACATTAATATAAGATGACGTTACATATTTTACAAAGAAAAAATAATGATTAGTGGCCCAATATTAATGTGGTTAAAAATCTCAGACCTGACTGAATGCTACTCTGCTCTCAAAGGATACTTGGGTTAATTTTAACCCTATTTAGCTACAAATTCTCTAATTCTGAGCTAGAATGATTGAATCTAGAAGCTTCATTCAGGTCTATGGCTGATCCTTGAGTTAAATTGCAGTGAACTTGACCCATATGTACAAAATGCTCAGAGAACCAATAATAGAATTCTTGATTGGTATATCAGTTGTCCATGAATAGAGCTCCCAAATTGTGCTTACACCATACCAAAGATTTTTAGAACCCATGAACATCTTATTTCAAATCAAGCATAAGGAGGAAAGATTAGTTGGAGTCATAGCTCAATTTTCATTTGGCTTGTTGGTAGTGGACCTACAATTAGAAACAGGAATGGTAAGGACATAATTATGGTGAATTTTAAAACCAAATCAAACATTTGAAGAAAAATGGAAGTTACAATTCATATTCGTACCAAAACCAAAACATGTCCTTGGAAAATCTTATGAGCTTTAATCAAATCCAATGAATCAAGCTAAAGAATAGTTGCAAGAAGACTAATCCTAGTACTACTTGCATTCCCTATTCTAAGATCATAAATTTTATCAAGAAAGGTGTCCAATAGTCTGTCTTCAATCATTGAAATAAGACAATGAACAAACAATGCCTATAAATGGTACAGAAGAGAATGGTAGAGAATGGCTACACATTCCTTCAATTCAGATGAAAATGGACCAAATATATGCTCATAAAAGAAGAATAAAGTAATACTGTGGTAGGATTTGCAAAATACTATATAAATAATGTTCAAAAATAGATACTATGGCTATAAACTTGAAGAAAGTGTAATGGAAAGAAAAACCAGCATAAACACTATAATTTCCCTAAGATTAAGAAAAGAAAAGTTCCTCTATTATAAGTGTTATGAATTTGCAAAATAGCGTAAGATTTGAATGCCAAAAATTCTAAAGAAACAACCTTATCATAAAAAATATAGCTAGATAAATTTATGATTTCATTTTTTGACTTCTGCCCCAACCAAAGATGTATGCATATCAAGATTGGAATTTAAATTTAAGGAAAAGTACAAATCAACCAATATTACCTCAAATAATGCAGACAATGAATATACCACACTTCTGATGTTTGAATGGTTATCTTATTTAGATCTTCCTGTTGGTAAAAGGCATGGTGGAGCCATCTGTAATAGTTACTTCACAATTCAAATAAATTGCAAAGTTTCCATATTTTGTTTCCTTGGAATAAAGCATCGAAAGGACTAGGCTTGAAGAACACAGCTTCTGAAACAGACATACAAGCCTTGTGGTTGCAATTTCACTGACCCCAGAATCAAATTTTAATAATGATAAAATTATAATAGAACAACGCAACAATAAAATTGTATCATCAGGCCCTTTAGGGCATCGACAACAATTACCATCATTGCGACCAAACTTTTGACTTGAATAACTAAACTTGGAAAAAATCATTTTAACTTGGTTGAAGATCTCTTGTAAAAGTAGGTTGTATAGTAACCATATATCGTGTAACTTGACCTTTATATCAATTCCCATAATACAGACAGAGATTGAATGTTTATCCTCAAGACAATCATAATTATTCGATGTTACTAATGTTGAAGATGGTCACGCCCACAAAAGGATATGAAAATGACGGCAAAACCTATCCTAGGAATTGGACATTCCAGCAGGCGAGTAATATCTCTTCATGGTCCTTCATTTACTTGTCAAACCAGGGAAAGTATACTTTGAATGGAGTAGCACTATATGTGCACTAAGAACTAGTTTCAGTCACAACTTAACAAAAATAAATACTTGGAAAGAGATTCTACCTATGCTACAGGAAGGTAATGCAAAGTTCTCTTAACTCAACCATAATTTAACCAAAGCAAAAATCATAACAGCTACGACTGAGAAACAAACTATGAACTGGTCTTATGCTGCAGGAACAGACACAAGGATGGATTCCCGATGCTGCAGGAACAATATAAGACTGAGTTTGCATAGAAACTTCAAAGATGAAATCTAACTTACGATCAACAAAAAAGGAATAGCTAACTAACTAACTACAGATACTTACTAAGTGGCCCCCCTTAGCAAGCATCAACTAATTACGCAAGTACTGAACTCAGAACTTCATCAAACTTTATTCATAGACTCAGAATGGTATACATTGTTCTATTCATATGAAAACTAACAACAAACTCTGTCTCTTGTCATACAAATTCTACTTTTTATTATCATACTGAATCTTACATGATATCCTTTCTATCTCACTATGCTTGCTCACTCGTGCAGGAGGAACACTTTATTTAAATCAAGAAAACAACTAACTAACTAACCCTAATAGAGAAAGACATGGATGTGAAATGTATCCTGAAATTGAGGAACAGACTTCATAAATGAGTTTATTCGTTCAACCCAACCCAGAGAGAATCTAGCACTCCACTCTTTCCAGATTGACTGACATTTAAAATCCTTCCTAACAGTTTTGGTCAAAGAGTCTTCGCTAGAGCTTCCTTGAAGTCGTGTAGGAAATGGACTTTACTGCAAGGCTGAGATCGGCTGCGCTTGACTCAATCATACTTTCTTCAACAACCTGCGAAACAAAAGGTAATAGATGGGAAAGAAAAGGCACATGGCACATACACAATATCCATTCATTAATCACATATTTAAATCTATTTCATCATTCAAAAACTACATGTGTTATACCAGTCATTTAGGGAGTCAAACGAGGTAATAAATATGGACATGTCAACATGATAGGCTGTAGGAACATGAAAGTGTATTGCTACAAGATATCCCCCAATAAAAGGTTTCAAAAGAGTTTAAACAACCATGAACAACAAAAGTAAAGGTTTTAAAAGTACACCAAGATATCCAAATTATGAGCATATTTTGGGCTCATCATTTGCCCCCTACTTCACCCAATGCTGGTCTTCCATAATTAAACTTTCTGGTGGTCTCTCTAAAATCAGTGGTTGCGGAATGACACTGAAATGGAGTTCCAAATTTGTAATAAAAACCTCTAAAACTCTGCCACCTTTCATACCTACAAGCTTCTGTATCTTCATTAATATTGGTAGCTTGGTAAGGATAAAGGGCCCACATTAGCACAGGAGGTCTTAATGGCAACCACAATTCAAACCTCTTTTGAAGGCCCAATTGTATGTATCTACTTGATTGTTTGAGAGCTGCCGTAAAATTCAGGGGACTGTGAGGCTCAGACCTTCTTAACCCAACAGTTAATCTCTCCCACCTCTTCTCAATTCTGGAGTATGACAGCCTCCAAAATGAGTATGTTTGTTCCTGAAACTCATCATATACCTATTTTTTGAACTCTCAGGACGCAATGGAATAGGCTTATTCCTTTCGGCTTCTTCATATGCTTCCCATTGCCTGCCATAATTTGCTTCGTTTGCCACCCAAGACATAAGTGATCTCAAATGGATATCGCCAATGTACAGAAAGGGATTCCACTATGTTTCAAATGGAATTATAAAGCCATGTAAATAAAATTCACACAAAGAATTCCTTAGCCAATTAGGGGCTGCCGGGTATGCATCGTAGAATTCTTTAGCAATGTGAATAATAGGATCTAGATTTCTAGAAATTCTCATTAGCTGGAACCACAAGAATTGTTCCTTGAGGCACACAGCATAAACTCTGGGTGGTAGTTTGCATTCCATAATCTGACCAGTTACCTTCAGCATTTCATCCATTTTCTCCTTTAACTCTTGAATTTCCTATTTCTACCTTTCAACTTCCCTTTTTAGTTTCTTCTTTTCTTCCTCCCATAGACTTTGTTGCATTTTAGTATGGGCTAGGTGGCGGAAAGTCAAGGTTTGCAATGTAACCGGTCTCCATGTACCTTTGACATATTCCAAAAAATCAATTAAAAATATTTTTTTGTAGACAATAATGGCTTGACAAGTTGCAGGGGGAAATGTAACTTCATTGGCCACTTCCAATTGTTCAGTCTATTCCTCCTCTTGCTGCAGGATGAATTCTTGTTGCTGCAGTGGAGAAGACTGTGCTTCCTCTGAAATATGCATAGCAGCAGCAGCTGAGTCATCAAGACTTGGTAACCCCATTTCATTATGCTCAATTTCCCTTGTCCAATTTTTTCTTCTTCAGGAACAAATGAACTCTGTGCAGCACTCTCAGACACATTCTGAGAAACATCATATTCAGAATCTATAGATTCTTCTAAAATTATAATAACCTCAGGTTGAGGTGAAGCAGGGGAGGCTTTACATTATTTCCTTGTGGAAACTCTTCTTGGAAATGGTGCGGTTGTAGGAGGTGCTCTCGTAGCCTTCCTCTTTCTGAACTATCTAGAGGGTTCTACCTTATCATAGGATGATGGTGAATTGGTGATGGCAACAGGTGTTGCTAGAGGAGAAGAAAATTTCCTTTTCTGAGAATGAGGGTCAAATTCTAGGGTTTGTTCCGCCCCAGATGACTCTCCTGCCTTTGTTTTTCCCTTCTCTCTCCTATTGGCAAACCTAGTTTGTACCCGGGCAAAGGGCTCTAGTGTGAGAGCTACATGATTGGGTACTATAGGAGTAGATGACCCTTGCCCTATTTTTCTATTGGTAGATGCTATTTCTTCTCTTTTTCTCTGATGCCATGGGGTAACTACCCTAGGGGGTTTTGGAAGTTGCAGGCTCTTTGGGCAACAAATTGTTGCCATGAAAGAGATGATACATCTCTCAAAGAGCATGCAATCAATAGTTTTATAAGGCCATGGTGAGCAATAGAATTATCTTTCCCCTGTTGGGTTCCATGGGCACATTGTTCCAGAAGTTTTAATAAAAAGTTTGAAACATTTACAGCTAACCCATGCCTCATATGACTTAGCAATTTGAAATGGTAAGAATGCAGGTAAGAGAAATGACCTTCACATGTTAAATACATGATTATGAAAGCAGCGTATTCTGGATATGGAGGAGGCAACAACACTCGCTTGCATCCCTGCTTGGAGACTTCCAAGGGTCTGTCAGTGGGTATTGTAAATTCCACCCTTGTAGAGACAACATCTGAAGAAAAATTCTCTCCAATGACTGGAAGGCCAGTTACCTCTACAATTATTTCTTCAGTTACAGCAACTGTTAGACCCCATACAGTAGCATCTCCTTCGAAAAGGGTTCTTAAAAATTTTCCTGCAACCTCCTCATTGAAAGCATATAAACTTAAAAAGTAATTCAACCATCCACAGAGGCTGAATGCCTAGACTGTTTGAGGATTTTGCATTAATAACTCATGAGCTACAGGCTCATGCCTTACCAGTTGACCACCCATGTTCACTGTTTTTCCTTAGCTGAACTCAACTCTTTTCTAAAAATCCAAAAGTTTCCCTTTCTGTTCTGGTTCTTTTCTATCCCGCTGTCAATTTTCTCTTCTTTTCAAAAATGAACTTCTTGAACAAGCAATTTTAATTGTAATTTACAATATAAAACATGCAATGAAAAAGACATGCGATCATATTTGGAAAGTACCAGAAAAGAATAAAGAAAGATTATCTGAGTAGTTGTGGCAGCGGCGAAAAGACAGGTTTAAAAAGTGGATTATCCTACCCCCTACTTAGAGTATGCAATGTGTCCTCACATGTACTAAAGAATAGCCAGAGATTGGGTAATAATGATTGATATAGACATAGTAGTAAATGAATAAAATGAAATAATTGAAAGATGCGATAACAAAAGATATGGTGTACCTTTCAATAAATGCTTGTACGTGTTGAGAAAGATGATGGCTTCGGCATGAGGTGACAGGTGGTGAGGATGAATGAGGTGGATGGGTGACGTGGGCGAACGAGATGAATGGATGGAATGGATGGATGGAACAGAAGATAAAGAAGTGAGATGTGGCGACAAGTGGAAATGAACAAAAAGAGTTTCCTTAAAAAGAAAACCTTTATTATGAGCATGCATTTCAAAATTACGGTGAAGCTGTAGGAGAAAGGCTAAAGCTTTTGGCTGCAGGAAGAGTAGCGGCAGGATCCTGAATGAACTGCTGCATGAATTCTTCTTTTGAGACTGGTTTATGGTACAACCGGAGGCGATGTCCATTAACTAACAGCTTGAATCTAACAGGATCAATTGTAACAAGTTGAACTGAACCATTAGCAAATACATTCTCAATTTCATACGGGCCCAACCATCTGGTTTGCAATTTTCTTGGACTGTCCTTATATCGTGAGTCATAAAGAAGAGTGCAATCTCCTACTTTGAATTCCTTTTCCTTAATGTATGTATCATGCCACCTTATTCGTTGATTCTGTATTATCTAAGTGTGTTGTAGGGCATTCTTTCAGAGTTCATCCAGAGCATTGAGCTGCATGATTCTATCCTTTTGTGCATTTGTTAAATCTATGTCCATCTCTAATGTTGTTCTTAGAGTCTTGTGTTCAAATTCTATTGGCATCACAGTTGTTTTACCATACACCATTTCAAAAGGTGTATATCCTATAGCAGTCTTCCAGGTAGTACGGTAGGCCCATATAGCTTTTGGTAACCTTGTGGCCTAGTCCTTCCTATGAAAATCTATAGTTTTAGTCAAAATGGCCTCTATGTCCCTATTGGTGACCTCAACCTGGCCATTGGCCTGGGGATGATAAGGAGTTGATTTCCTATGCCATATATTGTATTCATTGACTAAAGCTATGATAAGTGTAGAAATAAATTGTGCTCCTTGATCTGTCACTATCTCCCTAGGGACACCAAACCTAGTAAATATTTCCTCATAGAGGAATTCAACCACTTTATTATCTCTAGCATGTTTCATAGGTTGAGCCTCTACCCATTTTGTGACATAATCTGTTCATACAAGGATGTAGGACTTACCATTGGAAGGTGGATCAATTGGTCCTACAAAATCCAGTCCCCATTTGTCGAAGGGTGTAACTACAACTTGTGGAAATAGAGGCATTTCATTAGATCGGGTTGGTCTTCCCATCCATTGGCATCTGTCACATCTCTTGGTATATTTGACTACATCACTATGCAAGGTTGGCCAATAGTAACCAGTATTTAAAATTTTCATTGTTATCCTTTTGGCAGCAAAATGTCCACCACAGGGCTCGTCATGGCTTGCATGCAGTATATCATGAGTGTCCTCCTCTGGTACACATCTCTCCATAACTTGAGCTAGCTCTGTATAAAACATGCAATTTGCAATCCAAGAAAAGTTAAAAATTTTCTCTACTAATAATCTCTTTTCCTTAGGGGAGAATTGAGGAGTTCTTCCTGTTGCAGATAATTTTCTATACCAGCATACCATGGATGAATAACCTTGATTGCAAATAGGTGCTCATCAGGAAAGGAGTCTTTAATAAGTGCAGATTCGTCTTGCCTTTGAATTCTAGAAAGGAAATCAGCAACTATGTTGGCTTTACCTGGCTTGTCCACAATTGTAATGTCAAATTCATGCATGAGCAATAACCATCTTGTCAGTCTCTCAGATATTGAGGCTTTGTTCATAAGATACTGGATTGCTGCATGATCAGTATGAACAAATATCTGATAACTGGTGATATAATACCTGAATTTATTGAGGACATAGATGATTGCCAACATTTCTTTTTCTGTAACAATGTAGTTGAATTCAGCCCCTTGCAAATTTTTGCTTATGTAGTAGAGTGCATGTTCTGTCAAACCATCCTTCTGCCCTAACACTGCTCCAATTGCATAATCTGATGCATCAGTATGAATATGAAATGGAAGTGACCAATCAGGTCCTTTCAGAATAGGTGCCTACGTAAGGGTGACTTTCAAGTCAAGAAATATTTTTTCACATTCCTCTATCCAAGAAAAATATGCATCTTTCTTCAGCAGACTATATAATGGGCCTACTATTTGGCTGAAGTCCTTGATGAATCTTCTATAGTAGCTAGCATAGCCTAGAAATCTTTGTACCTCTTTCTGCTTAGTAGGAGAGGGTAACTTAGAGATGACCTCAATCTTAGAAAGATCAACCTGAATTCCTGCAGTAGAAATATAGTGACCGAGCACTATTCCCTCCTGCGTCATCATGGAGCACTTTTGACTATTCAGCGATAGGTTGTGATCTTCACATCTCTGTAGTACTTTCTCCAATTTGGCTTGAGCTTCCTCAAATGTCGTACCATAATAGTAAAGTCATCTATGTATATTTCTATGCAATCATATGAGATGTCTGATAAGATACTTATGACTGCCCTCTGGAAAGTTGCAGGAGCATTACAGAGACCAAAAGGAAAAACTGAATAGGCAAAGGTTCCCCAAGGGCATGTAAAAGTAGTCTTTTCTTGATCCTCAGGAGCAATCTTGATTTGATTGTACCCACTGAAGCCATCCAAGAATGAGAAGTACTTTTTTCCAGCTAATTTATCCAGAACTTGATCAATGAATGGAAGAGGAAAGTAATCTTTCTTTATGGCCAAGTTGAGCTCTTTGTAATCTACACATACTCTCCATTTTCCTCCTTTCTTAGGAACAATGACCAATGGGGAGACCAACTAACTATCGGAGATTGGGTAGATAAAGCCAGCTCTTAACATTTTCTCCAATTCTTCTTTAACAATTTCTCTCAAGGTTGGATTAATTCTTCTTTGAGGCTACCTGATAGGTTTGAAGTCACTGTTAATATATATGCGATGTGTACAAATTTTTGGGTCTAAACCTTTCATATCCCCATAGTCTCATGCAAAAGCTCTGTGGTGGGCTTGTAGCATTAAAGCTAAAGCAATTTGTTGAGACAGAGGCAACTTACTATTAATATGCAGACAGCAGCCTGGAGATACTTCTATCTGTTTGGTGAGATCACTTATTGAGGTTGTTGATAAAGGTGGTGCCTGTATATCACATAATAGCAAATCATGATGGCTTTCAAGATTTAGTTGTTGTAGAAAACATTGTTGAGAACAACTATCCAAAAAATATGGGCTATTCAAACTAGAACTAAACTGCAAAATGTGTAGAAGTAGGTTATATTCACTCTAGAGCTGAGAAAATGGATCGGTTTGTAGCATCATTAACTGAGCTAATGAATTGACTTCTTCAGTTTCCTCTCCTAGATCTGGTCAAATTGGTTGAGACAAATCTAGCAGAGGTTGTGCAGGTGGGTATAAAGCCAATTTCTTTCTGGACTGACCATCAAAAATTGTCATGTCTCCTGAACGACATCCTATAAGGGCGTCAGTTGTAGCTAACCAGGGTCTGCCTAGGATAATAGGATATCCTCCTAAGGTTGCCTTAGTGGACAATATGGTGAAATCAGCTAGGTATTCCAAAGATTCAAGAGTGACAATGACATCTTCAATCACTCCATCAGGTGTAACCGTGGAACTATCAACAAGCTGCAGGACAGTCGGTGTAGACCGAATGCTTGGGATACTCAAACACTCCATAGTGTGCTTGGTCATCACATTAATGGTTGCACCAAGGTCAACCAAAACATTTCTTACTACTTGACCATTGATATTTATTTTTACTACAGGACTTCCAAGATCAGTATATTTTGGAATGACAACCTTCCCCAACATAATATCAACTAACTGTCCTAGAACATGGATAGTTTGGGTCCATCCTTTTTCTTTCTTCCTTGTTTCTTTAGACAAGCCTCTTTAATGGCTTTTCCATAGACTAGAACATCTTTAATAGCTTGAAAAAGAGGAATTTGAACTTGTACATTCTTCAACTACTCTAGAATATTAAAGGTAGGCTCTTCAATGGTCTTGGGTGTAGTCATTTGCAATCTTTGAGGAAAAGGTGGTGTAGCCTAGGGCTGCAAGATAGGTTCCTTAGAGGCAGTAGCTGGTACAGGTATATCTTATGCATGATCAGTAGGTTGTTCAGTGGCAGAGTCTGGAATCTCTATAATTACAGGTGGCTGTGGAGCAGGGAGAGTGGTTCCAGACCTGAGATGGATATCATTGATATTCAGGGCATAGGCTGGATACTGGTTGGCTTCTGCAGAATACATAGGTTGTTGTTGTTGCTGCTACTTATTATTAGGATTTTACAATGGTTGATTAGGCATAGGCATTTGTTTTGGAGGGCCAGTATTTGCTGTAGGTGTTGTAGGAGGAGGCATAAGGGCCAAAGGTTGTGGCTGTTGAGACTGCAGGAATCTAGGGGGTTGGTTCTGCCATTGCTAAGAGCCTCTCCATTGAGGGTTCTACTGCCAGTTACCTAGAGGTGGAGTACATTGTCCTTGTGGCTGCTGCCAACCTCCTTGAGGAGGTTGCCATTGAGGGCTCTGATAGTTAGGCTAGAATGGTTGAGGAGCATTCCAAGATGGAGATGGGCCATATGTAGGTTGCCATTGGTTATTATAATTAGAGTAAGGATTACCAAAAGTCAAAGGATCTTGAGGCATACCTTGTCTTGGAGCCCATGGTCTCCTTTGTGCAACAAAGAAGACTTGGTCATCATCACCTTCTATCATCTTAAAATTAGTAGTTAACTGTTTAGCCTCCATGTTGGCCACCATCTTGCATCTGTAGTCATGTTTCTTTTGTCTATAATGTGGACAAAACTCAGCTAGGCTTGCCTCCACTTCTGCATGTTTCTTGCGAGCTTGCATGGTATCCAACTATGTAGCCATGTTGTTTATGATGTCCTGCTTGAAATCAGACAGCAAATTTGTGATCTCCATCCAGGAAACTCCACTAGAAGAAGACTTTCCCACTATAGCTTGATGACCTCTAACTTTCTTCACATTTGCTCGAGAGTAATTGAGACATATCTGCTTGATATCATCCCAAGATGCTTGGGTTATATCGCCTCCTCCCATCAGGTCCAGGGCATCTATACAGGTATCACCGATTCCCCTTAGAAAAAGTAGTTTCTGAGATTCTTCATTGAGAGTATGGTTTGAATTCTTTTTCAGGGAAAACAGGAATCTTGAGATATAATCCTCCAGACTTCCATCCTCCTTCTGTTGAATTCTGAATATATCATCACCTTTACTACCACTCTTACAATATTCCTTGTATTTCTCAAGAAATTTTATTTGCATGACTGCCCAAATATCAACAACACCCCTTCCCAAACTCATGAACCATTTGAGAGCTCCCTCCTTCAAGGTAGCAGGAAACAATTTTAGTTTGTGAGCATCAGAAGTGTAGTCATAACTGCGACAAAGGATATCAAACTCAAACAGGAAATTTTCTGGGTCCTCTGTAACTAGGCCATAGAACTTGGGAAGTAATGAAGAAGGAATATTTTTAAGGTTATCAGTATCTTGCTGGGCAACAATGGGAAATTCAAAAGCAGGAGGTGGATTAGGTGGATTATGTGTCATATTTGCTTGTTGTAATATCAGAGCAAATGGATTTTCCTTAGGTTCTTCGTCAGCTGGGTCAAATGGAAATTCAACAAATAGGTTTCTAGGAAGGAACCTTCCCAGCGCGTCTCTTCTTCTATGCATGCAATAGAATGAATGGTGATTTGAAGGATTTTGAAAATTCTTGATTAACAAACTAAACTAATGCTAAAAATGACTTTTGATGGGTTCTTAGCTTGACACCATCCCCGACAACGGCGCCAAAAATGGTCGCGCCCACAAAAGGATATGAAAATCACGGCAAAACCTATCCTAGGAATTAGACATTTCACCAAGAGACTAATATCTCTTCATGGTCATTCATTTACTTGTCAAACCAAGGAACGTATACTTTGAATGGATTAGCACTATATGTGCACTAAGAACTAGTTTTAGTCACAACTTAACAGAAATAAATACTTGGAAAGAGATTCTACCTATGCTACAGGAAGGTAATGCAAAGTTCTCTTAACTCAACCATAATTTAACCAAAGCAGAAATCATAACAGCTACGACTGAGAAATAAACTATGAACTGGCATTATGCTGCAGGAACAGACACAAGGATGGATTCCTGATGCTGCAGGAACAATATAAGACTGAGTTTGCACAGAAACTTCAAAGATGAAATCTAACTTATGATCAACAGAAAAGGAATAGCTAACTAACTAACTACAGATACTTACTAAGTGGGCCCCCTTAGCAAGCATCAACTAATTACACAAGTACTGAACTCAGAACTTCATCAAACTTTATTCATAAACTCAGAATGGTATACATTGTTCTGTTCATATGAAAACTAACAACAAAATCTATCTCTTGTCATATAGATTCTGCTTTTTATTATCATACTGACTCTTACATGATATCCTTTCTATCTCACTATGCTTGCTCACTCGCACAGGAGGAACACTTTATTTAAATCAGGAAAACAACTAACTAACTAACCCTAACAGAGAAAGACGTGGATGTGAAATGTATCCTGAAATCGAGGAACATACTTCATAAATGAGTTTATCCATTCAACCCGACCCAAAGAGAATCTAGCACTCCACTCTTTCTAGATTGACTGACATTTAAAATCCTTCCCAATAGTTTCGGTCAAAGAGTCTTCACCAGAGCTTCCTCGAAGTTGTGCAGGAAATGGACTTTGCTGCAAGGCCGAGATCGGTTGTGCTTGACTCGATCATACTTTCTTCAACAACCTACAAAACACAAGGTAACAGATGCGAAAGAAAATATTGCTACAGGATATCCCCCAATAAAAGGTTTCAAAAGATTTTAAACAATCATGAACAACAAAATTAAAGGTTTTAAAAGTACACCAAGATATCCAAATTATGAGCATATTTTGGGCTCATTAGAAGACATGCATATTAACTAGCTGCATTGGAAAAACAACTTAAATGTTTCACAATAACTAAGTGTTGAAACCATGAAAAACATGAATGTAAATGGAACTATTTAGACAAGGAGCTGGCAAAGAAAACAATATCAGAGAACAAATAGAATCTCGATGATGGAATAAGCTAAAGATCGAAATACAACACTTGATATTTGTCCAAAAACTATGTAGGCATAAAAGTAGGGATATATTAAGATAGATTTAGAATGAGGAAGGTTGAAAGATATTCATCAGAAAAATATCAATTGCATTCCACACAACAAGCCAGGATGCAAAAATTTGTCTATTAGAGCTTTATTCTTAATTCTTGACTGGTTAAAAGCTAGTGGAAATTTTATCTACCAAAGCTAATTAAGAGTTTTAGAAGTTTTTAGATGCCAATTATCATGATTCTTAGAAACATGCTTAGATGTTGAAGATTTGGTTTGAGCTAGATAGGTAGTAGGGAAATGCAGTCTAAGATGTCAATGCCTTACACAATAAAACATGTCCTTGCTTCTTTCTACACTTCTTCTGCTTGGGCAGTTGAAGAACCACTTTGATTGCAACATCAAAAACAGTCGTCACATTCTAAAACAAAAAGGAAAAGTTCAAATTGTTTCTAGAAACTTTTGAAAAACTTAGAGAATGCCAAAAGTCTTGACCTAGATGCCTAATAAAAGTCAAAATCCAGGCAGTGTACAGTGGCAGTGACTAATCCCAAGACTTTAAGTGGTGTGGATGGTAAAAGGAAAAGAAAGATGTCTGATTGCACTAGGGAAAACAAGATTATAGACCAAAGCACACTAATAGTCAGCCAAAGATCCCAAGCTTTAAGAAAAATGTTGGGTAAAAATTGATAGTAAAAAAATTTCCAATAAATGTACTATTAATGACTCTAAGTCTATGTGCATTGGTGTAGTCAGGAGGAGCACCAGGACTTGCAGAACTAGGATCACATGTGGGGCTTACCTTTCGATACTTATCAGGCCATACTTAGAAGAACTAACAACCACAGTAATGATGTTCATCTGCATGAAGTTGTAAGCTACCACTACCACATCATGTCATAGGATCAAAATTATGTAATAGTAACTTTTCCCTACCCAATGTTGAAAGAGAACCTTTCCTGACAGTTGACTTTCCTATAAAGAAGAATTTCTTCGCAGTAATGTGGACCTTACTACTCGAGAAAAATGTGGTTTCAAGGACACATAACTCATAAAGATGTTTAATTGTGTTGACTGGAGTTGATACAGTTGTTTGTACTCTTTCTTCAGACAAATTCTCACAACGGAGAAGATGAACTTCAATAGAGCCTCCAAGCATCCAAATTTCTAGCAGTGGACATGTCGAAACCTACAATTCATAATTCAACAAATTTATCATTCATTCTTATAGATATAAAATAATGGTAGGATCTTATGCTTTCTCTATTAAAATGCCATGATGAAGCTCAATGGTATTTTTCTCTTGATAAATACAAGCCAATCACATACAGGTCCCTTCGTTTCATTGTCATAAGTTCATGAGACAAATTATAGCACTTACTCAAAAAACTGAAATAATAAAAACTCATGTGCTTCAAAATCTTAGAAGCATACCAGAAGAACCAAATGACAAAAAGTAACATAGTTGACATATTTTCCAAAATGACAAAACTTGACTACATTAATATAAGATGAAGTTACATATTTTACAAAGAACAAATAATGATTAGTGGCCCAATCTTAATGTGGTTAAATCTCAGACCTGACTAAATGTTGCTCTGCTCTCAAAGGCTACTTGGGTTAATTTTAACCCTATGTAGCTCCAAATGCTCTAATTATGAGCTAGAATTAGTGAATCTAGAAGCTTCATTCAGGTCTATGGCTGATCCTCAAGTTAAATTGCAGTGAACTTGAACCATATGTACAGAATGCTCAAAGCACCAATAATAGAATTCTTGATTGGTATATCATTTTTCCATGAATAGAGCTCCCAAATTGTGCTTACACCATTTCAAAGATTTTTAGAACTCTTGAACATCATATTTCAAATCAAGCATAAGGAGGCAAGATTAGTTGGAGTCATAGCTCAATTTTCATTTGGCTTCTTGGTATAATGGTAGGATCAAATGCTTTCTCTGTTAAAATTCCATGATGAAGCTCAATGGTCTTTTTCTCTTGATAAATACAAACCAGTCACATACATGTCCCTTCGTTTCATTGTCATAAGTTCATGAGACAAATTATATCACTTTCTCAAAAAAATAGAATAATAAAAACTCATGTTCTTCAAATATTAGAAGCATACCAGAAGAACCAAACGACATAAAGTAACATAGAGCTAACATATTTTCGAAAATGACAAAACTTGACTACATTAATATAAGATGAAGTTACATATTTTACAAAGAACAAATAATGATTAATGGCCCAATCTTAATGTGGTTAAATCTCAGACCTGATTGAATGTTGGTCTACTCTCAAAGGCTACTTGGGTTAATTTTAACCCTATGTAGCTCTAAATGCTCTAATTTTGAGCTGGAATGATTGAATCTAGAAGCTTCATTCAGGTCTATGGCTGATCCTCGAGTTAAATTGCAGTGAACTTGACCCATATGTACAAAATGCTCAGAGAACCAATAATAGAATTCTTGATTGGTATATCAGTTGTCCATGAATAGAGCTCCCAAATTGTGCTTACACCATACCAAAGATTTTTAGAACCCATGAACATCTTATTTCAAATCAAGCATAAGGAGGAAAGATTAGTTGGAGTCATAGCTCAATTTTCATTTGGCTTGTTGGTAGTGGACCTACAATTAGAAACAGGAATGGTAAGGACATAATTATGGTGAATTTTAAAACCAAATCAAACATTTGAAGAAAAATGGAAGTTTGAATTCATATTCGTACCAAAACCAAAACATGTCCTTGGAAAATTTTTGGAGCTTTAATCAAATCCAATGAATCAAGCAAAAGAATAGTTGTAGGAAGACTAATCCTGGTACTAAGTATTGAATTCCCTATACTAAGATCAAATATTTTATCAAGAAAGGTGTCCAATAGTCTATCTTCAAACATTTAAAGAAGACAATGAACAAACAAAGCCTCTAAATGATATAGAAGAGAATGGTAGAGAATGGCTGCACATTCCTTCAATTCAGATGAAAAAGGACCAAAAATATGTTCATAAAAGAAGAATAAAGTAATACTATGGTAGAATTTGCAAAATACTATATAATTAATGTTCAAAAATAGATACTATGGCTATAAACTTGAAGAAAGTGTAATGGAAAGAAAAACCAACATAAGCACTATAATTGCCCTAATATTAAGAAAATAAAAGTTCCTCTATTATAAGTGTTATGAATTTGCAAAATAGCGTAAGATTTGAATGCCAAAAATTATGAAGAAACAACCTTATCATAAAAAATATAGCTAGTTAAATTTATGATTTCAGTTTTTGACTTCTACCCCAAGCAAAGATGTATGCATATCAAGACTAAAATTTAAATTTAAGGAAAAGTACAAAACAACCAATATTGCCTCAAGTAATGCAGACAATGAATATCCCACACTTCTGATGTTTGAATGGTTATCTGATTTAGATCTGCCTATGGGTAAAAGGCATGGTGGAGCCATCTGTAATAGTGATTTACAATTCAAATAAATTGCAAAGTTTCCAAATTGTGTTTCCTTGGAATCAAGCATCGAAAGGACTAGGCTTGAAGAACATAGCTTCTGAAACATACATACAAGCCTTGTGGTTGCAATTTCACTGACCCCATAATCAAATTTTAATAATGATAAAATTCTAATAGAACAACGCAATGATAGAATTGTATCATCAATCCCTTTAGGCCATCGACAACAATTACCATCATTGCTACCAAACTTCTGACTTGAATAACTAACCCTGGAAAAAATCATTTTGACTTGGTTAAAGAGCTCTTGTAAAAGTAGGTTGTATACTAACTATATATCCTATAACTTGACCTTTATATCAATGCCCATAATACAGACAGAGATTGAATGTTTATCCTCAGGACAATCACAATTATTTGATGTTACTAATGCTGAAGACACGCATATTAACTAGCTACATGGAAAAAACAACTTAAATGTTTCATCATAACTGAATGTTGAAACCATGAAAAACATGAATGTAAATGGAACTATTTAGACAAGCAGCTAGCAAAGAAAACAATATCAGAGAAAAAATAGAATCTCGATGATGGGATAAGCTAAAGATTAGAACATAACACTTGATATTTTTCCAAAAACTGTGTAGGCATAAAAGTAGGGATATATTAAGAGAGACTCAGAATGAGGAAGAATGAAAGATATTGATTAGAAAAATATCAATTGCATTCCACACAACAAGCCAGGATACAAAAATCTGTTTATTGAAGCTTTATCCTTAATTCTTGACTGGTAAAAAGCTAGTGGAAATTTTATCTACCAAAGCTAAATAAGAGTTTCAGAAGTTTTTAAATGCCAATTATCACGATTCTTAGAAACATGCTTATATGTTGAAGATTTGGTTTGAGCTAGACAGGAAGTAGGGAAATGAAGTCCAAGATATCAATCCTTTACAGAATAAAACATGTCCTTGCTTCTTTCTACACTTCTTCTGCTTGGGTGGTTGAAGAACCACTTTGATTGTAGCATCAAAAAGAGTCGTCACATTCTGAAACAAAAAGGCATAGTTCAAATTGTTTCTAGAAACTTCTGAAGAACTTAGAGAATTCCAAAAGTCTTGACCTAGATGCGTACAAAAAATCAAAATCCAGGCAGTGTACAGTGGTAGTGACTAATCCCAAGACTTTAAGTGGTGTGGATGGTAAAAAGCAAAGATATATGTTCGATTGCACTAGGGAAAACAAGATTACAGACCAGAGCACACTGACAGTCAGCCAAAGATCCCAAGCTTTAAAAAAAATGTTGGGTAAAAATTGATAGTAAAAAAAATTCCAATAAATGTACTATTAATGGCTCTAAGTCTATGTACATCGGTGCAGTCAGGAGGAGCACCAGAACTTACAGAATTAGCATCACATGGGGGGCTCAGCTTTTGATACTTATCAGGCCATACTTAGAAGAATGTAAAATCAAAACCTCTACTAACAACCAAAGTAATGATGTTCATCTACATGAAGTTGGAAGCTACCACTACCACATCATGTCAAAGGATCAAAATTATGTAATAGTAACTTGGCCCTTCACAATGTTGAAAGAGAACCTTGCCTAATAGTTGACTTTCCTATAAAGAAGAATTGCTAAGTAGTAATGTGGACCTTCACCAATTAAATTGAACTGGAAGTTCAACTTTCCATACATGTGAAGAATGCTATAGAAGAGAAAAAGAAAAAATCACAGGCTTATTTCTATATGTCAAAACTCCGATGACATTAAGTTTCTATGCAATATCCAATTCTCATACTCTGAATCATTTCTATAAATTGAAATACCTATAAAATTCCTTTCTATCAACATACCTATTGTGTTTTAGAGTTGCATTCAATATACGTAGCATCCGTAATCTGCTTCAAATCTTCATCCTGATAAGACAAAAAACCAATTAGAAGTTGCAAGTGCATTTAAATCTAGAAATACATGGTTATATGGTGAAGCTTGGCTCCAATTAGAAAATGATAAATTTAAGTAGTTTCACAAAAGAATCAAAGATCAAAACATATTAGAATGTATCACATTTGACCTGATAGTCCCATGGATAACCTATGCAAAAAATAATCAAGAGGCTCTTGATCTCCTAAAAGTGTCAAAAGCCATAAGAGTTCAAAGGCCTATAAGAAGTTTATCCCTAAACAAGTTGGACTCACTATAGTAATACCCAAGATCATCACATTAATCCATTAAAGAATTTTCACTCAAAAAAAAGAATAGAACATAATAATCAAGATACTAAAGCATAGGTTTGATAACAAGTTTTAACATGTAAAACATAAAAGTGCTAACAACTACCCAATTTGTGAAATTTCATTTATATCATAGAACAGGAAACTGGGGCCACAATACTATGAGAAGCTTACTTTTGGATGGTTTGATTAGGCGTTGCTGCTCAAAACAAAAATTTAAATTTCTTAAGAGCAATTCTCTGGTACTTAATGGTCATCTTAATACATTAAAAAATCATATGAGGCATTTTTATGCACTTATATAATCTTAGAAGCAAGAAGCCACCTGAGCCATCGATATAGGGGTTGCTCTAGGATGATGGGCAAAAAATTGTTTGTCTTCTCATAAATCTGTAATTGTTCAAAACACAAGTTCTTTAAGATAAAAAGAGGAAAACAAATAGCAATGAAAAAGAAAAGAGTCCGAGTCAAGATAGAAAACAGGGAAGCATAAGCCCATCCCACCTAATTTAGTCCCCACCAACATGATACACACAGACGGTGCATAGTGTCTCAATTCGAGAATCCACTACTATGAGAACAACTTTGTCAATATTGATAAAATAAAAAATACAGGCCAGAAATAGACATATTTATTAAAAAAAAAAATGTAAATACAAAAGAATCTGCATCTGCAAACACATATAACAAAAGGCCTTTAGTGCAATACCTTTTTGGAAATGTTTTCGTAACTGGCTTTGCTGATCAAGGAGAAATCCAATAGGAAGACATCTGCACCTCTGCAATTTAAAGGCCTTAGCCTATTGTAATCCTCTTGCCCTGTACCAATTGATAAGCATGAGCTCAAGCTTGGTTGTTGGAAAAATTCTCCAACTTAGACCTAGAATTGAGTAGGAGATTCCTCACAGAGCTACTCATGGTAAAAACCCAAGAGTATCATCTTCACATACAACCTTGAGTAGGTTTAATTAAATACTTCGATATTTTCATAGGTATACACAATATATCATGTCTCCATACAATTGTGTATAGTTTTTCGATTCCAACTTTTCGAGTCTCTTTGAAGAACCCTCTATAGGGAAATATAAGATCAAAGATGTATAGATGTAAAATCTGCAATTCTAGCTAGCATACTTGCTCTTTCTTGTTCTTTACTTAGAGCCTTTTCTCGGAAGGAGACTGCAATTTCTGGGATGGAGGTTGAGCCTGGGATGAAGAATTTTGCTTTTGGGGTGATTTTGCAATTCCTTTTCCTGTTATTTTTGCTTTCTTCAATTCTTGTACTTCTTGCATGGCCTTAATTTTTGCTAGCTCTTTTTCCACTCTTTTTGTAGCATGTTCTTCCCTTACCTTGGCTTCTCTTTTCTCTCTGTACTCATCATAGAATTTCCCTCTAAGCTTGGCTTCTTGCCCGGGAATGTCAAGTCCTACTTTGTTGCTGCTCCATGAGTTGTTGAGTGCCTCTCTCACAAAAATCTACATCTGTATGCTTCATGCATGGAAATGGGTGCACAAGCTGTGGTCGATGGTTATCCATTCAATTCAATTCAATGTTGTATCGATTCCTCACCATCCCCCTCTCTCTTTGCAAAGCTCTTAACACATGCCATTTCCTTGTTTTGAAGCTTCCATGCGAGCCTAATCACAACCACATGCCCGAAAACATCAGTATTCCCTGCCACGTCCAAAAACTATTAGCTCCACGTGCCCTACATGCAAAATCAAGAATGAACCTTAGCAGTAATTGTTAGTTGTTCCCTCACCTTGCGCATTAAACGATAGAAAATTTGGGAGGTAAAAAATTTTAGACATTATGGGAAATATTTTCTCACCTCATCGCTCATTGGCTGGAAGAACATTTTTCCAAATTTTAATCAAGAAAATCATGAAATGCCTGGCAAAAATGGAGCGGCCAATCAGGAAAAATAGAAAACTGTCGAATAATAAATAAAGAAATTTCTTTGAACCATAGCTTAAAACAGTGTCTGATGCTGACCCGACTCCCGAGACCTGCATTAATAGGGAAAATAGGTGTAGCGAAAACATTGGTCTCCACCTATAGATAGGCAAGGACTAATAATGATCCTTTCACAATCATAAATAGCAACGGTTGAAATATTCTTGAAATCAGCTTAAATATTTATATTCAAAATAAGACTTTAAATGCCTTAAAGTCAAGTACTAAGTTTTAAAAAAATATGTATATTATTCTAGATTTATTAATAAAAAGCCCTTATCTTGGGCATAGTCTTGTTTGAAGTCTTTTCGTGTGGACATGGCTACGCATGAATTTTGTCCTTAAAGTACAAAATAAACATAAGAATCAAATACCAATCCAACTACGATACGAAACCTTGCGGTTTTTCTTAATGCGTGATAACATATTAACGACTTCTGTTCAAACACACAACATTGAATTGACTCCATATTGTTGTACATATACCTTCTTTTTCTTACGCTCAGAGCAGTGGATTCAACTACATTCATGGCAGAAAAAGCAGAGGAAGCCGTTGTCACAGTGACGAGAACGTCTGTGATAAGACCGGCCATCCGAACCCCCACAGAGACTATGTTCCTCTCCAACCTTGATCTTTGTTGGTTACCCGTCAACAACGTTCAACGGCTTTTCTTCTATTCACAGTGTCCTTTGAACGAACACTCTTCAATAATACAAGCCATGAAGAAAAGCCTCTCCTCTGTTTTAGTGTATTTCTATCCACTGGCTGGTCGGTTGAAGAAAGGAGAATCTGGCAGAGCGGAGGTTGATTGCAACGAAGAAGGCGTGGAGTTTAGGGAGGCGTCAATTGACATACCCTTCCAAGATCTGGAAATAGATGGGTTTCGGCGTAAGCCCTTCTTCCCAAAGCTTGTCCACGACGTCAATCTTCTTGCGGTTGAGAATCACACTGGACCTCTTCTGTTAATACAGGTATTTAAACAATCTTTTACATTAAAGATCACAGATTTTCGCAATTCATGTGCATTCATGTACATGTTAAAATTATTTTTGGATTTCAGTGGATGATAGGTTTTTCATCAACATTTTAGATCATATTCATTAATTTATCAGGATGAGAACAACCTATTATCTTATCATATTCATTAATTTATCAGGATGAGAACAACGTATTATCTTAAAGATCACAGATTTTCTCAGTTTATATAATTGTTTAAAATTGCATTTGGATTAGATTGGATGATTGCTTTTCAACATTTCAGATCATCTTCCATGATCCATCAGCACAATGATAGAGCACTTTTTGAGTCAAAAGATAGCATAGTAACAAATTATGATAGCTTAAAAGGAAAGGGGCGAGATCCTGGTCTGCTACTATTTTATCTTTTGTTTCAAAAACCATTCAAATTTTCTGATTTTGAATCATGGAATGTGATAAGAAATATCATCATGATAATGAACCACAGAATGCGATTAGAAACTTTCATAAAAAATCTCACACAATCTAATCCAAAAATAGTTTTAAACAGCTTCTGAAACCCTTATGATTTTTTTTTCTCTTAAATAACGTTGGGTGTTTTAGGTTACAGCTTTTCAGGGAGGCGGTATATGCATCGGAACCACCTTGCATCACGTTATAGCAGATGGGAATTCGTATTGGCATTTCATGACATCGTGGGCAGAGTGTAGCAGAGGCCTCCCTCTCGCCAAATTTCCTCAGCAAGCCAGAACAGTTTTCAAACGAGATAACCAGAGTCCCTCAATTTCTTACAAAGCCCATGAGATAATAAGCAATGGGATTTCAGGGGCCAAAATTTTCAAGTTTGTGTCTTACAATACATGTGGCAGCGGGAACGTGGAAAAGCCCATCGAGGCTCTCCGCAAATGAGTGGAGCCCAAAAGGAAAACCGAAGTGATCTACTCAACATTTTGCTTTACAGAAGACATAGTACAAGAATTGAAACAACGAAGCGGGGCTTCGAGTTCTTTTGTTGCAGTGGCTGCACAATTTTGGAGATGTGCAACGAGAGCTCGCGAGGTGCCCGCGGAAGAAGTCGTTTGTTTCGTATTGCTGGGTGGTTGCAGGGGTCGCTTTAAGCCGCCTCTGCCACCAACTTATTTTGGAAATTGCTTATCCCTTGGTTTGGCGCAGACAAAAGCCAACATACTGATCGATTCCGATATCTCCTTTGCTGCGGATGTTATCCAGCAACTGATCAATTCCTGCACTTCGGAAGCTCAGATTAATTATCTAATCGATTGGGCAGAATCTCCTGACAGAGATTTTGTAACCTTACTTACAGAAGCGGGGTGGCAATACGGAATTAACATTTCCATTGTACGATATGGATTATGGATGGGGGAAGCCTTCGGGTGTCCAGATTGCCACAATGAACGAAATTGGAATCATGTTTTAGTCATGCGCAAAGGATGGAGGGAAAAGCATTGTCGTCTCCACTTGCCTTCCTCAACACCAGACGGAAATCTTACATCGCCTTCTCTCCGTTTCAGTAGAATGACTTCCTTCTTACAGGGTGCACATTTCTTGGGCGAAAATCGGGTTACAAGGTTTGGACAAGATATGTTGTCTACGTTGTTGTACTGTGTGCTCTGATTTCCTGGCTATAAACAAGAAATTGAGGAATAAAGTAAAACATTGACCTTGCTGGTTTTATATCTCATCAGCGAATGTTTGTTTTATTTGTATTGATTAAAAATATAATTAGCAATTACACTTAGTTGTGCAATGGGTACGCCGAAGAGGTAAGTTTTGTTGACCTTATTTTGCATGTAATTATTATTTTTATATGTTTGCAATTAATATTATAAGGAAAGAAAGAATGCATGAAATATGTAGGGTAAAGAAAACAATTATGTAGAAATTGTATTATTCAAATAAGAGTGGAAACATTAATTGTTTTGAGAAAATAAATAAAGAAGGGAATAGCAAAACACATATTAAACATGTATGAAATATAAAACATGTTTAAATTGCACTAGACAATAATTTTTTGTCTTGTGACAAAAGCAATTATAGTACCCTTACATTAACATTAGAAAAGCAGGTAACAATAGTAGAATCCTTTCTTGGCCTATAAACTACAAATAAAGAGGAATACATTAGGATATATTTGATTGTGCAAATAATAAAAATTAAACACATTATTTGGAATGAGTGATTGAAAAAATAGTTCAATGAAAATAGCTTTTTTTCAATTTATCAAACTTTAAATATATATGTAAAATTAAGGAATCAAATAAAATTGAAAAAGTAAGATAAGGAGGAAAAGTATGTTAAATGTAAATTCAGTTCAATGGTTTGTTTGATAATGCTAAAAAAATAGGAATAAAAATAACACAAATAAATTGAAGAAATACCTTTTATTGTAAAGAGTACAACCCTCCTAAAATCTCTAAACTTCATCCCTTCTAGGAAAATCAACTAAGTTTAATGAATAGTGCCTCCACCATTAGTTGTAGCACCTAAGAAATGTGGGTTTTAATTTGATTTGAAGAGGGTAATTTACAAATTTATTCTGAAAATTTGGTACAAAACACCCTTCGAGGATTCAAATCCAAAAAAACCAAATCTAAAGAAAAATCACAATCTACATAAAAAAAAGTTACTTTGAAACTTGCTTTTGTAACATTAAAAAGTTCAATGAGGTCAATGGTGAAATGGTAGCCCAACAACAATACTTGCTCTGATATTTCACCTTCCATTGGTTTTAATTTAATGAAATTGGAATTCAAAGATGTGATATTTCTACAGTTTTTTATTAGAAAATTTGATTTTTTTTGGAATAAATTATGTTTTTTAAATATCATTGGTTTTACTCAAAATATTGATGCTTAAAATATATTATACTGTTTTTAGATTAAATTGAGAATTTTCTAAACATCAATGTTTCAAATAAAGTATTGATACTCAAAAGTACACAAATATTGAATGCTTAAGAACACATTTTAATCAGATCCTACACATCATGCCTTCCTTTCAAATCTTGTTTTGGATTAAATTTTTGCATCAATGTTTCAGATCACACTTTGTGATCCGTCATCAGGATGGTAGAGAGCAAGGAGAGAAAAAAAAGATTGATTGTAGACTTAGATCAGTTTAAAAAGAGGAAGGAGGGGGAAGGGAAGGGTACAAGGACCAAGGTAAAGAAAAGTACCAATCACACCAAAAAAAAGAAAAGAAAACAAGCAAAAAAGACACAAAGAACAACAATAACACTATGACTAAAACTAGAAGTGTAACTATAAAAATAAAAACAAAACTCACAATAAATATATTTCTATAAATCAATATATATATAACTATAAATATGATATTAGAAGACAATACAAATATGAATATAAAAATGAAAATAGCACTCAATAAAGTTATAAATATAAAAGATTAAAAGACTAGATAAATATAAAAAAGAAACTACAACTTTAAAAATAAAACAAAAAAGAAAGAATATATAAATAACTAAATATAAACAAGAAAGCAAGAAAATCTATAAACATATCGGAGAATACATAAAAAATAAGACTCAAAATATTAAGGGATATATAAACTATGAGTGAAAACAAAAGGCATGATATGAAATAAATAGACATTTTAAAAGAAGAAAGAAGAAACAGTAAGATTAAGATAAAGAAGAAAGAAGCAAAAATAAATATGAAATGGAAAAGAAAGATAAAGGCAAAAGAACGCAAAGGATAAATACTAATAAGAAACAAAAGGTTAATACAAAAGAAATAACACAAAACACAATTAAAATTTTGAAAAGAGTATATATAAATATATAGAAGAAAAATAACTAAAATATAAAAACAAATATAATAAGAAACAAATATATTGAAAAAAATATATATATATCTAAATAAATAAAACAGGAATAAGTTTCCGTATCATTAATGGAAGAATCTTGTTAATAACTAGTAGGTTGTAGTCGATTGGAAATCTGAGAAGTTTGTGGGATGTGAGTTCCTGCATAAACATCCAACCTATGATTTTAACTACAATTATCCAAACCACCAGATACCATATCCCAATGCTGGGAATGACTCCGTCTGGCTATCTCGAGTGTTGGGAAGGAATCCATCTGGCTCTCTCCAGGCTCCTCCAATCACGCAGCAGAAGCCTGATATAGACCCCCAACTACAATTATTGATTGGCCCCAATGGATTACATTTGCTCAATATATGGAATATGGGAATTTCGGAACTGTAATCACACATCCTCCATAATTGTCTCCAATTTTTAGTGCCACTGGTTTTCACCCACCTGTGAGGCAACTGAAATAAAGATCTTGGACAACACACAAAATTTGAGCACATGTTTTTGTTTCACCACCACCCAAATCTTCAATAGTACTGAACAGGCAGCAACCAAACTTCCTAGCTAGTGACCAATCTAATCCAGAGAAATCCAGCTGAGTATAGCCAATTCTTGGAAAGGAAACAAGATTCCATGAGTATAAGCGGTGTCCTATAGTTATTGAATGGATCAGAGTCTGGACATTGTCAAGCGAGGCCATATTTCTCCAGAAGAAGAGGATCTCATCATAAGGCTTCATAATCTACTGGGAGACCAGTAAAGCAATTGGATCCTAATCCTTGAGATCCTATCATATTAACACGATTTCTTTGACAGTTAGGAAAGCTTGTTCTTGGTCTCTTTGATTTTGTGGGTAACATGAAACTTTTTGTATTGTTGCAGATGGTCGTTGATTGCAGGGCGAGTGCAAGGTAGGACAGATAATATTGTAAAGAACTCCTTGGATACCCGTTTGAGCAAAAATATAAACCCTTTTCACGCGGTAAGGCCGTGACGCTGATTATTCAGTGCCAGCCATTAATCTGTGGGGATCATCAGAAAGGTGAACCTAAACCCATGAACAATGCCCTTTATTTATCACACGTGTAAGTCGAGCACTAAAAATCAGACAAGGTGCTGCTAGAAGTAATGAATATATCTGCTTTTAAATTTAAGGCTTTGTTGATAACTATCAAATCTAATACGCCGTACAACTATCATAGACGACAGAAAACTACTATACAGAGTAGACGGACAGGATTACCACGATCGTCTTGCATTGCTTGGAAGACAATCTAAACCGTCAATGGGCAAAAGAGCTTCGATCAATCTTGTAGAGGGAACAACTTCGACCTAATTATTTGATATTTAAAAATAATGCAGCAAAAATATTAACAATCGAATAAGCAATATCAGTAAATTAAAATAATTTATTACTTTATGAAAATATTAAATTAATTAAAAAAATGAAAGAAAAAAAATAAATATAAATATATTTATATTAAATCATAAGATTATGTTATATGAAAAATCATTTTTTTTTTTGAATTATGGATCAAATTAAAAAACTTTTGGACTTTTCTAAATTGATGTTGCACATGAGGTATATACATTTCCTTGACGCTGACCTAATTGCGATTGTTTTAGGTTGCAGGGAGTATAAATGCAAGGAGAATTGTTATGTGGATTGAAAGCAGAGCATGTGATGCGAAATTCACTAAGTGTGTTGATTTGAGTGTGAGCCTTAATGCTTATGACTTCCTAATCTAGTGAGCAGGAGGTGTCCACATTTCTGTCAGTTTGATAAGTTATTTGTGCTTTAGTAGAACTATACTTTCAGCTGATGAGAAATGCACTGCTACTTCTTTATTTTTTTGAGATAGTGAGTCCTTTGGAAATGAGCCACCAATAGTGAGCCTTTCTTTATCTTTCTAGGCAGTGAGCCCTTGGTAGTGAGCCTTATTGTGTTTGGTGTTGCAATTCATATGTTAGTGAGTTAATCATCACCATAGTTTTCCCCTTCTTGGGGTTTCCATGTAAATCTAGTGTTCTTATGTGTTTGATGTGTTTGCATTATTGTTTTACATGTTTACATTATGTTAATGCTTGTTAAGGGTTTATGAACTAATGTAGATCTCAATGTTAATGAGAGTTTCTGATGTTTTAAAAGTATACAAAAAATTCACCACCCCCCCACCCCCACCCCCACTTCCTTTCAGTTATCCTGTGCATCTAACAAGTTAGGATTAGCTACTTGTCACTTACAAAACATTGGAATTTATCTCATCAAGGGTATGTGATTAACTTGCAGCCTAAAAGGTGAGTCAATCAACCTTCAAATTATTTTTGAGATGAAAACAAACAAGCTAAGAACTAACAACTAAAATTGAAGACCAAAAACGAATGAATGACTAAAGTATAAGGAAAGATAAGGTATTACACTAAGTGAACTTTTCAACAAATGGGGTCCATTCAGGTTTCAAATCAAAACTAATAATGAGAATCATGATTTATTAAAAATTAGATTTTTGAGGCAAGCACCAAAACACCTTAGAATCAAAAAAAAATTCCTTCATTCATAGGTCCCTTTGATGGTATTCCATTATTGCTTATAGAGATTTTAGAGATTTTTTAAGTGGTGATTAGACCATCATAATGAAGCCACTATGACATAAAATTCTATAAGATTATGGGACTTAAGGCAAGCTTTCTAAAAATTATAAATTGTAATATAATTTAATTAATCATGTTATTTTATTTTCAATTGTTTAGTGAACATAGGTTATCTTCTAGCCGGGAAAAGCTTGTCGTAAACAGGTTGCCACAAACATTCTTTGTCTCATGCCTGAAATTTTTTTTTGATTTGATTCACATGCTTCCATCCAGAATTTTGTCTCATGGCAGAATTGCCTCACGCCCAAATAGAATGCACCTTCTCTTCATCACCACTTGTAGCAAATCCTATCCTTATGTTTAGCAAATTTTCGCGAGCCCTAAACCCCTATTATTTTTGGATCCCCTATTCATTTAAAATTGAAGCAGCGGCTATAAGGAGATTATTTTTGGTTTGTCTAATTTGAAAAAAATTCTGTTGTGGTAGTGGTTCTTAAACTTTTCTTGCAAACTGCCCATATTTTCTCATTGGCATCATTGACGAACAACACAATTTTTGTAGAATCTTGAGGTAAATCACTTGCCGTAGTCTTACTGACTTTTATAGCAAACTCACAAGTAATTTTAAACAACTTCATATGCCACAAAATCATGAGGAATTGCACAAAAAATTGCATGCAATAAGCTTGTTCATGCTTCTCTATTTATAGGTTTATTTTTTTGGTGCCCAGCCAGGTTTTGAGTATTTTAAGAAACTCTAGGTGTCAGGTTTAAATTGTACAAAGTCATGCCATCTTTTTTGAAGCAAAACGACATCCATTATCATTATTTTTTGAAGGAGGTACAAATCTAGAGAGATTTGGGGTGTTTGAATTCTCCCTCTTGCTCATCTTATGGCATTGCAGGCGTAAAGGGGATTTAGGGTTTCGATTGGTTTGGTTTAGTGTTTTGATTCTTTATTTGTGAATATTGTAGTTGGGTTGCATCTCCAAAGCTAATTTCTATTGCTTTGTGAGAATATTTATGTTTTTTTTATACCTGTCTATTGTTATTTCCTTAAAGATTATTTTGTTCTATATATCGAGGTCTTCTATACAAAATTTCAAGGCTTTTTGTATTGGATGGGATTAGGTTTGGTTGATGGTTTTGGATTTAGGTTGAGGTTCTATAGATTATGCAAGGGTTAGATTCTGAGGCTAAAGGGTTGTACTCAGCTTATACTTACATTCCTATTGGTATGCCTTTTCTATTACAAATGCACCACATTCCTTCGCTTCTACATGGGTTTCATAGTGTTAAATTTATTGATCGGATTTAATGCAGAAAAATTAATTCAAAATCAAACACAAGAACACAACAGATACCCTAGGAAAACCCTCCTCTTGAGGGAGAAAAAACTAGCAACAATATATCACTTATATATTGAATTATCAAAGAATGAATCCTTTACAAAGAGGCTGATATAAAGACCTAACACATGCACTACAATTTGATTATGTGGAATATTAGATAGAAGATAAATTCAACCAACTATAAGAATTAATCTCTTCTTAAATGATAAACTCGAGCTGCCTTAGTAGGAATTTATACTTCAAAGAATAATATCGAACTTCTCCAATTGATGATCAATAATGTAAATGCCAATGGATATATATACACATCAGAGATGAAGAGTCATGCCTCAACAAGACAAGTCAACTTGAATAGAAGAATGAATCTTAACAATAAAACATGACCAATCGCAGCTCTTCAAGAGGTTCGCTTCATAGTAAATTTTGCCTCTTTAAAGAAAGGCGTGTCTCCAGAATTCACGCCTCTAAGTAAAGAGATGTCAGCCTTGATAAGTAAACGACTTTCAATAATAAATATTAGATCTTATTGATAATAGACGTGACTCATCAAAGTGACTTAAGTCAGCTCCAAAAGAAATATAAGTATAATTTAAATAGTCGTTTAGGCTATATTTTAATTATCTTTATACTTGGGTCTGGAAGAAGCAACCCGTCACTGCTAGAACATCAACACTCCCTCTCAGCTAGGGATGATACTTCCAGCTACACAAGACATATCACCTCAACATGATGTCTACCACAATGGCTACAACCAAATGTGGAAAGGAAGAATATCACCTCATCATGATATCAAATATCACCTCATCATGATATCAAATATCACCTCAACATGATATCAACCATAATGGCTACAACCATATATGGTATGTACAAGTGTTCATCACTTGCGTGATGTTGTCACCTCAACATGACTTTTCACCATGGGTCTCCTAGAAGGTGAAACACAAGTACAAAAAAAATCGTCACGGATTCTCTCACATGATGTTGTCATGGAGTCACACACATAACATCCACCATGACTCTCTCAAAGGGTGGAAACAAGGGATTTCACCTCGAACTTCTCTTATCAAGAAGAACTCATTAATCAAGGGATTTCACCTCGAACTTCTCTGATAGAGAAGAACTCATTAATCAAGGTATTTCACCTCAAACTTCTCTTCACAGAGAAGAACTCATTATAGGCTATTAAAATTTAGGAGGATCAAGGAGATGAGAAACAAGCACAAGTGAACAAAGCATAAAATGTATTAGTTGACCCAATTGTAATGTGTACAATACCTTGATTATATAGGCAAGGATGAGGCAATCCACCTATGAGGTGTATTGACAAGTGTTTTATAAGGTGGCACAAAGGAGTAGACAAGTGTCCTATAGGTTGAACACTTGGAGTGTGCAAACCAACAACCTCCATGACTAAGTCATCAACCTTGTGTGCCAAGTGTTGAGTGACCTATTCGATGAGATGGAAAAGCTTCCAACCTCAAAGAGGTAGCTCATAAGGTTTACCAAATAACTTGGTAACCTCTAGAGGTCTTAATGGTTGCACATTTAGTTAGACAAGAAGTTGTCTAACCTCATATTGACCTAAGTGAGATTAAGTATAGTGTAAATAGTAATTTTACACTAACACAGGCTATCATTGATATTGAGTCTTTTTCTCAGTTAAGGATGGATTCTCCACCATACCAAGCTTATCTCGAAAGTACACAAACTTTATTATGGAGAGAGGCTTGGTGAGAATGTATGTCATCTACTCATCAGTGCTAATATACCTCAACTATATAGACTTCCTCAATAACATATCTCTGATATAGTGGTATTTTATCTCAACATGTTTGGTTCTATCATGAAACACAGGATTGACAGAAAGCTTCACATAGCTTTGGTTATCACAATGAATGATAGTAGGCTCCATTGATTGTCCAAACAATCATGCAAGGAGCTTACGAAGCCACATTGCTTCTCGAGCTGCCATACAAGCTGTAATATATTTTGCCTCTGTTGTACTCAATGCTATAGAAGACTGCTTCCTACTGCACCAGGAAATCATAGCCGATCCCAAATTGAAGTAACATCCAAAGGTGCTCTTTCGATTTGTGACACTCCCTGCCCAATCAAAATCAATATAACCATGCAACTCCAAGTTAGCATATGAAGAATATCTCAACCCATATCCAACTGTGCCACGCAAGTATCTTAGGATATGTTTAGCTACAACAAGATGTATTTGTCTCGATTCACACATGAACTGACTGAGTGCACTCACTGCATAGCAAATATATAGTCTAGTTTTAACTAGATACATCAAGGACCCAATCAATTGTCTGTACATTGTAGGATCCACCAAGTTTGAACTAGCTACAACCTCCTTCAATTTATGTAGGTTGGTCTCCATTGGTGTAGACATGGATTTGCAATCCATCATACCAAACCTCTTAAGTACATCAATGGTGTAATTCCCTTGACTTAGAATCATCTCATCTAGTTTCTACCAGACTTCTAAGCCAAGGAAATAGTGCATAAGTCCAAGGTCTTTCATTTCAAACTAAGAGGCCAACTCTTTCTTACATTTGATGATCAAGTGCTCTTCTCTAGTAAGAATCAAATCATCAACATATAAAACCAAAATCAATTATTCACCATCAATTACCTTAAAGTATAGATTAGAGTCAACATCATTCTTCAAGAAACCCAAGCTTGACCGGTCACGATCAATCCTTTTGTACCATGCACGAGGAGCCTGCTTAAGACCATACAAGACCTTTTTTAGCTTGCAAACATGACACTCCTTCCCATGCACCTTGAACCCATTAGGTTGCTCAATATAAACTTCTTCCTTGATCACACCATTTAGAAAAGCTATCCTCACATCCATTTGATGAATCTTCTATCCTCTAGAAGCAGCAATGGGAATGATAGTCCTGACAGAGTTATAGCAAGCAACAGGAGCAAAATTTTATTCATAATCAACTCCCTCTTTCTGAGAGAACCCTTGAGCCATGAATCTTTCCTTGTACTTCTCTATGCTCGCATCAGTTGCATTCTTGATCTTGAAGAGCCATTTCGAAGATACCATAGATTTTCCTTCAAGTCTAGGAACAATGTCCCAAACATCATTCTTGAGAATTGATTGGTACTCCTCTGACATAGCATCTTTCCAAACTTGTTGACTGGAAGCTTCCTCCACACTAGAAGGCTCAGACTCAATAATCTGACTCATCAAGGCAACATAGCTAGAGAACTTATGTGGCCTTTTACTTTCTCTGACTGTACCTCTAAGAGTTGCGAACCTTGCAGCCTCTTACATAGTTTTCCTAGCCCAAAGACGTCTCTTTCTTCTAATCACAATATCAATAGGCCCATCAGTAGGTTCCTAGGGCTCAACTGGATCAACATCTTCCTTTGGTTCTGAAGTCTCCCTCTGAATCTTAAGAGTATGGTTAACTTCCATATCCTAAGGAGACTCATCATAGTCAATCTCCACATGAGTTCCCTTGGATCTTCTAAATGTAACATCTTCCTCGAATGTGACATCTCTACTGATTTCAATCAATTTCGGACCTGGAACATATATCCTGGAGGCTTTTGATGTCTCACTGTAGCCCACAAAAATTCCCTTCTTTCCAGAAGGTTCCAACTTAGTTCTCTTTTCTTTTGGAACATGAATGTAGATAGAACATCCAAAGATCGTCAAATGACTAACCTCGGGCTTCTTCCTTGTAGAGGCTTCTTTCAGAGTCATATTCTCCAAGACTTTGTAGGACTTCTATTCTAAACATATATTACAGTCCTAGAAGCTTCTGCCCATAAGAAGGTTTGCAAATCCTAGTCATGAATCATCGCTTTCACTACTTTCACGATTGTCTTGTTCTTTCTCTCTACAACACCATTCTATTGAGGATTATAGGGAACAAAAAACTCCCTCTTAATCCCAGCATCAACACATAAATTTTGAAAGCTAACAGAGGTGTATTCTCTTCCATTATCATATCTGAGGATCTTGATTCTTTTACTGGAAAGATTCTCTACAAGAGCTTTGAACTCCTTGAACCTTTCCAACACTTCCTCAGACTTTTTAGTTTTCAAAAAATAAATCCAAGTCTTTCTAGAGTGATCGTCAATAAAAAGAACATAATACAAGAAACCACTCGAAGAACGAACAGACATAGGTCCACATAAATCAAAATGAATAAGGTCTAAAATACACTTAGATCTACTTTCTCTACTGTGAAAAGGAGCTTTTGAATTCTTACCCATAGCACATCCTTTGCAAGTTCCTTCATGCTCTTGATTGAATTTAGGAATTCTCGTGACCATCTTCTCCATGATAGGTAAGGCTCGAAAGTGAAGGTGAGCCAATCTTCGATGCCACAGATCACATAAGTTTGAAGAATCATGAACTAATGCTTGAAGAGGATGCATACATAGCCTATAGAGGATTTCATATCTAACACAAATTACTTGAGCATCCTTGAAATTGGAATTCTCCATCCACACAAGAACTTTTCCTTTGGAGAAAGCAACT